>CM061359.1:4772500-5210000 GCA_030867105.1 Liasis olivaceus | reverse complement strand
AGCTTTGTCCCAAGTGCAGTAGAAAGTATCCAACTACTTGGCGCTTTGAAAAATCCCCCGCCCCTCCTCATTCCACAGCAGAAGCAACAGGCTATTTCTTGTGAGATCTGCCTCTCTAATAACTTCATTGATGTAAATTGAGGCTACTTAATTTGGCCCACAGGACTCTTTAGCTCCTTTAGCTCCTTTAAACTTTTCCAAAACCCTTTAATGAGATTCTCCGGCCAGTCCTTTCTGCATGAAAGTTGAGAGCCAATAACTCCAGCCATGTAGCTGTTAAAAAGACTAGGATAAGAAGTCACACGGGGGCGTGGGGGGAGTGTTTCTGTCCCTTAGTTTTCAGCATATTTTATACGTTAGTGTTATTAATGATAATGACATTTGTTATGCACATTCTTTTAACCCCTTCCGCATTATGAACCTGCCCAACTTGGGCTAAGCTAAACAGAGTTAGGACTGTTTAGAACATGGATGGGAGGCCACCAAAGAATTTTAGAGCTGTAGACTGGATTGAAGGTGCGGAAAGCATCCTGGGATAAGATAATGGTAAACTACTTCTGTTTTATTGACAAGAAAACTGAATGGATGTCCATGTAGTTACCAGGAGTCAAGCTCAGCTTCTGGGTAAGGTAACAATAAGAATATATTTATCCAGATTTATAGATGGACTCAAGGCTTACACAAGAATGGGAGGATTGTACACATCTGAAACACTTACAAGATCATCAAGGTGTCACACCATTTTCCAAACTTGACTTGGCACTAGCTAACTTGATACTATTAATTTCATTGTTATTGGCCCTTTTTAAGTACCTATGATTGGAATGTGACATACACCTAGTTGTTTAAGTGGTTCATACCTTCTATAATAATACCTTGCTTTATTTTAATGCAAAAATTGGGATAGCTGCAAATCCAAACGGTCTTGTATTTGGCATTGTGGGTGTGCATTCCATGAAAAGTTATAGATTGTGTAACGTTTAACCTATGTACTTTTATACTTACCTTTTTACATGTGTACATACTTACACCTTCTTAGGTTGTGTGCCTAACATCTGTACTGACTTTTATATACTTGGTTCCTGCAGATTTATTTTGTTCACACCAATGATACATTGGATACTCCATGATTGGCTACTTAATGTGCAAACGGAAGCTGTGGACCTTAATTACTGGGTTTGAGACTAGAAGGTCCTGTCTAGGTAGTTCTGTTTGCCACGGACTTTTCACACATGTAGACCTTCAGAAAGAGTAACAAGACACCTTCTCCTCCTTTATAGCATAAAGGTCTTGGATTGCAGGCTAAGCCCACTTCTTTGCTCTCATGTCTTCTACCCAAATAGCTGGGGTAAATAGTTGAAAAAAGGCAAAAAAGGGATTATCCTGACTGTGGGCAGGTGTGTTGTTAGTGGAGATGAAGATACAGCTAGTGATCAAATAAGGCTAGTGAGTAACCAGTTAGGCAGGGCCACATTAAGACTTTTGTGGGCCCTAGGCACATTTGCCTTCATGAGTCCCTCCCTCCACCAAATAATAGTATTAAAAACTATATCTCATATGGTTTTCAATATTGGCTTCAACTTTTACAGAGAAATAGGGAATAGTAAATAATATATTTGTATCTATATTCTATTTCCTGTGTATATTTCAAGGTTGAAAGGCAAAGAATGAAAATTTTATTTTACTTAATTTTTACTCTTTCTGATTTTTTAAAAAAATTGTGGGCTGTAGGCACGGTGCCTGTTATCCCTAATAGATACACCAGCCTTGCACTTTGAGACTTCTCCTGGATTTATGCATCATGGTAGACCACAATGTTTTTCACAATTGTTTGTTGAGTAATCCCCAATACCTGGGTTCATCTATAACACTATCTCTTTAACCATTACTAAGCACAATGTCTGAGTTTATGGAATGCATTAAGCTCAGATCTAATAGACTACATGATGGCTTTGGGTGATGTATGAATGTGGCATCAGGATCTTGTGATGAACCTCTAATTTGTTGCTGTCATGATCCATCTAGTTACCTGTGACTCTGGGTGACTGCAGGAACCATCCATGAAGTTTTCTTGGCAACGTTTTTGGAGTGCTTCCCACTGCCTTCTTCCTACTCTGAAAGAGAGTGACTGGCCCAAAGTCATCCAGCTTTTATCCCTAAAGCAGGATAGAACTCTGCCTCCCAGTTCCTAATCCAGTGCTTCTAACTACTACACCAAACTGGCTTTCTCCTATCTGCTATAATCTGGTAAATATTTGTAAGACTCTGGCATGATCTTCATGACAGTGTAGACTACATCAGATATAGATTTCTTTGCTGCAATGTTGAACCCATTTATTTATTTTGTTTCAGTCAAATCTTGGGTTTGACCTACCAACCTTACAGAATATATTTTCATTCTGCTTTTTGGTTATGGAGCACAACTGGAAGATAAACCCTTGACTGTCACAGAAAGGTTTTCAACTCTCAAAGAAAGAAAACACCTCTATTTATGGTTTTATTCTATTGTTTTAATACCTGACCATAGTTCTTTTCAAACGTCTGGCTTGCTTGACAGTATTTTTTTCAAATGCCTGGATTTTGGCAAGGCATACTTTTAACAGAGATGAATATTTGCAATCATCACTTCCACCTTTCATATCATCCCTGGTCAGAATCCCTGGTAAGAGTGCTTTTACCCCCAAAAGCCCTTTTTCCCTTCTCTAATTGAAAACATTGGCCCCACAGGCATTTTCTGAATTTGTCTGTTTAGTTGACAGCAGAGAGGAAGAAGAGAGATGTCACTGCCTTGTTATCCAGATGACAACTCCCATCATTGTTTCAGACCCTTTTGTGATTCTCTCAACTCTGTGCTTTTGCTCTACAGATTTGCTGGATCAAAACATTTTGCTGTATTAGAACAGTAAGATGCCCTCTTACTCCATATACAGCTGAATCTTGCTTCAGTATTCTTGACAGTTTTGGAAGGCAACAAGACATCTCAAGGTGGTTCAGGACAGGCTTCATGGCGCATAAGTTTCTTTGGTGATACCCTGCTGTCATCCTTCAGCAGCAATTGTGGGAGAGGACTACATCACTTTGCTAATAGTAGGGGTGGCTGTGGCTATATGCAAGATGGTTGGGGAAGAAAATTCAGAAACTCCATCTAAAGCAATCAGTAGTGATCAGACTACAGGGAGTATCCCATGGCAGTATTAACTTATTGGTTTGTTTTATATGCTTTTACTATTTATAAGTTCTGCTCTTTCAATTATGGCCAAATGGATGAGATAACATCCATGTAGAGACCACACAGTGTGTAGAATTGGTGGAGACCCCAGGATTTTCTGCCTACTCTGAGAATGGAACAGAAAATGTCCTTTGTCAATTTAGGGGTTACAAAACCTTTGCCCACCAATGGTGGTGGACAAAGGATAACTACTTTGAGCTTTTCATAACATCTGTGTTCTTTCCTGGCATTCTTAAAGTAAGAAAAACAACAAAAGGGTTACTATGTCTGATTCCACCTCCTTTGTGGTTTGAAAATTCATAATCTTGCAGGTGAAGACAAATGTTGTAGACCAAAGGTTTCCTGCTTTAGATTCCTTCCCATTCAGATGGAGAGATATAATTAACTTAATGATTCATTAGCATCCACCCCATGTTCTACTACTTTATATATGCACTTAGGAAATCAGAGCGACTGTCTTTCAAATTAGCATGCAAGAAAAGTTCCTTACTCATTCAAAGAGTTGCATTAGCTTCTATATTGAGAGGACAGTCAACTTTTGGAATTATACATATGATTGGATAAGGTATTTTTAACTTCTGTTCTTGCCATAATTTCCAAATTTTGTACATTTCTCCCTTTTCCCCTTCTTCTGTTTTTCTTCATTCTTTGTGGGAAAATTTAGATCAATGTCCTTTCAGTAAATGGTGGTCTCTCATCACATCCACATGTTATCTTACATCTGGGCTACCACACATCATACAGGGAAATTATGCACCAACCTAATGAATAAGCTACATTTGCATTCAAAACCTAGACAAAACAAAACAGGTATTTGAAAGTTCAATAAATGGAAAGAGCATGCCAGAAATGCTTCTGGTGCCCTTGAGAATAAGATCAAATTTGGTACCAGCTTTGTAGAACTCAAAAATGAAACATTTGACAGTCAGGCTATCACCTGGAGCAGATCACTTTCCTATTCTGGTTTGGAGAAGAGCATTCAAGTGACAGTTCCCTAATTTAGATATCATAGGACTAATGTTTCAGGAGCCAAAACATCTTCATCAACGTGAGCGCATGAAGTAGGGAAGGGAGACAATTCAAGGCAATAGCACATTTCCAGCCAAATGAGTCACAGTTTTACAGACTAAGTTTGTAATAATTAAACCTGGCCAATATTTTTAGCATCACAAAAACAGGAGAGGAGATATAAATTTTTAATGTGCCTAGATTAGCATAAAGGCTTGGGTTATTTTCAGTCGCTTTTTTTTTTTAAATCCAATTATTGCTTTGGGATATTTGTAGACATGAAAACATATTCTTCCATGTAGCAAGCAAAATAGCTTCATGTTCTCTTCCATTCATTTTGTTTGAGTGAGCTATATAATTGACATAATTACATACCTTGTATGAAAACTAATCTTGTATAATGTAACGAAGGACATCGTGTATTAGGTCACATTTATTCTTTAATCCTCTGACACAACAAATGGACTTAATTAGCACTTTCTGCTGGCGTTTGGCATTTCCCAACTGGTGAATTTTGTTTGAGCAATTGTGAGAGTAACACTAAAATATTTCAAGGCGGAAGGGAAAAAATCAATTGTTCAAATGGACAACATTCTGTGCTTTCTCTTCCTTCCCCCCAACCTTAGCTCTAATTTATATAGGAATCATTTGTTATATCTAGTAAACTACTAAAAGCTTTTTGAAAAAAAATAATAAAGAAAAAAAGTGATTTACTTCCTGTAGATTTCTATGAAGCCAGAGCTAATTAATATTGCCCTTTTTTATGGCCTTGCAAGAAGGCACAATTTAAACAAACCAATTATAAATGATTTTCTCCATGTAAACGTTTAAACACTCTAGCCTCAGGGTTAGCTGAACATAAAAGAACTCTCTAGAAAACATCAGGCTATTCTAAGGTCAGGTTATTGCCATTAGCAATGGAGGTCACTATCAAAATGTCTGGTTTTGGGTGGTAGAATTTCCTTAAAGACTAAACAAAGTGCTACTGGAAATGATAAATAGATCCAAAAACATAAAAAGGCAATTTGACCAGTAGTGATTGGATAAAATGGATGACTTCAACAGTGGTTCTAGGTAATTTTTTAAGTATTTTAGGAAGCAAGATACAGAATATGTGAACAGCATATTTAATGTCTGTAGGTGTGTTTTTCCTGATCACTTAGATTTTAGGAGACTTTTAAGTGACCTTTGTTTTACTGGCACAGCAAATGGGTTGAGTCTTGAAACGGGTTTCCTGAGACGGTCAGGTAAAAGATAATGGGGATCCTTTCAGTTGCAGTTTAAATGCTGGTGGGAGATGGACTAGGAAACACAGAAGAAAGAGATACTATAGAGATATTTTCCTGTGAGAGAGGAACCAACTGGAAATGAAGATGTGGAAAACAGCACTCAAAACCAGATATTGGGTAGCCTGGATTTAACCCTGAATGGTTGCTTTTGAAGTCACCTGGAATTTGAGGATTAGAATACAAGATTGGTGACCCAGTTGGGAGTAAAGATAGCCAGTTTTCTTCTGTAATTGCTTTATTTATGTGACCTTGTGCAGCTGTCCTGAAGAAACCCATTGGTTTCTCAGGTACAAGTTATCTTCTCTAAAAGAAGAGTGTACAATTTTTTTCAGGATGAATGAAACTAAATGGCATGCTGGGGGCCACAAACTTCTAAATGAATATGGGGCCAGGATAAAGAGAGTGGGCAAGAACTGAACTATATTTTGTTTCATTTCATGAAGGTAAGTTAATTAAGTAGAGCTAAGGTGATGACTCATCCCAAGGGTGCCCACATGGGTAGGAAGAAGGTAAAAAATCAAGGAGGTTCACTCTGCTTTTAAACAGTGGCAGAAGAATGTTAGTGGAAGATGGAGGAAGATGGTTTAGACACCCAATATTTATTGATATTTTCATCCTACCTTTATTTTTGGTCAACTCAAGGTGGGGTATATACTTAATGTTCCCTCCTCCTATTTTTCCCAGAACCAAAACAACTCTGTGAGGTAGAATGAGCTAAAAGAGAGTGACTGGGCCAAAGTCACCCAACAGCTTCCATCCTTAAGAAGGACTAGAACTCACCCCCTCTTGGTTTCTAGCCCAGCACCTCAACCACTATGCCAAACTGTCTCTTTCTGACCACTGATACAGCTTTAGCATAGAGGACGTACATGGCTGAGAAGAAGAGTTCTCATAAAATCAAGGGACCAGGGAATTAAGAAAGTAGGGAATCTTGAATGAGGTGGATGAGGGAAATCATTTTCCAGAAGGCCTAAACCCAAGAAGGACTGAAGAGCTGGTCATCAAGCAAACATCAAGAGGCAGAGAAAGGGGAATTTAGAAAAACTCACATCGGGGAGGAGGAGATGTGCACTGTTGGGGATTGTGAGAAACACCGAATGTCTTATACTGGATTAAAAGAATTGGAAGATAGGAATAATTTCAGTTCACTGCTAGTGTTCATTCTCTTCTTTTTGGAGTCACTGCTACTAGGCTGGCATTAAGACCATATGAGAAACAAATCCAATGTCTGTTGTTCCACTTCATAAAGAGAAGAATGAATTGAGTCCTGCTATCATTTTTTAAAGGGTGAGCAGGTTGGGGGAAAGATCTCAGGGTCAGCAGCAAGTATTTTTAGAATCTGACCCATACCCCCTCCCAAAAAAGGTTGAGCTCACTGTCATTCTAATTAATATCTACATATACAGTATCTACATATTTTCATAGCAATAACTATATTGTACTTTCATGTTTGTAATGCTGGCAATTGTTTTTATTTCATTTTAATTCTGTTCACCGCCCAGAGTCACTTGTTGAGATGGGCAGCCATATAAATCAAATAAATAAACAAATAAATAAACAAATAAACAAAATATCCATATATTGGCTGAACGAGTATGAGAATTCCTTCTGTTGAGCCAAAATGAGAGTTTGCCTTCTTCCCCAAAGGGTTTAATCTAATCGGAAACATGTTTAGGCCAAAGGTATAGGACAGATGTAAGGTGCATTTTACAATTCCTACATTTTCCAAGCTACAGGATCCACTTGTTATAACATCAGAACTGTAGCTTCTCTGTTCTTGGCTCTGCAATTTTTAACATGTAGCTTGCAGTCTCGTGAGAAGCGGAGTAAGCTCATGTAAATACCGTTGGTCAAATTGGAATAGGTAGAATGTTGGCCTGACTTTGCAAAGTCCTTCCTGTGTTTTGAAATCAGCAATCAGGGATCTTCTCGTGCCTGGTGCATCTTCATCATTCATTCATTTTGCACAAGGTAAGAAAGGCATCTTTGAGAAACATGCGCGCACACACACACACTAGAAAAAGAAGATAAGGCCTTATTACTGTTTGACACACCTCTTGGCACAAGAATTATTTGTGTAATTTCCTGGAAAATAAAGCCGAAAAACAAGACTGAGGATTACTATGCAAAATGACAGAATTTAACCATTTGGAGCTTCTTGATCTAGAATATCCAGCTCAGCCTGGGATATGTACTGTTACGAATAATAATTGTTAAGAAAAGAATGAGAGAAAAAAACCAGCTATTTGATTATAATAAGCAGTACCCAGTGCTCAGAAATTGTTTTTCGATACTGTAATTTGTTAATGGAAAATGTCAGAACTACAAAACAGGTTTTGGTAGTCCCCCCCCTTTGCCCCATTTGCATTTAAAATGATAAAAAAGATAAGAGAAATATTAAAAAAAACAAAACCTGCAAGACAATGACATAAAGATGCAGCCAAGAAAATGAATTGTGCACAAACAAGGTTATTATTACATGACTTCATTTTTCACTTTTGCCATTCCACAGAACGAAATAAAATGAAAGAAATAGAAACCTCACCCAGGCCTCTATAAATTTATTTTCCATGGCATCTACTTCTTGGGCATACTTGTAATATGTCAGCTCAGCTTGACAGACAGGTGGGTTCCCAGCTTCCCTGGAACCGTGCTGCTAGTGGTGGTGAAAATGCTTCCCCCAAGAAGGCAATTGCCTTCTTTTCATTCTTTAATAAATTATAACACTGCTGAATTTTTCCTGAAAGATTCTGGCGGATGGGCCAGATTTCTGCTGGTGATGCAAACGTGCGTTCTAATGTCAAATAAAGTAGGTAGGGCATTCCCCCCCCCCCCCCCCAATTCTTTCTACATTAAACAGCTTTCTCTTCTCTGGTGATTCATCCTCTGTTTCAAACCCTTCAATAGGATTTATCATGTGAATAATTTCTGGAAGCTGGTCTATTTTATTTTGTTCCCTGAGTTGTATTCTGGACTTTTTCTAGCAGCTCATGGGTGGGGCATACCCTTTGTGAGCGTTTTAAGGATGAGCAAAGGTCTTAGGATCAGACAGAATCTTAGGATCAGGTTAAGCCCAGTTCCAACTTCATAGCCACTACACCAAGAGTGTTCCATCTGTCTTGAGAAAGATTTCCAGCGCGGGATGCCATCTCACAGACTCTTCCCCAATAGCTGGGAAATTGGACATTTTAAATAAATGGGAAGTGATTTATTTAAACATGAATAACTGACTGATGTTTTATTTTGTATAATTTTAAATCTGTTTACATCCAATTTGGTCTTTGTCCTGGCTTCATTCACTGCTGGTCTGGGTCTTGACCTCTCTTGAGAATGCAGACCCTGGCTTGCTTCTCAAAGACAAAGGCAGATCTTGGTCTGAAAGTCATTGGCCACCCTATACTAGACCCACTGGATTCACAGGGTTTTGAGGGTTTCCTGGTCCAAAGGTTCTGTGCTGAGCCCATTCTCCCATCACTAGGTCCTAGCTGGTGGCAGGTGACACTGGTGACAGTCTCAAAAGGATCAGAGTGGTTGGATCTCACCATTTAGAGACCACCAGACATCCCTGTATATGTGGCATGTGTATATGTGTGCGGATGTGTGTGTGTGTGTACAAGGCAGCTTGGTTTTGCCTCAGGGAGTCATGATATTATTTATTACAAAAATGGATATGGCTGCCCACATTATATAAAATAGCCAGTTTGGTCTAGCGGTGAAGGCCCCAGGCTAGAAACCAGGAGATGGTGAGTTCTAGTCCTGCCTTAGGCATGAAAGCCAGCTGGGTGATTTTGGGCCAGTCCCTCTCTCTCAGCCCAACTCACCTCACAGGGTTCTTGTGGTGGGGCAAATGGGATGAGGAAGGAGTATTAGATATGTCCGCTGCCTTGAGTTATTTATAAAAAATAATAAAGGTGGGATAAAAAAAATCTAAAAAAAAAAAGACTCTAGGCAGGGGAAAATCAGATATCCAAATAATAAAATATACAATATTAAAAAAAATGTAAACAGTTACACACTCCCAAACACCATAACATTATCCTCTCAAAAGGCAAACGGTCACCTCTGGTACCGGAGTTAAAGACCAGGGGGCTCAAGACTGTTGCATACTCTGGAGCAGATCTTATTCCCATCACTGAGGTGAAGACGTGACAAGGTTATCCTTGGCAAGGTGCCTGGCATTGCTTGAAAGCTACACCTGGCAGTTCCATAGCCAGAAGGAGCTTCTGCTTGTGAAAGGATCCCCACTAGTGCTTCAAACATCAGACAATGGGTGTGTGCATCTCTCTCTGTTTTCCAGTATTGGAACTGCTGGGGGCCTCAAAAGGGAGGTGAAGCGAATTGGAGCAATTTGGTCCCTTTGCTCTTCTATTAGAATCAACATAATTCTGCTTCAAGCTGGTGCCTCACTTGAGCCTTTGTGTGGGAATCAATGGTTAGCTGATTTGGAGTGCTGGGACCTCTGGCTAAGATTGCTTGGTATTGATGTTGGAATTAACCAGATGTGTGAGAAGCTGGAATAAAAGTGGGAACTCTCCCAAACGTCTGGCAAATAACCTTTGTTGCTTCACAGTTGGGAATGACGTGGGGGCAGGAGCAAAGTGGCGTCAAAAATGACAGCTAAGATGGCAAAGTTTGGGGTGTGGTGCCACAAACTGCCCATTTTTAATTTATTTGGCAATAATCTCATCACGTTTGAGGACATTGGTAGAAACAATTAGCTGAAAGTGCAAAGTTTTGGCATGGAGCCTTCCCCTTGAGACTGTCACAAATTTATCTGTGGCATCTAAGTCACATTTCTCAGTGTGCAAAGGGCCATAAAGCTGAGGGAGTCAAAATGGGTGAATACCAGTTTAACATTCTCAGAAATGGCTTACCATTTCATAATCCATGGTCCTTTCTTTGCAGGAGCCCAGGAAAATAAAATGAAAATAATGCAAGCAAAACTCCACTGTCATTCAACCATAAATTTTAATCAAATAACTGTTGTTTGGTAAGCAAAGTAAATGTTTATATAGCTGCCCGGTCACTTCCAGATGTGTATCCTATCTCAAAGGATTCACAGACTACTCTGATGTTACAAGTCAGTATTGCTAGAGGCATTCATGACAGAACTGCTAGATAAGGAAGGAACAATCTTATTCATGATCCAAGACAACAGAGTTTTGTATCAATAGTCAAGATCCAAAGGGTGGAGGAACAAGGGATTATCAGATCTAGACAACTATGAGAGAATCCAGGAAATCAAACAAGACTTGGAAACAACGTTCAAAGAAGGTACAAGGCCAAGCTATTGTAGCCAATCTTCCAACATGTTTCACTGTTCTTATTAAAAGTTTTAAATCAGACACTTTCAGCCTCCACCCTAATGGAGCTGCACTGATCAACTCTGGGTTATTTGGGAGCAGTAGCCTACTCCCAATTTACTCACAAGCAGATGGGTACTCCCAGGTGGCTCTTCCAAGCAATCAGACACTCCACCTCTCTGCCCTTGGCTCTTGCCATAACGTCATCAGTGTTCTTGTGGATTTGGAGGCTGGAGTAGCGTGGCTGAGTCAGAGGAGGAAATTAGCCTCACAGAGCTCTTGAAGGTAGACCCTGGCTGCCACGGCTCAGAACGACTCCAACTCTTCATGCAGGTTCTTCTGAAAGGACCATTGGGCCTCTGTTCCCAATGGAGGTTGAAATTCAGCAGTTCAGCAGGGATCATATGATACAAGGTTGCTCTTTTCTGTATTCGGGGCTTCTCTATTTTCTTGGCTGGGAATCCATATAATAAATTGGCAGGGTCTCAAAGGTAATCAAAACTAATGTCACCTAAAGTAGGAAAATCATGGTTGCAGCATCTGATAAGGTAGCCACATCTTCACCACTTAAGAATCTCCAGCAAAGGAGAGATTGTTCCCTTCCAAACCAGCCTGTTCCACTGTCAAACCACTCCTCATATCATAAATGCATCCCTTAGCAGAAAGTTCTTACTGGGTTATTTTCTTTTAATCATTTCCCCCCAGGTTTCACTTCTTGGTAGAAAACTAGAGCTGTAGAACGCAACCTGGAAAAATGGGGGTTCAGGATGGCTCCCCTTCCACCCTTCCCATTTTCTTCCAGATGCCAGAGAGGAATACCAATACTATTTTTTTGTGCTCATTCCATCCCTCTTCACGTGTGAGGTTACTTGCTCGACCCATAAAGGAGAGGAGATAGAGAAGAATTCTGGAGTTCCAAAATGTTTGTTTTATTGCAGAGGGCAAATTGAGCAATTGGAAGCGGGTGGGTGGAGCGTAACGTATGCCTTTTTAATAAAAGCTCAACTAACAGTGTTCACTGAAGCCTTTCGCCTTTTCTCCCTACCTGTGGCAGCATTATTCATCGGGGAGAGTAACCCAGGCAAAATATTTCGCTTAGTGTCGTGCTGGCTCCTGTTTCGTTTTTAATAAATTAAATTGTTTCTATCAATGTAATATTCCTTAGACAAGCACTTCCCAGAGAGGCTAGAAATGAACTTAAGGGAATTAAAAGCTTTTCCTGCTATAAAACAACCTGGCATGTGGAAAATCCACTTGTTTATGCCATTTGGGTTGGAATACTTTTATTTATTTATTTTTTTAAATATTGCTCTTGCTCATTAAATACCTTTCCTCTTGAATCCCACCTTGGTAGCTTTGCTTTCCCTGTGCAGCTATATTTATTGTAGCTTGGTACAGTAAGTCACTTTGAACAAGATGGATGGCTTCCATGGAATTGCAGGATACCTGTTTTCTCTCTTGTTTAGTGAACAGGCAAGGCTTAATGGATCTGTCATTTTAAATAACATTAGTCTATCTTGTAAATAAAGGGGAGCAGAGAAAAATGCAACCTTGTGACATGCCAAGGGAAGCCTCCATTCAAGCTTGAAGGCAGAGGAAGGAAAAAAGACGGCTTGAAGTAGAGAGTTTCACTGGTAGGGTGTCTTCAGCATCAACCTACATAAACAGCATGCCAGGTGCAGCTTGGCCTTTGTGCAATTCTTCTCTCTCTCTCCCTTTTTAATTCATTTTTATTAAAGACTTTTTTACAAGGTAAAACTCTACGAAATTAAAGAAAAATGAAAGTAAAGTAATAGAAAAGGGATACGTAAATAGAAAAGGAATGGAAGGAAAAAGACAAAGAAGGAAAGAAAAAGAAAAAGAGATAGAAAGAAGTGGCTTCCGATCTTCTTTACAGCAGATACAGCATTTATAATTTTATTTATTTATTTACTTATATTTATTTAGATATCAAATTTGTCACCGCCCATCTCGTTGAAACGATTCTGGGCGGTTTACTAAATTTTATCCTCTCTCTAAGGTTACATGTCGGCTCCCTTCTTTCCATATCTTACCCTTTCTAATTCTCACACCCATAAATCACAAGTTCATTTTTTTCAGTTTTCAGCAAAAAGTCCATAAGTGGTTTCCAGCCACTGAAATGTAGTTATTGTCTTTTCCCCTAATTAAACAAGTCAGTTTTGCCATCTCTGCAAGTTCTGTCATCTTCACCAACCATTCCTCCCTTGTGGCTATTTCAGAGTCTTTCCATCTTTGTGCATATAATAATCTTGCTGCAGTTACCGTGTACAAAAGCAATTGTCCATAAGTCTTCTCTAATTGTCTGTCTACTAGTCCCAGCAGGAAAAGTTCTGGTTTCAACTGAATATTAATCTTAAAATTCTTTGTATTGCTGTGTGTATTTGGACCTCCAATTTTCTAGCTTTTGCCTTTGGGCAATTCTCAATCGTAGTGCATACAGCGCTCCGGTCAGTGGTGGAGCATCAATACTGTATTATGAAGACTCCAGTCCCTGCTGATAATGATTATGTCAGCTTCCTACAACAGGAAAAGCAGACAAATGTGGATGCCCAGGGAAAATTCCAAGATCCATATGAGAGTATGTTAACTGCCAGCTGAAAAGTCCCCCCAAAGTGTATTTATTTTGAAGGTCTCTTCATCAGGCAAGACGTTACCAAACATCCCGGAGTCCCCTCTAGAACTCCTCATCTTTGCGTTCTTCATATAGTCCCCAGAAGAAGAAAAAAATTAACAAAGAAAGAAGAAAGAAAGAAAAAAAGAAAGACTAATAATGATTTATATTATCTACAGTTAGAAAGATTATAATTCATAAAAATGAAAAGAAACTCCAGCCATATGTGAATGTATATAGGAGGGGTGTAATTTCATGCTCTTTTAACCCCCAAGATGGCTTCAGCAGTGGAGAAAAAAAAGAGTCTAGGCTAGGAACGGTGGGGGGAAATTAAACTGAGCTTACACAAAAAAATAAGAAACCAGAATGTCAGCCAAAAACTTTCTGTCGATTTCACCGATAGCCCTCCCAAATGCAAATTGGCCTCTTTCAATGGCAACAAGAAAAAACCCACGGGGTAATTTATATTTTCTTCCTAAAAATTATTTTAGCTTAGAATTCCAATGTGTTCCTTATTACATGGTTTCATAATTCGGTGATGTCCTGCCTCCTGTAACATGTGAACTGATTTAAAACTTCAGTGCAAACAGCCTAAGGGTGATTAGGAACCGTGTGGACCCAGTATGGATTAAGTTTAAAAGTAATAATAAGAACAGCAAATAATACATTTCATAAAAATAATAATAAAGCAGCCCCGTCCATCAGGTGAAAAAATTTGCGATCGGATTCCTGACTGCAGCTTTCTTTTATGTGCAAACTGCATTAAATGAGGCATTTAATTCAGCAAATCTAGCATTCTGATTCACCAGAAAGAGAGACTGGGTTACTTCAATTTGTAGCAAGCCATCTCCACATGATCAAAGGCTTGCAAGCCGATTCCAACATACTGCTTAAATTAGGCTAACACCAAAGTGTTTGGCTCTGGGACAATATTTGGAATGTCTTACCAGAAGAAAAATTCCTTCGCACACATGGTTCCAATAGCCGGGAATGCCAGCCGAATTTTTTTAATGGGCTGACAAGGAGCTACGGCGCTAATTCTCTGACTCCAAAAAAAAATAAAAAAATAAAAAAAAATCCGTAAAATTCTTGTGCTGTCACCCACAAACCAGCTAGGATATTTTCCCCCTTGGCTTCCTTATTAAAGTTCTTGAATGAAAGGATTGTGTGGCTTTCTTAATGTAGCTTGACCTGCTTGCCATAAATAAGCCCCACTTATATTTCTCTGGAAAATGGAATCAAGCAGAATGCAAGCCCATTTCACAATAAATAACCCAAGTTCGGTGATTAAGGGTATTATATATAGCAGTGGCCTTATTACATCAGCCGTTTCGATCGGGGCTTCTGCAACAAATAAATAAATGAGAATAAAATCCAGCTTACTGAATTTGAACACAAGAGTTCTTTGCATTTGTTTCCTAAAAAGGATAGGTAGCTGGGAGAAAACACTCACTCATTCACACACGCACACCCTCACACACGTACACCCCATAAATGACTCTAGGCAAAGTTTACAAATATATTTACATTTTCACATGCTGCTGTCTAATTAGATTAAGCAATGGTGGAAGGATCGGCAGAGTGCAGAAAGTTGCATATTTGCTTGTGCATTCCCAAGGAATTCCCAGATGGGAGTGCCTGGTTTACAGAATGAATACTCTTGTTATTTAGCTTCAGAGCTTCCAATTTCAGAGACTGAATTATTCCCTGAATATATGCAGTCCATATATTTCCCTTCTCCAAAGCTGATTCGTATTTACCTCTTTTTCTCTTTCTCCTTATTCCTCTGTTTTTTTTTTAAACTCAATTTCATTCATTGCTATTGTGTAAACCACAGTGAAGTGTGTCCATGCATTCATTTTGTTTTAAAGGATTTCAGCTTTCATAGGGTAAGGCAGGATATGCAATATTAACATGATGATTTTTTTTAAACAAAGACAGGTTGGTTCAAATCTTCCCATTTTAAAAAATAAACATGAAAGCAGCAAAGTGAAAGAATTGGTGGGGAGAAGAATAGAAATATCAGTTATGGATAAAAAGCAGCATAGAAAATCATACTTTTGCTGACTGTCAAAAAGGTCCGGATTAAAAGGATGGAGGGAAGAACCATTTCTAGAATCTGGGTATTGCAATAATGAAAAACCTTGATGAAGTTTTGTCTTGTTGCTGGGATAATGAAAGGATGTTGGTCTTTCATTTCAGCTTATGAACAAATTAAATTCTATCTATCTATCTATCTATCTATCTATCTATCTATCTATCTATTCCATCCATCCATCACTTTTTCCTAGGGTGTTCTCACCCTTTTGCTTAAAAAGAAATTGTTTTCAAAATTTATTTCAAAGCAGAAGAGAATTTTAGCAGAATTCTTAGGGATGTTTTCGTACCTGTACACAGAGGCATAACCACACACACACACGCTAATAAAAATTGTAACGTTGCTCTTGATACCAAGGTTTATACCGACAGGACAGAAAGTGTTACCCTTACTAGATTTTCATCTGGGAAAATTAATGTTCTGCTTAGCAACATAGAAAAAAAAATCTCCTATGTTTTATTTTACCAGTTCTCATTCAGATTCATGTTAAAAAATGCTAGAGAAGAAGGAAGGAGTTTGGATGAAATTCTCCAGGTTGGAGAGTGGGGTTTTGCACTTATTCAGTGACAAGGGGCATCTATGAATGTTTAATTTCCTCTTCAGTGGTCTGCAGTTTCCATGGCTCTTCCATAAATGCCTAAGAGGAGATATCAGGAGAAGATTGGTGGCTATTAGCCTTGATGGCAGTATGACTGCCTCTGAAGGTCATCTTCTGGGACACTCGTAACCTTCCTTGTGCAGTTGGTTGGCCACTGTGAGAACCGACTGCTGGACTAGATGGACCAGGGACCCAATTCAGCAGGGCACTGCATGTCTTCTGATGTTCGTATGATCTTCCTCTCCTACTGGGAAGTCTGGCCAACCAGGGAGATTTCAGATGATGTGTAACAGAAAACAAATCCACCATCAGTGGTATCTCCAGTGAGTGTAAAAACAGCCCCAAGAGAAAATTGAAAGGAATTCTCAAAAACCTTAATGTGTTAGGAAAACAGAAGCCTTTTTTGCAGAAAAAGAAAATAATAATAATAACAACAACAACAACAACAATAACGCAAGACAACATTTGTCCGAGCATTGTATGGAAAGAAAAGAATGATGGTTACCCCAGTGTCTGGAAGGAGAGAAGAAGTTCATTCTTGACTTTTTTCTTGGCAAGATCAAAACCATTCCATCATGTCACTTGAAATATATTCATCTAAATGGGCATGATAAAAAGTGAAATTTTAAGAACTGGTGTTTGAGATGCTCCCCCCCCCTTTCTTTTGATCCCTTCTCCTCTTTCCCCCCTTGTTTTTAAGATTTTAGGAACACATTTACCGTTAATCAGTCAATCAATCAATCAGTTTATTGTTGTGACCACAGGTCATAACAACATTACATCGGATAAAAAAGAACACAATTATTAATAAGAAGAAGAGAAAGAGAAAGGAAAAACAACAATTGCTGTCACAACTAACAAAAAGCATGAAAGAGAATTGAGTTAAGATGGAAACAGAACTAAAATTGAGAGCTTAAACATTTCTTTCTAAGTTTATAAGAAAGCGTACCAAAAAAAAAAAAAAATTGCAACTTGACTACTAACACTTGGAATCACATCTGCTAGGAGGCAGATCAGTCATTCAACATCTGACCCATTAAGTTTGTTTATCATCAATATTTTCTTTCCAGGTTCATTGTAGATAAGGCAGTAGAGGATGTAAGGGAGGTATGTCAGAGACACTGTTCCACTGGCCATTCACAAAATCTCCCTTTAAGGTAGGAGTAAATTCTCTCTCACACACAGACACCTTGAATGTAGCAGGAAAAAAAGAAGCTTGTTTTGCAAAGGGAAGACAATTTATGAGAAAGTGCATGGCAAATTTTGAAAAAAAGCAGAAATTAATAATCTTCAAAGTCTTTTGGGAATCTCCTGTCCCTGCTGAACTTAGTCTGGGACTGTTGGAAAGGCAACACTTTAAGTGATAGATAGATACATCCTTTGCTAATCACCTTTGTGAACTCTTAGATGTCAGGAAAGACCCATTTTTTGGTCATATTTGCAAAACGTTGAGTAACTTAAACTTTGCTTTTAACTGCCAACTTAGTAGTTTCTATCTCTCAGTATTACCTGACATATTCTTCACTCTCTGGATTCAGCCATCAATTTTCATTTTACTGAGTTTCTTATTTTTTCTAACTACGTTGTTTGTATCTGTAAACATTGTTTTAAAAGTCTGCATGAGTCTATATCCAGATTTAAATGCAATTTTCCTTTTTTTTTTCCCAGGAAAAAAAGGGATGAAAGAAAAATGACTCCAAGTTTGTAAGCATTTTCTGTGCATTTTTCCTGATGTATATGCATTTGCATGTTCAAATCTAAATGCATTTTTCCTTCTTTTAAAAGAAAGAGGGAAGACAAAGTTCTAACAATGTAAGCATTTTGTGTACATTCCTTCATATATCCTTAAGCATTTATATCGAGCTATGAATATTTGTATACAATGTCCCTGCATATGTTAGATATTATATTTGAAACCAATAGTAATAATGGTAAAGCGATTTTAGTTGAACAATCACTTATCCCTGAATCAATTAGCTGATTGGATTAAACTATATTTACATATGACTGACGCTATAATAAAGATGCCTTTTTAAGATAGGGAAGATGACTAAACTGACTTTTGCAAAAGCTTTGTCATTCATTGTTAGAAAGCTTTACATATTTTATTTTGCTGTTTGCAGCGGGCTTTTGCTTAGGAAAAATCAGGAAAATCAGGAAGGATATCACAGAGGTTTATGCATGTATATAGTGTGCAAACAATGAGGGAAGGAAAGTAGTTTTTCGAGAAAAGTTCTCATCATAGAACTCAAAGACACCTCCTTTTAATTGGAAAGATCAGGGATGGAGAATTCTATAGACTAGCAATTGTCAACCTGGGGCCATGTGATCCCCTGGGGGCCCTAGGATATTTCAAAGGGGCCACAGGCGAAAAACATGTAGTGGGGGGCTACGGTGCATGCCAAGGGGGCCACAAAAAAATCAAAGTGTATCATATTGCAAATACTGTTTTTATTATAAATTATATTCATAATTTATAAATACTGCAAAGACTGTCTTTATTATAAATAAGAGCCAGTTTGGTCTAGTGGTGAAGGCTTCAGGCTAGAAACTCGGAGACAGTGAGTTCTAATCCTGCCTTAGGCATAAAAGCCAACTGGGTGACTTTGGGCCAGTCCCTCTCTCTCAGCCCATGATGTCAGGCTCGGGTGACAAGCTGGTCGGTCAATTCCTGTCGCAACCAACGGATCAACATTTGGTTGATCCAAAAAAAAGAAAAGAAAAGTGGACCCTGAATAGGTGGGAAAAACACTAGGGAAAAAAAGTCTTTATTATAAAAATATAATAATAATAATAAATATTATAAAAAGAATATAAAAACATATATTCTATTTACAAGCCTACTCTGTAAGTGGTGATCCTTTTCACTGGTAATGGGACCTGGACAGGGGGGTTACAGGAAAAAAACAAGGCTGAAATGGATGAAAAAACATTGAGAAACTTTACTGTAGATCACTGCACAGTGATATATCACCAAGGTCCAGCCAAGCCCTTCCTTATCAATCTAAACAGAAATTAGCCTGAATTTTCGGTCCTTTTCTTGGAAACTGAAACAAATGGACAGAAGCTGAGAGCAAGCCATTCTCTCACTGTCTGGCCATGGACATGGCCAATCAAGATTTTGGACTTGGTAGCTTTCAGAAACCATCTTATTTCACTTGATTGGTGAGGTGCCAACCCCAGTTACGCCGCTTTCTGAGGTAGCCCTTGCTGGAAGTAATAATATTAATTTATTACCCCTGTACGCTGCCCGACTCTATATGACTCTGAGCAGCTCGGAACAATCAAACAAAGAAATTGCAATGAAATAAGTAAAACATAAAAAATAAAAGATGGCAAGTACAGTGAAGTGAGTGGTCTCACTCTTCCATGCCGAAAGTCTGGCTGAAGAATGAGGCCTTCACATCTCTTCTAAAGAAAATCAGAGTGGGGGCCATCTGGATCTTGGGGAGACCAGGATGCTGAGAATAATGGCTAATTTGCACAGGAGACACCTGGGACTTTGGATTTTTAGTTCCAATTATCACTGCATCTCACAGCCTTTGACTGGTCCACGTAGTGGATTAGGGCTGGCGGCCACAATCAGTTTCTAAGAGCCCTCAGCCATGGACATCCTTCCTTCTTTCACAGACTTCTGGTGATGTCAGAAGTGAAAGCTGCTCCAATTTTGATATTCCCACAATGCCCTGGGGCATTCATCATTACATTCTGGAAGCCAGTGAGAAAATAAAAATGATAGATCTGGGCTGGGGAAGGGATACAATGAGTGGGAGAAATGATAAGTGATGGGGCTGATTTAGGAGGATAAGGGAAGTCTAACTAGAGTACTTTGCTGAGAGCTATCTCTAATGTGGCAGAGATAATGAATTCTGAATATAGTTTAATGAAACAAACTCTGCCATTTACTTTACTGCCTCTGAGTCCCAAAGAATCTTGATTACATATATGTCAAGCATTTATTATTTAATCTCACCGTCCGGCAGCCTTCATGTTTCTGAGTCACAGAGAGCCAAGGAGAGGAGAAGGCTGATTTTGAACTCCTGACCTTGTGGCCTAATAAATCATCTAAAATTATGGATGTGAGGAAGGCAGGTGACTGAACAACTAGTAGGCATATGGTTTGAAGAGATTCAATTTTCAGAAATGCTTTGTTCAACTAACTATGCATTCATCAAGTTCTTTTACAACTTTTTAAATTTACTATTTATTCTAAGGCATTCTTTTATTTCTAACTTATAAATCAGAAATATTTAAAGTTAAAATATCTAAAGTTGAAATGGCAGCTTTGATTGCAGAAAGCATTAAACAAACTTCTTTTTAAATTTCTTTTTCTTTCTTTCTTTCTTTCTTTCTTTCTTTCTTTCTTTCTTTCTTTCTTTCTTTCTCTCTCTCTCTCTCTCTCTCTCTCTCTCTCTCTCCTCCCTTCCTTCTTCCTTCTTTCTTTCTTGTAACCTATTTTCCCCAATATGAAGTATTTGTTGAAACAGAGTTATGTTTACTTAGTCTGGTAATGAAGTCTTGAAAACCTCTCTCCCCATTCTTTCTGTAATGCTTTTTTTTTTTTGGTCCCAAAAAGAGAGAGAGAGAGAGAGAGAGAGAGAGAGAGAGAGAGAGAGAGAGAGAGAGGAGCTTATTTAACTAGTTTTCAAAGTGTTTTTGGAACAAAGATTTCAAAGATACAGCTTTGACTAAATATTTACTCTTGATGGTGTACAGTAGTTTAGACTCACAGGGGGAAAAAAGCAAGCTTGATTTTCTGTCCCCCCTCTTTTTTTGGGGGGGGTTTAAATTTCTTTGTTTCTAACATGTGAGATATATATGTCATTTCTAGAAGTATGGAACTAATTGAGGAATATGTCCGGCTCTTGTTGAGGTGAATAGGGCAGATAAATAAAAAACGCCACTGAACATAAATCTGTTTCACCAACATCAAAGAAACAAGATCCAGCTAAGTGTATTTGTATAATGCAGTAATTTATGCAAAGAGCAGCTTTTGTCAGCAATGCAACAAAGCGGCTTTGATAAATTCCCCCTAATTTATTGTCATGTATCTCAAATCAAAGTAAAACATTTACAGCCTGTATATGAAGGAACCCAGGCCTAAATTATTTAAAGGTTCTTTTCTTTTCTTTTCTTTTCTTTTCTTTTCTTTTCTTTTCTTTTCTTTTCTTTTCTTTTCTTTTCTTTTCTCTTCTCTTCTCTTCTCTTCTCTTCTCTTCTCTTCTCTTCTCTTCTCTTCTCTTCTCTTCTCTGGAAAAATTAAGTTAGGTAAAAGGTTACAAGGATCTGTTCTGAATATTAAGTGCATGCCAGAACTTATGGCAGAAAAATCAGAGAAAAACTTCCAAGTGGCAGAAATTGTTGTGGTGTAGCACTTGAGATCTGAGAAATCCTGTTTGTTTTTATCTCAGTGGCAAAGACAGACCCATAGCCATCTACGGTGCAGCTTCTTAAAATATTATTTACTAAAAGTGTTTTAAAACTCACCCTTTATCCTAGAGTGCCAGGGTTAAACGAAACGGGGATAAAAGCAACACATCCCATAATATCCTGCAAGCTTAATGCATTAAAAGTCCAAACCATGAAAACATCAGAGCAAAGTCAACAACCAACAGAGTTACTTTAAAATGCAGAGAAAAGAAGTGAGTTGAACTTGGTGCCAAAATGATAGCAGGGCCAGACACATTTCAGTGCAGAGGAAGTAACATTCCTACAATTCCCTTTTATTCAATGTTAATGCAGAAGTTAGAAGAAAACGAAGGGTTAAAACTGAAAGGTTGATGTAGCTGCAAAGACTCTACAGAGCACAAAAGTCCCCCTTGGATAATCACCAAAACTAAATTGCCTTTTTTAGTGTGAGCAGTACCATTTATTAGCAATAAAGTATCGCTTGAACAATACTGGAAAAGCAGGTTATTCATATCTAACAACACCCACAACAACAGCAATATTGTTATAATTGAACAATAATTGTTAATAACAAGAATAACAATATTGTCATCATATTATGATATTCTAACTATAGAAAAGTATTACTATTCTTTGGAAAGATTCGGTAATGATTATGATTGCAGTAAAAGGCTTGGAGTAAAGAAGAATTGGCATTTAAAAAAAAAATGGGAGAAGCAGGTTACAAATCAAGAAATAAATATGCAGATGTACTTCTTCCTGTGCAAGTTGTGATGATGGACACAGTTCCAGATACCTTCTGTAGCTTCTCCTGCATTCATTCTGAGCCACATCTACTGCAAAATACATGGTCTCAATATTACAGCTACTATGGGAGTGGGGGTGGGGTGTGGGGTGGGGGGGTGGAAGATGGAAGACAGCAGAAGTGTTTTGGGTGACTAAATATTCCCTTACTAATAGATCATCCTGTCTCTTTAAAAAGACTGTCTGTCTCCATTAGAAAGTGCTTTAGAATTCATGGTATGTGAAGCCATAACATTTAATATAGGCTAGCTAGCAAGGGACCAATATAACTTTTATCAGTTAGTTTAGATGCGTAAGAAATATGTTCAATCTCCGGTGGATATATAGCTCTATGGAGGCTTCCCATGACTTAGATCTACATTGTTTCATCCAGGATCAGACACGTTTTGAGCCAATATACATAAATAATGTGGTCTTCAGGTTCAGAAGAAGCAAGGCTATATGAACTGATTGGCGTAACAGATATAACAGATTCTGTCAACGGTAGGTCTTGTGCCATATTCTAGTGAAGGATTAGGTGTCCTTTGGATCCAACTGAATCCCAGATAGAAATAAAGCCCTGTTCACACATTCACAGAACACGTGGGAAAAGGAAGGGATCAGAAGTTCCTTGTCCTCACAGTGTAGGATCCTGAACCACTACACACACATAGAAGAAGAAGTGTAGATTTTGTCTGGAAGCAGGGCAGACTTTGGGCTGCCTCAGATGAAGAAAAACATGACATCCCTTCCTATTCCATGTCTCCTCCCACCACCACAAAAAGACCCACAGACTGAAAGTTGAATCCTTCTTTTTTATCAGTGATGAACAATATTCTCCATGTGAAAGCGGCCTACCAACTTATGGGTTGAACTTATGGGGCTACGATTTAGGGACTCGCTCAATTCTTTTGATTTTTAAACTTTCAAATGATGTCTCACTTTGTGTGAGAGTGATTTCATTTTCCAAGATTGCCCGATTTTAATGCTGGTTTCAACACCTGGAAATGGGTCTCTGAGAAGGTGTGGTTTTCAACCTGCTCTCTCTCATTGACTCATTTACATTCCCAGGAGACAACGCTGAAAGGCCTAAATTTTTGCTGAACACCGCAAAGACTATGGAAAGGAATCAAATCCAGGGGAGCTTTGAGCTGACCCCACCCACTCCTTTTGTGAACCCGATGTTCAGAAGTTCAGTCTGGTCCTCAAACTAGAAAAAGTTGAACATCCCATTAAAGACGGATGCTCACACATATGGGTTCCTACATGTGATGAACAATATTTTACCATTCAACCTCAACTGAGCAGTACACTGAAACTTGGCAACTGGCTGTTATAAAATATATACACAACTATAATATCCTTGACAGCAATCTGTTTTAACTATTTTACAGACCATCTGTGCTGTACCATTAGATATGCTTTGGGATAAAACACTTTTGTTCACAGACACTGTTTTGAATCGGGTACTATAAAATCCAGAATTTGCAAATCTAGTCTTGCCGGTTCATAAAATGGAGACACAATTATGAAAAGGAAGAGAGAGAAGTGGTAAGCCAGACTTTTATTTTCCTGCCTGGAAAGTTTTACCTGCTAAAAACAGAGTTGGCCACTCAGCTGGATTAATACTGTATTTAATGAAAAGCGAGAAGTTGTATTATTTTTTTCCTGAGCATTAATACATTTTAAATTCCGAGTGGATTTGTGCATGTGGGTGTGTGAAGAACAGATAAGCATAAAATAGACTTTGAATATATTCCATATGTAGCTTTGATACCAAACCTCAAGGCTCTTGTGTGTATTTTTAAACTCTTCTAATCTCAATATAGTTTGTTTTCACATTGCAAAAAACTGGGCCCAAATCAATCAGAATCCCTTGATGAATATTTTGCCTGTGTACCATGGCGCACAGACTTTTCCTCTATTGAATCAGTCTCTGCTGGGCTCTTTCTATTCATATGCCCACTTGGAGTTTAGCAACTTTTTTTTAATGGCTCCACTTTCAGACCAGAAGTTTGAAATCTATGCATGGAAAAGGAAACATTTTCTCTTTCAAGAAGCCTCTACAAATCTGAAGGCATGCATTTAACCCCTTAACATCCCGTCCTTCCATTGCCTTCACAACGTAGACTTCTGGGGAAGCTTCTGGGAGCATAAGGGGGGGGGGAACAAAACTGGGATTTTCCAATTGCTTTTTCCACTAAATACACAGCAGCCGGGATGTTAGTGTGTGCAACAGCTGCTACAGTAATATAACACCGAATCTCTGACAGCTGCACTGGTTGCCAGTAGGGTTCCATGTCCGGTTCTAAGTGCTGGTTTTATTCTATAAAAAGCTCTACGTGGTTTGACTCCAGGATACCTTTGGGATTGTCTCCTCTGATGGAATCTCCCTGGTCCATGCACTCAGGCAGAGAAGATGAACTGGGTGATAGATCTCAATGCCACCAGAAACATTCCTCATCTTGTTCCAATATGTAGGAGAAAGATGTTTAGGGTCCTGCTCCTGTCCTTACAAGGACACAAAGTACATTTTTTCCTTTTTTCTGGTAGTCCTTGGGCAGTGACAATGCCTTATCTCTCTCCTTCTCACTTTCTGGAGAGCTCCGAAGTTGGTTGGGTTTCATTAGGCAGTGGAATCTGGTTGTTAGTTTGTTAGTGGGATTCTATTGGGACCAGACTGTTTTTTAAAATTTGGGTTCTTTGGGTGACATTAATGCATATGTTCTTTTATATTTTAATCTTATTCTTGTAAACTGCTTAGAGACTGGGGAACTTCATGCTATGTAAAATTATGAAATTAAAATAAATAAATAAATAAATAAATAAATGCCCTGTTAGCAAGATTGATGCAGGGAAGGGACCTTCCTTCCTTCCTTCCTTCCTTCCTTCCTTCCTTCCTTCCTTCCTTCCTTCCTTCCTTCCTTCCTTCTATTTCTATAATCTTGCCATTTCAGCTCTCCTTGGAAATTCAAATGTTTTCAAATATTGTGATACGGTTGTCTAGCTGAAAAATCTACCTAAAATGTATACTCTCTTCAAAAGCATACAAAGACATGTGTAGAGTGAAAACAGCAAAGCAAAACACTTTCTATCAGGAAAAATGTATACTAGTAAATGTGTGTTTTAGGCAAAGCAGCACACAGGGCTGTGTGCATTAGGAGAAATGTGCACAAAAACCTCTATTTTTCATGACTTGAAAATCAGGCTAAAGTAGATAGGAGATGACCCAAACCTAAAATTGCAAAAGTTAGAAGCTAAGAGAAACAGAAATTATTTCCTTCCAAATTAAGATGTTCTTGAAGCTTATAAACAGATGATAGATAGATGATAGACAGACAGACAGACAGACAGACAGACAGATGACGGATAGATAGATGGATGGATGGATGGATGGATAGATAGATAGATAGATAGATAGATAGATAGATAGATAGATTTTACCTCTTTTATCCTATCTGTAAATGGATAAAATAAAGAAGTTGATAACCCACTAATGATTTTTGGAATGGAGAAGGCATATACAATTAACTTGGTAGGTACTGAGGAAATCTTGGATGGCCACATGAAAATCTGATTGTATTAATTTATTCCAAAAATTCCAACTTTCTGGATCAAAATTTCTGGGGTTGGTCCCTTCCCTCCCTCCTTCCTGAGGGAAACTTAGAATCACAAAAGGAAGTAATATATGCCAGACTTCTTAGGAATAGCTAATGGCAGCACAAGCAATGCCTATATAGGTAGATTCATTATTTTGTATCAAGGTAGCCAGGAATAAACACCAGTAAAGTGCTGCATGGAAGACTTGAGGAAGAAGATGCTTCTCTGGGGAGAGAATGGAGAGATACAAGGTGACCTATCACCCAATTCGTCGGCATCTCCTAATTTCAGCTGAAAGCCTCTTGCTATCTCATCGTACACTACGTAACACTATATACTCCACTATATACAACCATGCTTGACCGCTCCATAGAGGCTGCATTACATTCAACACAGGGTAATTTTATAGTGAGATGTTGAGATTCTCAAATTTAGAGTATAGAAGGGAGAGCAAAGATAATGGCTCCAGATAGAATTGAATGCCAAAGTTTCATTCCTGATGGGGGGGAATGGATGAACAGTACCCATGCAATTTGTTGGTTTCTCAGGTCAACAAGTAGCCCACAAGACTTGTCCTGTCAAGTACAATTGCAGAGTAAAGCAACTGTACTTGACAGGAATACTTAATTGTTTTTATTCTGGGAAAAACGAGTTCTCCGCAAGCAGATCCTAAAACTCAAGCAAAAGCAACCTGGGTGGCTTTTTTGCTTTTAAACCACCTCCTGAACAAGAAAGGGTTTCCAAGATAGCTATATATGATTATAGAAGTCCTTATAAAAGTCACAGCCAATGTGACCTGGCATGGAAAGCCAAGTTCGTGAGGGGAAGTTGTAATAGGTCCAGAGACCAGTAGAATCTGGGGAAGCCACCACAGCAGTTGGCTCCCTTCTGGTTGCTGTAGCAATAAGAAATATATGATTGGAGAAAATATAACCAATATATCATTGTCCAGTGCCACTGATGCTGTCAGAAGTCCAGTAAGTGCACCAGAGCAATGGATGCACAGGGATTCATATTTGGGTGATACTTTTCAGAAATGTTGAGCAACTGTTGTTTTCTAAACAACCCTATATCAAAGCAGGGTTTTGAAAAACCATGATCTTAATTCTAACCCTTCTACTTTCTTCTCACAGCATCCCTTGCTTGTGCACTTTTTTCTTCATTCTGTTTTCACCCATGGAAGTCAATGGCCCAGTAAATGTGAATGCCTGGGGAAACCCAACATGCTAAGTAACCTGTGGGATTATATAAACTGATTAGTTTATATCTTTAAATGAAGCATATCGATCCACCAGGTCATCTCAGACTTGGAACTCTGTCTGCATGTGGAAGAAAGGTCAACCAACTCCCGTTAAAAAAATCTCCAGTCTTCATTATGATTTTGGGAAGCTGATTAGGTTGACAGAGGGCAAAATTCCCAGTGACTGGATGAAGATTTGAAGCTAGCTCTTCCTTCTTCCTTGCCTGCTGTGCTAACTCTGCTACATGAAGTCTAAGAATACTGAAAGGAGAAGGAGATAACCAGACTAATAAGTTTCTTGGATAAGGTTTATGGGACTATTTCATTCAGGTTTAAGCATATGCCAGATACCACAGGAAGCAACATTCAAGCTGGTTTGGAAGTCCCAGCACAAGCAAAGAGCATTTGGGATCCAAACATGGTGAAGAATTGTTTCAAAGTCCTATCAGATGGAGTCATAACATTCAGGCAGAGAAATCTGGGTGTGGAATGCACTTGTGGGCAAGTCATATGACAAAGTGTGAGAACGGACACAATTGTGGCTTTTCCAGCTTATAATTCCTGTGGCCTGACAAACAGACCTTTAAAAAACAGTTATGTGGACTTCTGATTAGTGGGCACGTTGGAAGCAAGGCAGTGCTGTAAGTAATATGGCAAACTTGACACCTCTGTTGAAGTCTTTGGTCAGCATGACATCTCTCTGTTGTCATCTCTTAAACAAACCCTTGTTTTTCTGCTCCCTGCATGAAAACACCCCTCCCAAATAAAAAGTGTGTGTGTTTCTTGTTCCAGCTGCCACTACTCAAAAAGAAAGAAAGAAAGAAGAAAAGAAAAGAAAAAGAAAAAGAAAAAAACCCAGGCCATTTAACATAACACTAATTCTTTCTCTTGACTAAAGTCAGTGATGAAATTCTACCTCCTTACTTTTAAAGCAGAGACAGCTGTTGGTAACTGCTATACACAGGCAAATCCCCCCCCCCTCCTCTTTCCCATCCAAAATATGCATGTACAACAGAACTCTTTGGATGTATGTTGTACAACAAAACCGCAAAAACTAGGAAAATCCACCAAAACATATTAATTATTTCAATGGGAAAGTCTTGTTTTCTCTTAACGTTTGGACTGCCTTTGGCCATGTTGTCTTGAGAAAAGACCATTTTGGATTTGTGTCCATGTGTGCGTATGTGTGTATTTACTGTTCTTCATTTTCAACTCATGGTTTTGTTCTGTCATGCAATGCTACAATGCAATGCACCTTTCTCAATTAAAAAAAAAAAAACTAGGAAGCGTACCAAATAAATAAAGGAATTTGGATTTAATTCTCCCTCTGTCTTTAAAATACCTTGCTAGGCGAACTGTTTCCAGCACATGCATGGATTGTAAAGACAAATAAAATGATAATCATTTCTGAGTGATTGTTGACAGATGGAGGAGGGGCTTTGATGGACCACTGAAGTGTGTCTCAATATGAGTGTCCAACTATGCTGAACTTTGGTGCCTGGTTAGATCTTTCTCCCCTGTAAGAGGGGAGAGGAGTAAAAGGCTTTTAGCCCTTGGCCTAATTTCAAAAATCTTCTGCAAACAATCATTTCTGCTCCTTGGCAACGGTGATCAGTCCCCTTCCCTATCAGTTTGCCGTGTGAACTCAGTGGAGTGAGAGAGACAGACAGACCCCCCCCCAAAATCAGAAAAGAAAAATATGTCCCCCCCCCAAAAAAAAAGATGTCCCTGCCCATCTTGGACTTGGATCAGCTTCCTGAATTGCTTAGCCTCACCTGCTTATTGGCACCTTCTGTTTATATCCAGGGAAGCACATGGTCATCCTTGACAGAAGAGAGATTCCTATAGTGCTGCTCAGAGTCACCTTTTGGGAGAGTCCATCTCTTGTTATTTTCCTGCCCCCCCCCCCTTTCTGTGTTGACAAAAATTGGGGAAGTGGAGCAGAAAATTTCATTTGCTACATTTGACAAAATTCCAAAAGTCACTGTTTAATGGGGACATTCTGTCTGTTCTAAGCCACATAAAAATGTCTGGTGGACAGATTGGATGTCCATGAGATGTTTGAGGAAATGCCATACCAAGGTAAATGTATTAATTAGGACGGCTGTTTACAAAACAGTGCGCAGGCTGAAGAGTTTCCAAGAGATCTTCAGCAGATTACAATCTATGGGAAAAAAGGAGGGTTGGGGAAGGGAAAAAAAATGTGACTGATGTATAAATTATCACTAGTTTAGTCTAGAGACACAAAACATTGTCCGTTTTAATCACATTTATAGTCTGCTCCCAAACTCCAGATTTTTTTTTAATCAGGTACAAAAGTAATTCTAGTTTTCCAGTGCTTGCTGGGAAAGGAATGAATCAAACAAATGTTTGCCCCTTACGCAGAACGAGAGCACTCCAGACAGTTGAATTTCATCATTCCAAAAATGTAAAATCATCTATTTAAGTAAATCGTTGAAGAGCTGATTGAAGGTATTAACTAACAAGGCGCATTTGATACTATTCCTTTCTCCACACAAGTTTAATGAAAACTCTGCTGTGCTGGTTTCTGTCCCAGACCAAGTGACACAGACTAAAAAGAAATATATTATCACATTTTGAGCATTCAAGCTTAAATACTGACATACACTTTGACGAAGACCACTCACATTATTCAAATTAAAAAATAAAATAAAACAAGGTACTATCTTGTCACTCCCCTGCTGGCAGGGGAAAGAACAAAAAAAAAAAGGTTATATAGCCTCAGTTATTTGTTTACCAAACTACTGCATTTTCCAGATTCGTGAAATAAAATAAGACCTACTGGGTTTCCCAGATTCAAATTTAAAAAAAAGTCGTTTAAAAGAGCTCAGATGAAAGTAACCTCACCCTTGGAAATCCTATTAGTGTATAGAAATCTAATTATCACTTCTTCCCAAGAACACTCCCCAGAACTGTGACAGATCCTTAAAACAAAAATATAACCAGATTCGTGATCCTTCATTCTGATGGAGTCTAAACTCCAAAATATGGAAGGCATTGCCAAGAGGGATTGTTCCTCTTCCAAACTGCTTTGGATTAAATCATGTCCACATTGCCACAGGAACGTAACGCTGCATCTTGATATGTTTAGCATTATCCCAGAAAGGCATGGGGCTGGCCAATAGGAAGAGGAAATTGTAACAGAGACAACCGCCTTGGATCCAGTGATGCCTCAATATTCTTTTCCTGTAAGTCAAGCTTACTTGGTGATAGTTGCAATCGTGTCCCATTCAAAGCAAGTTTCCTTAGTGGATTACTGAACAGAAGAGAGATCACACTTTTTTATTATCACATCCCAGCAGGGAGGTCCTTAGCAGATGAAATGTTGGAGTTTGCCAATTTAGGAGAGAGAGGTGAAAAAAGATTGCATTTATTAAAGAAGCTTTATGGGATTCATGGAAAAGAAAAGTGCTTTTCATTACGCTTCAGATTAGAAGCAATATCTGGGCTGACTGATGTACTCTGCAATCAAGATGGATTATGAGACAATCTTTTAAGGCTACAATAAATATTTATACTCAGCCTCCCTTGCAGGACATTTTTCTCTCATTCTAGTTAGAGCAATGAAGAACCTGGAACAGAAGTGCTAATGTCTACATTGTTCCATTGCTAAATCGTATATCTAGTAAGAGAAAGGGAGGGGGGGAAACCAGCTGAGCGAGCCAAATTCTTTATGAACATAACAGTGGAGCAATTAAAACAAATGTGATTTTCCAGATCAAAACTTCTGCCTGCTAATTGCTATATGGCACCTATCCTAAAACTACGAGTTTCCCTTCCAGCTGTTTTTATTTCATGATACATTTTGCAATCCTCTAGAGAGCGAACATGGTGAGAGTCTGAAACACAGGATGGTTACTGAGCGTTCAGAATTTTGCTGAAATGCACTGTTCCCAGGAAACTCTTTTGAGAGCAGTCAGTGTTCCATGCCATTAGCATTTTGTTTGCAATGTGGTTCCAATGAAGGTAATTTATTGTATTGTGGTGTAGTCTCCTTAAAGTATGTGGCTGTGACCATATGCAGGCAAGCTTGGAGAGACGCATTGGAGCCCTTCCCTCCAATGCTGGTTATGGCTAAAGGCTGTAATGACTTTATGCACTTAACTAATAGGCACTCTTTGAGATGATCTATGTGGCAACACTGAAGCGGTGAACATCTGGGTAGAGGGTGAGATTTGTCAAAGCATGGTTATTGATTTCATTTACTATGTATTCCACCCGATCCCTCAGGGGAAGGTGGATGGAAGTTATTTTAAATTAGCCTTCCCAAAACCTGGTGCCGATCAGATGTGTTGGTACAACAACTCCCAGAATTCTCAGTGGTCATGCTGGCTGAGGAATCTGGGAGTTGTTATCTCAACACATCTGAAAGGAACAAGATTTTGGGAAGACTACTCTTAAAGAAACAGTCACATGCTGAAATCACCGAATTTGTGAAATGGATAATAATAATAATAATAATAATAATAATAATAATAATAATACCACCACCCAAGTGAGGCACTACCTTGACGTGGTTGTGGTGCTTGCATGCTCTGAGGAGGATGAGAGCTATGCCAGAGGTTCAATCATACTGGACAGGTCTCATCAGAGGACCCAGATGAAGAGTGTCTCTCCCATAAGCAATATGGTGAGAAGTAATTTACAGAAACCCATACTGGACTGGTCATTGCCCAAGTCAACAAGGTGTTCTAGTTCCTGGGCATCTGGTGACAAGTGGGCTACAGGACTCAGGACTGTTGGCTGAGCAACCAGGGCCAGCAGCTGCAGGAGTACTGGAAGAAAAGTTGTTTACCCATCACAAATATACAACAACATCTGCCTATCCCAGGTCCTTGAGAAGGACTCGATAGGTAGATAAAAATGCCAAATCCAGTCTAAACATCTGGCTGACTGTGGGACCAACCATCATCATCATCATCGTCATCATCATCATCATCATCATCATCATCATCATCATCACCTAAAATGCATCCCTGATTAACTGGACAATTAGTTTGTCCTAAAATTATGCAAGCAAACATGATTTGTCTAAAAATTAATATTATCATTTGTGCATATAATTTAATTTGTTTTGTTTTTGTCTCTGCAGGAGAGAGAGAGAGAGAGAGAGAGAGAGAGAGAGAGAGAGAGAGAGAGAATGTAAAGATGTTTGATACCACTGTCTTGATTTCACTGTTTTACTTCAGGTGGAGAAACTGGGAATACCAGCAACTGAAGAAGTGTTTTGCCATTTTACTCCCAGTGACTCTTATCTAGCAACTGTGTTCTCTTCTCCCTACAATGGATCTCTTGGACCAACATTTTGGTTTGATCACTTCCCCTCCATTTTCATAAGCCAATACGGAGCCAAGAATGTCTTGGCTTGAAAAGGAATCTTCCTCATTACAGTTAATTAATCAGATTCAGAGCTGTTTTGATAGACACTGCAAGTTGCATTCAGTATTAGGTGTCAGAACTGTTATGTTCAACCAGTTTAAGAGAATGTTAATAATGGGTCAGGGTGGCTCATGGATACTACTGTGTCCAGTCTCAACTGTTTTCTTACAGATTGCACTTGTAAAAATATTCAAAGGTAATCTTTCATTATACTGAGGCCTCAGTTTAGCCATCATTTTTGCAAAGTCAGAAATCTGGTAGAATTTGAATATTGTCCATACTTAATCTCCTGTTTTTATTATTCCTCATTTTCTGAAAGATTGGATTTCTCTCTTTTCTACCTACTTATCAGTCACTTTGGCCCATCACAACTTCTCCTCCAACCCCTCCATTTTTTAAATTCACATCCATTAACACTGGGAGTGGACTGTAGGTTGAACTTTTGGACCTCCAGATGAATCTTAGTCATATGTCAGTTGAAGAACCAGTATGGCTTGAATCTCCACCATGTTGCAATGAATGTGATTGCAACATTAAATGTTGCTTTTATTGCTGTGAATAACCCAGTAATTTTTGATCCCTGTAGTTGTGAAATGTTTTAATGGCATGCTATAAAAAACTAGGCCCTGATGCTTAAAACAGTCAAGAAACATCATACTCTTTTTTTGTAGCCATGATGGCCAAGGGAATTATGATTAAAACAGTCAAGAAACATCATACTCTTTTTTTGTAGCCATGATGGCCAAGGGAATTATGATTTCCTTTGAGAACTAAATGTAGAATCTTCACGTTTGGTGTTTTATGTGTCTTTCTCGGATCTCAAGCAAGTCAAACAGGTTTAGTGGCATTTTGGGCCCTTGAAAATTATTTACCAGCAGAGATGGGATAAGTGCAAACCACTACAATGGAACCCTGTTATACATTCAAAGCAAGGCATGGCCCCCCAAAAGTTTTGTTTCTAAGTTCCCAAGATGGCCAGTGATGATACATTTATGAGCAATGAGCCAAACTGTTTCATAGCACCATCTGCAGTGATCCCTAGACTCATTTTTATGCATTTTTAATATTTCATCCTGAGTGTGTGTCAACAGAATGCATGTACACCCAAGGTGGTGGAATGCAGGGATGTTGGCTCGCAAGGGACCTTGATTAGAGATCCTAGTTGGCATAGAATAGCTTTATTATGCTTGGGGTTCAAATGGGCTCTGACATATTGGCAAAAAGTGCCCATACTGATCAACATTGTTCTTATACTTAGAAGGAATGTGGCACAGGTTGGACTAAGACTGACAACCTAGTGTACACTTGATACTATGTTATTAAGAAGTACTACATAAAAATCTAGATTGACCAAAGACGTACTAGGTGGTGGAAATGAATATTTATGGACCCTTCCAGTCATTACCATGTCACACAGATGGAAGATTTTAACCTGAAATGTAAGAGTGAAGGCAAAAGCAACAGGAATTGTAATCAGTTAAATCCGTCTGGGGAAGTTGTGGCTGACTGAAGCTGATGAGATCCTCCAAAGGAAAGAAGTTTAAAAACCAAAAGACCATACGTAGACATAGCAGAAGCAAGGATGATTTGCAAGGAGAGAAAGCCATGAAGAGGCAGAGTAAATGATATTGATGTCATCTGGATCTAGGTATGTTTCCTTTCCTTTTCATATCTCATGCCTTTAATTTCTTTGACTTCTTCTTTCTCACTTTCCTTTTTCCCCCCTGCATTTTGCAGAGCAAAATTAGAAATGACTTTATTGCGGTCATTAACCAGCACACTTTGCAGATCATAGTTTACCGTGAATGGGATTAGGGTATGTATGGATGTATGTTTCCATGGGGTAATTTATCAATTCCATGTGGTTATGACGGATGATTTGATTTACTACTACCATCTTTATGCGTCCTTGCTTTTTAAAAAAAAAATCTCCTTTTTCCTCTTTCTCTGTTGCCAGGGAAGAAACATATAACTCTTCAAGAACTCTGAGTTGACTGCATGCAGTGAGTTTTTATTTTTTTTTAAACTGCATAAAGTTTGACGTACACCTATATATTTAAGCATGTTTTTGAATATACTTTCTCTTTAACTATACGCTTCTAAAGTTATCAGAAGGCCCGTTTTAAAATGCAGTTCAATCAAGCTCTAAGCTGAGGATTTCACTGTAAGAATCAGAGAAAAGCAAACCTTTGATGGGTGGTTATAATCTGGAAGACGTAAACTGTATCAGTTCATTTTGGAGTTGACCTAACTGCAAGTCTTCAATAATGCTTACCCTAAAGTGGTTGTGTTAAAAAAAATGAGATTGGTATATAAGTTTTGTGGTAGCAAGTATAATTAACAATATTAATGGCAACCGTTTGATGGCCACTTAGAGCAGCATTTTTGACTTCTGAGGATATAAAGTCTTGGAAGATCTTGAAAATGGGAAGTGGATTAGAAGCAGAATTTACACTTTAAGAGTTATATGATGCAACTCATTGCATCAAAACTGATCATGGGACAGGAGGTGGTTCCAATGCCTTGATTTGTAATGATAGAAAAAGGAACACAGATACAGGAAATAGATAAATAAATGTCATGTATAGTGGCTTTGTTTTGCAAAATGATAGATGATTTCAGAGAAGCAGTTCAGAAGCAAATAGTTGTCTTTGCCCAACGCAGCCAAGTTTTTAACTTGACTCACCTCACCACTGCTCTGCCAATTCAGAACTCACTCACAATAGGTCTGTATCACCAGGAAGTGTGATCCATTGTTATGTGCTGTGATTTATAATCACTGAGGGTCAGTGACCATTTTCTATTCCTTTTTCCTCTGTTTTGGGCAAAGATCTTCATTCTAGATAATTCCAATTTTAGAGCTTTGTTGTGAGTTGGACCTGAATGAAATTTAACCGGTAACATAAAATCTTCAAGAAAGAGAATGAGTAAAGGAAGGAGGGAGTCAGGTAGGTGAAAAAATATACTCCTTGCTTCAAATAATCTATGTTAGATAAATTTTCATTTACTCTAGGATCAGCTGACTCTATGCAAATTTCCAGAATATGGTAATTGAATCCAAACAACCTTGACTGTTAACCTATCTATTGTTTCTGTGTTTTTCCTTCCTCTTGATTTTATTTTTGTTATCAGTTGACATAAAATCAGCGTGGCCACATTTCTACAATGAGTAGAAATTATTGTTTGAGTCGTTTATTAGGCCTGTGTGGGTATCCATAATTCACCTTGGTATGTTGTTTTGTACAGCAAAAGGGGTGCTGCTTGCTTCACCAAACCACTTGGTATCATTCTATTGGCCTCCTCCAGTAATTTGTGTAGCTACTGGGCATACACAAACAGCTTCTGCACATGTTACTCCAGAATAAGTCTAAAATTTGTGGCTAATAAATATAATAAGAATGGAGTCAGATGTTTCTTCATTGGAGTTGATGAGGTCTACCACATTGCTCATAGTTATTTAAGTGATGGTTGAGCTGAGGTATAGTGATAAATTGTCCTTTTCTTGGGGTACAAGGTAGAATTTTCTCAATGAGCCTCCACGTGCTATTCTTCAGTTCTCATAACCATGGACTAGCATGTCCAAAGACAAACCCTGCTGGTCTAATCTAACACAATTCTTCTTATACTCTTGCATACAGTTTGAATTAAAGGCTAAAGATTATGCTGGTTGAGGATCATGGAAGTTGAAATCCATCCTAACTGAAGAGCATCAGATTTGGGAAGACATGGATTCAAGTTGGATCAGGTTCTTTGTTAGATGAGAATTCAATTCTGTACCAAGAATGGTGTTTGCAACTCTACACTTTTTGAATGATTCATGAAATCTAGCAACAGATCCAGAGCAAGATGATGAAGATAAGATTAACTACTTACAGCTGAGGTTTCCGTACATGTAAACCAACATGAATTTCAATGGGAGCTGGCTGGGCCAGTTTGGTGCCAAACCCCTTTGGCCTCTTAGGGTTGTAAATACACTTGTGTTAACAATTATGAAAGACCAGCTCATACCTCCTTCAGGGTGAGGTCTGTTTTATGCTTACCTGTGAGGGCTAATCCTGACATTACCACAGGCATTCCGTCATCTTATTAGTGAGGAACATCAGAGAGAACTTCAGCCAATAACTTAAGGAAGGATTCAGGAACAGCTCTGGCAGGGTTTAGTCTAGGGATACAATGTGAGAATAGAACTGGGAGTGATGGAAAGGCCATGACCTTGGGTGTCAATTTTCTCTCAACTTTGTCCGCAAATGCTATTGTGTACGAAGGCAAACTGACACATTTTCTCCCACTGTATCTACTGTTTTGATCAATAGTCCTGAGGGATATCCAATCTACAACAAGCAAATGCAAATCCTACATGCCATAAAATATGCATAAGTTTATGCGACGAAACATACTTTTTCTGATTAAATTAGTTCATGTAATATATTTAGTTAAACTTTTAAAAAGCATACCAACAATTACAATGATTTAGCAAGTACCTTTGGACAGAAATCTAGAGGAAGAGGCTAGCATAAGGTCTCAATAGAGGAATAAGTTGGATGTAGCACTGAACACTCCAAGGTTACATCATTGAAATTTATCAGCAAAACCAGCAGGGTTTTCACAGTTTTTCTGCAATGGAAGGTACAAAATAATAGACTAGAGTGAATCGGGCAAAACCAAATGTGAATTGTCAATTTAATTTGAAAAATCAATCTGATCCTATTCTCTTTGGACACAGGAAACAACACAGCAAACTGGATCAATTTAGAAAGAGCCATTTCTGCGTATGCATAGAAACCTTCTGATTGTCCAGACTGACTCAGAGGCATCCAATGCAATTCGACAATTCGAGCTGGAAGTCAAATCAATTTGATTTGGAGATTTGCCTTCAAAGAGAATATTTGCACAGCTCTCCATTAGCAGATGGTTTGTACTTTAGAAATGTCCTAAAACACACAGATGGACAAACACAAACACACAAAGATAATTCAATCTCACCTCTCACCAGTGACTACTATGTACATCCTCTGCAGCCTTTGAAATAATAATAATAAAAAAAAGTTATAGATAAATCTAAAGAAAATAAGGCAGACGAATTTCCAAGAGATGGTCTACCCTTCCCCAATATGCTTATTTATTTAATGATTATGTATGGAACTTAGTGCTGATAGGTTTTGAGAGCCATCAGAGCTGGGGATGACCACCAATTTCAATAGCTTTAGAAAGGAACTGGACAAATTCATGGAAGATCTAGCTACCAGGGCTATTAATTCGGATGGCTGCTTGCCAACATAGCTTAAGCAGTATGTTTTAAAAGTCAGAATCTAGAGGGCAACAGGGAAAGAAAGCTATCTCTCCAGATTTATGAGATTCCTAAAAGCGGTAGTTGTCTAGTACGTGACACACTGCTGGGCAAGTTAATAAGATTTGGTGAAACTTTGTGTTGGAGGTTCAGTTTAAAGCTGATTTGAGGGAAACTCCCAATCAAATCATTTTTCTGAATTAAACAGGAAAGTTCAGCTGAACTGGCAGATCGAATTGGATGTCTCCAAGATGAGTCAATGATTTTGTAGGTGCCAAAGCTTTATTTTCTCGAATTGGAAAGCAATATCAGAAAATCAGTCTGGAATCATCCCAGTTCAGTGCTTTGAACTGAAGCATCCAATCAATGCTTCATTTACTGAATTGATTCAAATTGCCAAATCAGATCAGGCTGGCAATCCAAATCAATTCAATGATCCAATTTGAACTGGACTGGAGCTGATCTACTCAACCTTACCAGGAGTAATGCTTGGCCTGTAGGACTTTTTTTTAATATATATATTTTCTGGATTCCATGTCTTTGAAGTTATCATAGGCAAATACAGACTTTAATTTTTTTTTTAGCACAAAATTGTTGAGAATGGGGATGGGAGAAGAACCATTAACTTGTTTTACCGTATGAAAGATCAAAAAGGATAACTGGTCATAACATTTGATCTTGGAAAAGATGCATGAGCTACATTATAGCATTATTTGCTGAAATACCAAGTTATCTATTTGAAGTAGACACTTTTTTAAAGATTTTTTAAGCCTGCCTTTTTAATTTTTATAAATAAGGTGGTGAACATACCTAATACTCCTTCCTCCTCCTATTTTCCCCACAACAACAATCCTGTGAAAAACAATCCTACTTCCTTGAAATGTATGTCCCTTTAGATGATTGTAGCAAAAATCAAATAGAGCAGTCTTGCAAAAAATCACCTTACATTAACTGCTATTTTAGCAAGGGCAATGCCAACTGCAGATTTTCCAGTGGGGGAGGCACAATCAGGATGCACTCACCCCCCAACTCTCTTGCTGCACTCAATCCCTTATTTCTTGATCTGTTCTTTGCCATGATTGCTGTTGTGTTGCATCTGCTTTTCAGTGGGAGAAGACATGTTTCTATTCTCCTCATTTGTCAATGCTTGCCCCTTTAGAGAGGTGTGGACTATCCATCCTTAGATGAAGAGAGGTGGACATCTCAGTCAGCAGTTCCTGACTAAGAAGTTGAAAGTTATAGCTTTTATATGTCATGCACCATCTGCCCTGAACCCTCTAAGTTAGCCTGATGCCTTACTATTTAGTAGAGGATTTCTTGAATCCCCAGAGTTGAAGTCAAATTTCTGTGCATGGGGTGGAAGGGGGTCTTTCTTGCCCTAGACCTCTATTCTGAACCAAACAAATTGTACGTGAGTTAACTCTGATGGTGCTTTTTCTTGGCTCTTAATAGCAAAACACTGGAGCAAAATGTCTACAAGAGTGAGAAATAAGGAGTCATCTCTGACTGTATCTTACAACTAACCATCTCCAGTACTCGTGATTCCATTTCTGTGTGAGCCAGCAACACGACTGCCCTGTATCATAAACAAATCTTTAACAAATCCAAAATTATGGAGCATTTTTTTCCCTCCCAGGTTCAAATTACTGTGTATTCTCTCTGGGAAGAGGCTATTTATGAAACAGGAGGTAGCTCCTTCAAAACATAACATAAGCTCATCGGCTTAACCCTGCTTTCATTAAGCCCTGGTTGCTGACAGGGGAAGAAAAAACAGGGGAAGAAAAACCCACTTGGAGGATTTTGATGACAAACACACAAATGGATTCCATGATCAGATTTTAAGATTTGACTGGGATGGGTTGGACTGCCGCGTAGGAGATCGAGCATCAAGCTGGTGGGAAAATTGTCATCTACCTTTCCGATACTGCAGTCCAACGTCGCAACATTACAGCTTTTTCAACCATATCTAAAAGGCCAATTTCGGGTTTATTCCTCTTCACAGTCGATGGCTATGGCTCAGCAGGTGTAAACCAGCAATAACTCTAGTCCAGGCCTGGAATCCTGCCAGGAACAGATGTGTTCAGTCAAATGACTAATTGAAAACCTTAAACAAAATCAGCAGCGTGGTTATTTTGCCTACATAATAAAGCGCAGCTGATAAAGGCTGCGGAAAGGGAGAGGGGGGAAAAGAGACGGGGGAAGAAACCCACCCTTCTCATCACCAATGCCATTAACAATCACGAGCAGAGATGAAAACAACGGCATGGTTTATTCTGCAAATGAAGGCATATAACGAGATGATGTCCCGAGGGTCCATTACCAATTTTAATAATACATCAAGGAGACTGTGCAAACAGTTTGTATGTGAAAGCCAAACACAGCAAACTACTTACTGTGTTACCGCATTGAGAGACAACTCCCAGTGCTATGAATTTAACAAATTTATAAAGGTACATAACATGATAGCTATTAGTGAAATTAAAAGAAAGCCATTACCAATTGCAGTCTCACACCAATTTTTTTTTTTTTACCAGCTGAAAGCGCCTGCTGAACGAGCCTTAAAACTCCAAATTCAAATGAATTTCCCTCTACAAGCGCGAGAGTGGGGAGTCAAATTATATGCATGAATAATAAAATACCATCTAATTAAAAACCAGCGTTAAGTATGCAAAAAAAAAAAAGCCCCCTGACTCCTAATGATAATGAGATTGTGCAATACCTCTGAGCATAGTATTTTATAAATTACTCAGAAGTAGTGGCTGACTTGACCTAAATCAGAGATAATGGAATGGCTTTGAAAGAATTCTTTGCCGTCAACAGCAAGAGGGAAACACTTAGTTCTTGCTGCTTGAAGACAAGTGGATATTAATCCAGATATAGTTTCAGGTGTAAGGTGGATTTGGAGAGGAAGAAGAATTTCAGAAAGTGGGAAGGACTAAGAGAGACATTTCGCTTCCCCGTAGATCTCAAATGGCCACGTTTGATCGATAAGTAAGTGTTTGGCCACCAGTTCATTGCAAGTTGTGCACTTGGAAACACACTTCTAAAAAGTTACGGAGTGGTATTGGAATACAAGTTTGAATCAATGCTTGGAGACATATTCCAAATTCAACTTTCCAGATCGTATTGAGATACCTGGTCTTTTGTTTCCTTCTGATATCACGTACGGAAACCCACTTGAAGGCAAAAGGCAGGTAAGATATTTCTATAATCGCTCTCTTTTTTAAAATAGTTTTTATTAAAATATTTACATAGATAATAAGAAATACATTTAAAAAATATATAATAAAGGAAATGTGAAAAAGAAAGAGAGAAAAAGAAAAAGAAAAAAGAAAGAGAAAAGAAAAGACGAAGGGAAAAGAACAGAAAGCATGAAATATATATGAAATATATGTGTGTGTGTGTGCGTGTATAGAAGTGGCTTCCGATCTTCCTCTACATACAATTCTAATCAAACCTCTCTAAGATTTCATCATAATTCCCTTCTTTCTACAACCTACTCTTTCTAATCATCAAAACCGTAAGTCACAAAATCATTTTCTTTCTTATGCAAAAAGTCCGTAAGAGGTTCCAGTCATTGATGAATTTCAATAATGACCTTTCTCTAATCAAAGAAGTCAGTTTGAGATATTTGTACAATCTCTGAGTGTGTGTCTCTATGCATGATGTGTCCAAAAAACCCCCCAAAAAATGGGGGGGGGGACATTTTTGATGTGTACCGTCTTTATACAATCTCCCTTCTTTGTTGTCACTGGTCAAACAGGTGTTGTAGGCACTTGTAGACAGGTGTCCAGCCTTGAGAATCATGCTGCCATGATTCTGTGATCATAGGTGCAACTGATATGATTGCACATCCAGTCAGAATGCAGATTTCTTCCAAATGACTATCCTAACAATGACTCAAAATAATTAATAGAGTTGCCCCTCCCAAAGGAGAGACGAAGACCTTGTTTACCTGTTACTGCTGTAATGTTTAATTAAGTTGCTACACGTCACAATGTTTTTGCAAAGTGTCTTTTCCTGGCCCCAAATAGGAATCTGAAAATGGCTTCTCTTCAGTTCTCCTCAGATGCATGAGGTAGGAAGAGGTAAGTAAATAGTGACCTTCAAGTTACTTTTGCCCTTATTAAAGCACAGTTTTGTTCTATCTCCTTTTCTTATTGTGTATAAATTAGACACTTAAATAATCTGCACAAATTACATTGTTAAATCTGCACACATTTCATTATTACTTCAAAATACATTATCTGTACCTTTGAAAATGTCAATTGCAGTGTGATATTTAGGAAACATGCAGACCAACAGTTAAATAACAGAGACAACCTAACTTTACCTCATTGGAAATAAATAAAGTAGAATTTAATAGCTCTCGTGGTGGGAACAGGCACATACCAAATTGCAGTCTTAGTTTCAAATTGCATAACAGTTTTGGATCTGCTATAAAATGAGTTCATATTAGTTTGCTCAAGCATCCATACCAATGACAGGTTCACAGACTGGACATACGGGAGAGTTCTTGGCAGATCCATAATGAAGACGGGGAAATTTAATGGAATTAGAGACTTTTATTACTCATAGTTTTCCTTAAGTTTATTGTTAGACATGTCTGTGTTGTCCAAATACTGACCTCTTGTCTATACTTCATCTCTAGTCAACAAACATCAAAGCTACTTAATAAATGTTTAACATCCCCAGTAGACAAGATGGTTTCACCATCCATCCTAAGGAATAATAACTTTCCTCAGAGGTGTGTTCAATACTTTTCACTTCAAACTGACCTCAAGAAAGGCCAGGATATTTTCTTTCTTTCCTTTGAAAAAAAAATATATTTTGCTTCAGTTGTTAAATAAAAAAGCTCGATGTGCCCATTCTTAAAGAATTAAAATGTTACCCCCAACTTCTTCCTGAAGATATTTAAAGACCAATGTTTAAGTGGAAAATTTGGAGAGGAAGTGATATGTATATATATTCTGGTACAAATAAATGTGGCAGCTGAATGCCAGGGATTCATTAAATGGCTACTTTTTTAAAAAAAATGCATATGTTGACATATGCTGCTCTTAGCAGAAGGAAGTTGGGTGGGACTGAGAAATGGTCAGTGAAATCCCAAACTGGGGTATCATAAAATATTTTTTGCTTGCTGACGTACATCGGTATAGTATAGTGTCAGTGTACAAGGGTGGTAGATCTAATTAATGTTCATATCAACATCATGGAGTGTCATATTACAGAGGCAGATCTTTGGACTCACTAGGTGTAAGGTCAGATTGGGCAAAAATGAGATGCAAGATGCACTGCATGTATCAGAATATGATGTTCATGTATCTAAACTACAGTTGTGGAAGATGCACAGGCCGGCTATGGTATTCCTTTCATAATGAATTCCCTCCCCAGTGACTTGTTTAACAAACAAGTGAACCCAGCCCAAATGCACCAAGGGTACATGTGTATTATGATGTATTCTCTTTGGGGCCTTTTGAGACGATGTTGACTTCTGATGACTGCCTGGACTATCCCTGCAGTATCTTGGCAAGGTTTCCAGAAGTTGTTTGCCCTTGCCTTCTTTCTAGGGCTGACAGAATGACTGGCCCAAGGTTGGTTTTGTGCCTAAGACAGTTCTAGAACTCATGGTCTTCCAATTTCTAGCCTGGTGCCTTATCCACTACACCAAACTGGATCTCTAGTTTGGCCTTCCATATTTCATTGTTTGGTCTAGTGGTTTGGTCTGGTGGTGAAGGCAGCAGGCTAGAAAGCAGGAGATGGTGAGTTCTAGTCCCACCCTAGGCATGAAAGCTGGCTGGCTGACTTTGGGCCAGTCACACTCTCTCTGCCCAACTCACCTCACAGGTTTGTGGAAACTGAAGTCTGAATACCTAAAGAACATCCAGATTGGGAAAAGCTAAGACATCCCTTCACAATTCAGGTTATCATCAAACCTTAACCTTTTCTGATTAAACTGCTTGTTGCATTAGTATGAGGAAATGCCAGTCTCAATTAAGAACAAAATTAACCTCTTTCTGAGTGATGTCAGGAGAAACATTGATCAGACTGCACCTACTGTAGAATATTGCATCCAGGTCTGGGGGCTGAATTTTGGGAAAGACATTTAGAAACCGGATTGCATACAGAGGAGTCCAATCAAGATGATAAAGGCCTGGAAGGAAAAAAAAACTTACAAGGAATGGTTGGAGGCACTAGGAATGTGTAGCCTGGAGAAAAGAAGACTGTCTGAAGAGCTATCATGGAGAAGACAGGGCAGTATATACAGAGTTGCTGCAGAAGACAAGACAAGAAACAAAGGGGTTAAATTGCAAGGAGTTAGATTTTGGTTGACATGACTCCAATGACTCCTAACAATAAGATCTCCAGGAGGTAAAATATTCTCATTTGCTGGAGGTGTTTAAACAAGGTGGATAGTCATCTGTCAGGAATATTATAGTGCTAGGTTCCTGTACCGGGCAGCCTCACACACTGTAACCCATATACCTCTTCCAAAATAAATGTAGTCAACAATCACCAGAAGATTGCTTATCTTGTTTTAGAGGTTGCCACAATCTGAAACTGTGTTCAGTATTGGAGAAACTGATCTTCCCATTCACTGAAAAGGCTAGCATCCACATGGCTTATTAGTCACTTACTATAGTTCACAGATCAATCTTAAAGGAAATCAACCCTGATTGCTCATTGGAAGGATTGATAATGAAGCTCAAGCTCAGATACTTTGGTCACCTAATGCGAAGAGAGGACTCTTTGGAAAAGACCCTGATGCTGGGAAAGATGGAAGGCAAAAGGAGAAGGGGGCGGCAGAGGATGAGATGGTTAGATAGCATCACTGAAGCAATGAGCTTGAAACTGAACAAACTCAGGCAGTGAAGGACAGGAAGGCCTGGTGCAATATGGTTCATGGGGTCGGACATGACTTAACGACTGAAGAGTCGGACACGACTTAACGACTGAACAACAACAACAACAATAGTTCACAGAAGCCTGGCTTGCATCAAGTCCAATTGCTGGTCTTCCTAGTTTGATATTTCCCAAAGCAGACTTCCTCAACTTGGTTATCCTCCAGATGTATTGGGATTATAGATCCCCAAACTCCCAGCCAACATGCCTGATTTAATTTTGGAAACTGTTATTCTCACACATGGGAGGAACCCAGATATGGCAGAAGCTCTGTATAATTCACATGAAGAACCTTCCCAACCTTACTTGGAGTCTTGGAGATGTCAAGGATTGAACCCAAGATCTTCTTCATGCAATTAGGTGCTCAACCAGTGAGCTCTAACTGATATTCCATGATTTGACATTGTATTGGCAGATGATAGGTTTAATGTATCCCACCTTGTGGTCATTGGGCCAAAACAGTTCAAAATTAAAAATGATTTAAATCTATGTTTACATTATCTCCTTCCCAAGAAGCTCCTCAGAAGGGAAAATAAATAACGGAATGACAGACAAAAATAACCTTTCTATATCATTTGCTTACCTGTGGCATCAAGTACATATGACCTTTTATTTATTCAGTCATAAATGTATGAGCTCATTGAGACCACATCAAATTCAAAGCCACCTGTAGTCACCATGGAAACCACTCTGTTTGCTGAATAATTTCTTTTTTTCTCAATGCATATTAGAGTCTATTGGCAACTAGAGAAATACCTGGGCTAAACGTGGCTGATAAATTGAACTAGTTAGCATAGCTCTTACGGTTTTAAGTGCTACAGAACTGAGAGTTCCTTTTTCCTGATGGAAATCACTTTGATCATGAATAAATATGCAGACGTGCTTAGCATACACTTAACTGCTGGTTCTAATTTGGCTGAAACCTGTTATCACAAAATTATATTTCCCATTCATCCCCTTACCTAGCCCAGTCCCTGGGCTCTATAGCTTTCTTTAGCATGACTAATTAAGGTTAAGGATGAAGAATTTTTGTTTTCTTTCACATTTCTTCTCATGTAAAAATGGACTCCATATCATTTCTGCACCTGTTTATTGCTATATATAAACATTTATACAATCTCTCTCTCTCTCTTTCAGATGAGCATTGCAACCCATTTTCCCTACTGAATCGCCTTTCATGCCCATTTCTTCCCTTACGTACAATTTTTGTTTGTTTTGCTTGTAACATTGGGGAAATATGCAAAACAAGGATAATTGCACTTCTATCTGCATATTAATTTAGGAAGTACAGATGAGGTCAGTTTGTATTAAAATGAGAACTTTCCATTTTCTTGTTCGGGGCTTGTACGTGGCTGGAACAACATGGGGCTTAGTGTTGATTCCTCAGTTATGTTCTAGATATGTTAAAACTGAACAGCCATCTCCAACCTGATGTCAGCTCCAGGTGGGGTGGACTTTGTCTTCCACAATTCTTAGCCAGTTGGAAACTATGGGGTTGGAAGTCTGATGCAGCCTGGCGACATCAGGTTGGGGAAGGCTGCAAAAGGGAACAGACCTTTCAGTTAGAAAACTCACCATTTCACAGACAGAATTTTCTGGGAGAAAAACAGAACATTTTGGAGAACCCTTGAATGTGACATCTCCGAAATGGCTCATTTTGCATATCCCTATGTTAGGAGGAGGTGGAGCAAAAATGCATTTGGGGGAAGAATCTGAATGAAAACAAAACCAACACCCCCCCCCCTCCCAAAATCGTTTATTTCACTTCTACACAACCACCAGCCTCATGCTTCATGCTCTGTATAGCAATTCTGTGATCTGGTGAGTATCCTTGCTACTGTGTTGCATCTACCAGCTGAAACCAGCCAGCATTTTGCTCAGTGGAACTAAAATCCAAGTCTTTCACCTTTTGGTGATATCATTAGATTACCACTCAGCCCCCTGCCAGCCCCTAGATACCCCTGCCCTACAATAGAACCAATTACCTACTGATAATGTACACATCAGGTGTGTCACTCACCGTCACAGTCACTCATGCCTTCCTTAGTCACCTGTTGGTTGGGTTATTGTAAAGTGCTCTACATGAAGACCACTCCCCTTGAAGTCGTAACTGGCCAAGCCTTCCAGAGGGCTTATATTTATACTTATTGTGGGTTTATATTTATATTTGTTTTTATGGGATGCTGCTATGAGCCGCCTAGGATGATCATGTATAAGATGGCAGCCTAAAGAAGTAAATACAGTTCAGGATTGTTTATACTGACCGGTAATCACTGTCCAATCTCTCCAGCCCTTCCTGTGGCCAAGCGCCTGCCCGATCACTGAGCAGCAGTAACAGAACTATCCTTGGAGTACCAACTCTTTACTCAGCTGTGGGCTAGATCTTCCTTTGCTGATGGAGCAGGCACTGTCTGTACAGGGTGGCGACAGAGAAATCTGCTAGCCTGTGCTAGACCCACAGCTTGGTTTCAGTATGGATCAACCTGTACTTTATTTAAGCATGCAGGCTGCCTTGGAACGGATTGTCCTCAATGGTTACCACCACTCGCACATCTTCATCTGACATGCTGTTACAAAGTCATCCAAGCTGCCCCCCATCTGGTTTTATGTCATTGCTGCAGCTGTTTCAGAGTTCTAACAGCGTCAAGCTTTTGTTCCCACAGCAATTGCTGTATGCCAGGAAACCCTGGCCACGGCTGTAATCTTCATCATGATGCCCATTGAAGAAACCGTTGTTAATGAGAGCGAGGAGGAAGCCCACAAGCTGTTCCAGTTCCAGCCTGCTGACAGCATCAGATACATATCCCATTTCAAAAGAGCCAGGGAAAGAATCGTATCAATCTTTGCTAGAAGTGGAGACAATCAGAGAAGGGACTTAACTGGGAGCCAAACGACATGGAATTGTCCGCAAGTCATGAGCTGGTAGAGGTAAAGTTCTGCAGATGTCGATGTTTCTATAAGAATATTAGCCTGCTCTGGACATTCATAAAGCATGGAATTTGTATTCTTGGGGAGCAGGAGGGAAAATGAGCGTGCTACCCCTCTCCGTATTTACCCTTAGCCTTAATTCTTGTAATGCTTGCGTTAGCCCATCGTTCCATCTAAGACGGATGCCGAAAAGCAACATAAAATGCAAAAGTATTTAAAAACCACAAATCATAATTAAGACCCCATAAGCAAGTAATTAAATCACATTTCAAATGCAACAGTAATAGGACACTCCAAACAAGGAAGCCTCTACCACAGTGGAAATTAAAACAAAAGTAAATTAGTTTGAGAAGTAAGGTAGATTTCCAAAAACATACGGACAGTTTGACAAGAAAAGCACTTTTTAAAAGTAGGTTGGCTAAGTAAAAATCGACACAGAATAATTTATAAGGCTTGGCCAAGCAGGTGAAATATAAGCATTAGTGAAAGCTGAGACTTATGTGAATCTAAAAAAAAAACTGACTTAAATATATCACTGTTTCCTTTCCAGTAGTTCATTGGTTTTTCCCCATAATAACCTCTTGTGTTTACTTTGGCATCAATGGGAAAAATGTCAGAGAAACAGAGGCTGCAGTTCAGTCTTTTCTACACTACGGCGTTGAGTTATTCCAAGACTGTGGTAGCTATTTTCCAACAGATTAACATTCAAATGCTTGAATGAGTTCATCCAATTCACATAAATCTCCACAGATTTTTTTTTATTAAGTTATAACTTTTCTTTTATTACCCAGGCCACCTACCAAATAAGTGGAGGTTGTGCAAGTTTATAAAACCGATGTATATTCTTTTCCCGGTGAAATGCTATCTAGAAATTCAGATGCATTTCTGCTTAGGAAAAGAAAAGAAAAGAAAAAATCAAAAGGTGTTTATGATGAAAAATGTGTAGGTATATCTTGTTGACTAGTTACTTTAGTGTGAGGCAGGTGGGGTTGTGAGATAGGAACAAATGACATCATATGAGTCGTGACTTCATTTGAATGATAATATCTTGATGCACATCAGGGTTGCAGACACTTATGGCACCACGATTGGCTCCTGTGATTTATCAGCACTTGCTGTTTTTCTGTGTTTTTAACATGACTTAACACTCCTACTTTCCATATTATATTTCCCCCAGGCCTCCAAAAATCACAAGTAAAAATGGAATAAGTTCAACTCACTCCTCTCATTGCTTCAGCACATCACCACTATCCCAGCCCCCACAAAATATCCCAAAATGGAAGATGAACTTTTTGCAGCCACAAAACATGGACAACCTCTGATTTAACAGCTTGCAATGGGTCAGCACCAGTAGTTTTAGTTTGGGGCCTTTGTCACCAGTGCTATAGGAGAAATAGACAAATTCAGATTTCTAGGCAGGAAGTTCAAAACTAGATCTTCCCAGGTCAATATCTTGGAAACATTTCCTGTTCTTCAGACAGGGCAGGGCTGAAAAACCTTAATCCATAGAAGAAACAGTGGTAGAAGGTGAAAATGTTTTGAATTATTAGCTACTGGGGAGTTGTGCATGTTTATACATGTTCATGTATGTGTGAAAGGACATGTCTGCACAAAAGTGACATGTTTCACTTGAACCAAAATGAAGCCAGCAGGTAGCTCTCATTTCCAGAAAAATATCAGAGCAGTTTTTAAACTAAATGACTGAAAAAGCTGACAGAAGTAAGTGAGACCTCAAGTGGGAAGGATAATTTCTTGTGGATGTGGATAAAAATGTTTTTCAATGTACAAACAAGAACAGATAAAAGCATGAAGCAAGCATATAAAAAATAATCAAAGGACTACAAGAAGAATGATGATCTGGTTCTAAGAGAAAATGTTATTGTAATGGGGCACTTCAGTTATTGTCACAGAGGTGGGATAAATATATATCATGCTTAGGGTTGTTTAAAAAATGTATAAAGGACATGCCTTAAAGAAGCGTTCCTCAATCAACAGGTTGTGAAATGACTAAAGTGGAGGCCTCTTTAGGCCTTGAACTCAATCCAGGACTTGCCATGAGATGATTGGAAATCACAAAAAAGGGGGAAAGGATTAAAAAGAAGCAGGAGAAAAGTGAGACCTTCAAATATCTCTTCTCATAATGGTCATCTACAGGAAAACATGTCAGATATTGTAATACAAAGGCTGTTGTCAAGAATGAAGTAGACTCTCATGATTTTGGACAATGTGGGGCCAAAGGTAGCCTTGAATTTTTTTTTTTTCAAAATATTTCCCCCCTTAGAAAAAGAGGATTCTCTTTTTTTACCTTGGGGTTTTCTTTCTAATTTCTCTTGGGGTGTTTTTGAGCTCCCTGAAAGTGATGGGGGATCCTACTGATAGTGGTGGTGTTTTCTGTTACAAGGCTGTCCCTTGCTCTGAAGCACCCTGGATGGCTACGTTTCTCAGTCTGGAAAAAAAGTCTCAGTGGAGATTCTGATCTCTCCCATTTTTGGCTTTAACAGAAGGATAGAGAGTCAAGGAAGCTGTGGACCACCATGAGACCTTGTTCATTGGAGGTGGGTGGCTAATAAATTCAAACAAAGAAACAAACAAACAAATTCGCTCCTTGGCCATCTTGTCACTAAAAATGTACTAGAATATTACACACCACCCTGTGGGATTTCACCAAATTTTTCTTCTCAGTGAAACTGAACAAGAATAAAAACACAGGACAGGTTTTTCTTGTTGCGAAGGATGTAAGGATGTACCCTTACAATACATTGAGTCAGGAAATTTCTCAGATTAAAATCTAGTAAGGATAACGTTTTCTGATCTGTTTGTGTAGAAATGTTATCTGAAGAGCAAAGGCCTGATTTGTTACATATTTCTGGGTGTATTGTCCTGTGCATATAATAGAAGCCAGAATAAAAATAGACCACTCATAGTAAGTGCCTGCATTTTGCTTCCTAATTTATTATGAATTAAAGACAGCAGTTGGGAATACTTGGACCTTAATGTTGAACCAGATTGGTTGAGTTGGGCTTTTGACTTCAAACACAACTTTCACAGGACAATAGAGGTTATGTGGTCAACATTCCATCGTTGGGTTCAATAGCTATTAATTTAAACGGATGTGACCCTTACATGAGAAAGCAGCAAAGGTGCTTGGGGTAGTTTTTCTTTTTTTAATTCTTATAAATAGGACTGGTGCCAGATCAACCCACCCCTTTGCCTTTAGACTTCCTAAAGAAAACAGCCTTGGTGAGCTAAACACAGGAATTATGAACAGCGAAGAGTAAGGAAATCTCTCCAGTTCCTGCTCTGTTAAATTTCTCGCTTAGTAAGCAAGGGGAGCCAACGGTGCTAAACTTTGCAGCACTAATGTAGAGTACAACATCCCAATACAAGCCAATATATATTTCCATACGTACGCATTTAAAAGTAACCCATTATAAATTGCATTCAACCTCTGTGTAGTTTTCACTCAGGGGACTTCTTAAGAAGCTAAACTCAAACGGGGGCTGGGGGGGGGGGGAATGTGGAACCAATTTTCAAGGCCCAGACAATTCAAAGTCAATTAAATGATCCTGTCATCAGCATGAGGAAGGAGAAAAAGTAACAGTTTATGCAACAAATTAGGTAATTGTGGACCTATGGACAAATGAGATTTCTTCTGTAACAACTGAATTAACGTTATGATTACACTTGAAAAGTTATACGGAAATAGCCACTTAGGCAAACAGGGTTCTCTCTCCAGTTTCACCAGAAAGGAATTTTAGGAATACTTGGCGGGTGGGGGGAAAGGCTCCAGTAATCACCTATTTCAAGTGCCTTTGCTCTCCTAACTGGATTAACGCAGGGCTGATCCCAACATTAGGCAGAAGAGGTGATGCTCGAGGAAGGAGTGGGAACGAACCATTAGATATTCCGCATCTCTTTGGCTTGCTAAGAGCTGCAGCCATACGGGAGATATTGTTCCACTGAGAGAAGATTCAGTTCTCACTGTAGTCTTTGGAATGTAGACATCATTTTAGGCAACAAAATGTCTTAGTTTTGTCCAGCATTACTGTGTTCCTCTATGTGTTTTATCACTGGAAGCTGTAATTCTAAGGATCCTTTAGACCTCACTTTATAACATACATTGACTTGGTGCCCTCAAACTTTGCTGGACTTCAGAACCTATCCTCCCTTATCTTTGAGAAGGCCACTCAGTACTCATGGGAACTGAAGAACAGTTATTCCATTGGGAACCAGATTAGAAAGGCTACTTTACTTTAGGTAGGTGTAAATGAAAACAGCTTTGGGCATCTTAGAGCAATGGCAAAATTCAATGTCTCAGTTGAGTGTAGACATTCTGTGGCTCTTGATTCAGTTTCCTAACCAGATTCAAAGTTCTAGGTGAACAGTAAAGGATTGTGAGAATTGTAGTCCAACAACTGCTGGAGGATTGCCACTGGGGCAAATGATATAGGTATGAAAACTCTTGGTCTCAAGACACCTTAGAGTCCAATTAATGAGTCATGAGAAACTGACATCACCTTCCATGATTTGAGACGGCACAGATTCGTTTGTGAATTGGCTAAGATCCTGAACAGAGCAAGAATTCCATCAATAAAATTTCTAGTGCAGGTTCCTCATTTTGAACTGGAAAGCCCAAACTCTGAACCTGTGCAAGATCCTGGCTCTGACGTATCTGATGTGGGAACTTACTAGATCCACAAGACCCAGTTGTTGCTATCTGGACAGTTTTGAGAAGCTGAGCAGACAGATCTACAGAAACAGGCAGCTTGGCTCTATTTCTGCAAGCAGACCTGGGATTGTTCAACCCCACTTGATGGACCTCTGTTATTATTCAGTTCAGGCACATATATTTTCCATGTTCCATTTTAAAATTGGCTAGGAATAAGCATCAGGGAGGAGACCAAGATTGGTTGTTCCTTCCAAGGTTGTAGTCAGTCTTAAGAAGATTTGCATTAAGCCTTAGTGGAGAAGCTGAGACTGAGGTTTTCTCTGTCTCTCACCAATATATCTGCTGATGCCTTTCTGAAAGATTCTTCCTTTTATGGGGGGGACAGCCTGTAGTCTGGAGCTCTGACCCCCCCCCCAACAACCACCTATTGGACCAAGTAATCAATACATGGTACTGTTGGTTACATTTAAGTGGTTTATCTCATGGTATAGCCAGAAAAACTAATGGTGAATATATACCAGGCCATATACTTACATTTGAAAGAAGTGCTTTGGAAGATGTGGCTGCTTTAAAAGTCACATTGGACAACTCATTAAAGCAGCCTCAACTTTTTTTTTTTTTTAAGCTCATGTGGGAAGCCACAAAAGAAGATACGACTACCTCAATTAGTACCACAGAGGTGCTGTTTCTCTGTTCATCCTGACATGAATTTGGAAACACTACTTCCACATTATTTTTAAAGTGTGCACAGCATATCTACACAACACAGTTGATACGCATAGGCATTTTAATGCATGAGCCACAAGAACTGCCATAAATAGAAAGGTTCTCCCTAAACAATTGTCCCTCCCATCCTGGATAATTATTGTCATGATGTGTTGTTAACCACCCTGAACCACTTTCCCTGCCATCAAAGAAAACCACAAGCAAACCAATATGCAACACAATAGAGAGAAAAAAGACAAACACAATTTGCACAGCGAGCACATTTCATACTTATTTTGCATTCATGCCCTCCATAAATACGTTTAAAGTCATGTACAACAAGAGAATTCTATTAAAAGCATACACACACACACACACACACACATATATACACACAATGCATACACACACAGACATACACACAGTGTATCACATGTCACACACACACATTTCCTTTGTTGCTCCTCAGCAGAAAAATAGAAATATAACACCATATATCACCGCAATACACATTTCCGCATAAATGCTGATAAGCGCAAAATATTTTTCATCATTTACATTTTCACTATAATAATATATGGCAGGATTAAAGCCACATCCATCACACGTCTAACTAACCTTGCTGTAATGAATTTTTAAATGTAATGGTTGCTGTCAGAACAGAAAATCATACATAATGTCTTTTGACACCGCCAGCGCAAGATTTCTGCCGCTGCCGAACAAGTAAATAAATAAAAATGTAAATGGCCGAGCTTTTATTTTTAATTAAGACTGCTAAGCTCCAAATTTCTCTTTGCATTTCCTTTCCATCAGTGGACAGGGCTGGTCTAGGAGAAAAGGGGGTGGCACGGTGCGAAACCTTGGGAAGGGGGGAAATCAATCAATAGGCCAAGCCAACCTTCCCCAGTTGACGCTGCCACTTTGGGCTGCAAATACTCAGCATTTGTAGGAAATCCATGTATCCGATGGGCTTTAGAAAGAAGACTCAAACCAGAAACAAAGGATTATCAAAATCACAGGCGGTAAAAAGGCAGCTCTCTCAGTGCCTGAAGGCTTGTTTCGGCTATTGGGGGCACTCTCTTGATGTCAGTGTTAAGAACCAGGTTTGCGGGGCGGAGAGCTGGTCAGGAGGGCAAACGCGGAGGGGAGAAAAGTCAAGGACAGATATGGTTGGCTTCCCACCTCTGCCACTGCGCCCTGCTCGAAATTACAGATAATCTGACGTACCAGAAGAGAATCATTAAAAATAATTTGCACACCCTCTCTCTTCTGCGAGCTGCCCTCTTCTTTCCCCCTTCTTCCTCTCTTCCTCTTGCTCCCCCCCCCTTTTTTTTTGATACACTATTTTCTTCAGTGATTATTGCTGTGGACAAGGTCTAACCATATGGATGGAAGACAGGCATAGGAGGCACCTCAATACCTGAGTGGTTAATTAAGAGTATTGCTGGGCCTCCAGAAGCCGGTTTGAAATCCCTCCTCTCTCCCCGACAATGGGTAGGGTTTTTTAGCAGCAGTCGCTGGGGACCGCCGAAAGCGGAGGGTAATTATTTGAGATAACATACAGCAGAAGTGTGTGTGTGTGTGTGTGCATGTGTGTGTCCACGAGAGGGAGAGAAAGGAAGACGGTGGACGTGCAATTGAAAAGAGGGCAGCAGAACAAAAAAGTCTCTAATAAAAAGGTCAACGTCCCTATTTTTCGGTACAGTGTGGGCAGCATGTAATGCCTCTTTAGAATGAATGACATTGGATTCGCTCGCTCTCTCTGCTTCTTTTTTTTTTGCCCACTTAAAGGACAATCTTATTGTGTATTCAAACTTTGCTATTGTGAGTTTAAGCCTGCCACGGCAATCTGAATAAGCTATTCTTGCTTTATCAGTGTGTATGTGTGTTGAACTGATGTTGATTGCTTCGTTGCCAGAAGGAGAGAGGGGGGAGAGGGAGAACAGAAATTTCCTCCTATTAATCCATAAAAATTCTGGGCCGTCCCAGGAACAAAAGAAAAAAAAAATAAGAGAAGAAACGAAACGAAACCTATAAATTAAACAAAGACCCCTCAAATTGCTATCAGTTAAGAGGATGGATCCAACATTGGTAAGGATTGGAGTCACCCAGAACTAAACAGAAAGAAAAGGACATGGGAGGGGGCTTATTATAATTCATTTCAAACGCAGACCAAAGCTCCATTACTTGTGGATTAGGTTGTCATGGGTAGAAACTAGATTACTTCATAGGGAGGTACCGTATGGTTCCCTGTTCATCCCAAGTTAGTTACAATAGCAGATCACTGGCGTACATGTACAAAAAGTAGTCACAGAATGATCATATATGTGTGACATGAAAAATAACCTACAAACACAGTATTGGATGTTGACAATGAGTTTGTGAATCCCACCAGCAGAAATGTTCAAAATCTTTGTGAGATTGCTGTCCAGGTTTTGCCATTTGAGGAGTTCCTTGGAGTTTCTACAGAAATCCAAGGAATCTCCCTTCTTCTCTCCCTTTTGAGGAATCTCCAGTTACTCAAACTATGGAGAATTTGTGATCTCAGTAACCACATTTAATTTCCTGAACAGGCATTCGGAAATATTTGTGATCTCAACAATTCTTGAGGATTTACTGAAATTCCAAGGGATTGTCTTCTTGCTTAGTAAGTATTTGCAGCCCATGAAAGCTAAATTACAAAGAAGAACTTCAATAAACTGAGAATCATTTTAAATTTGCCTATTTTGGATAAGGACAGGAAATCCACTTACATGTATAGTTTCATTTGCTCTGACCCTGGCAAATGACTCATTCTTCTTTTGAATATGTGACATATTCTCTTTCCAGAAAATCCTCAGATGTCATTTTCAACCCCATGATTACCTGACTCTGACATCAACTCTACTACTTAGCACTGTAGGAGGGAAAAGAGACAACACCGAGGAGAATGAATGTGATTACACTCAGTGGGAACTTTTAACAATCACTTAGAACTGAAGCTGGTGAATGTATATCCTACCACATATCTTTGGAGACAAAATCTGACCGGAGGATGATGTGGTGGGGATCCCAAGTGGGACTTTTAAATATAAGACCCAGGGAGATCTCCAAATGCATTGGTGCATTTACATTTACTTGCACATTTATTACTCTATCGGTGCATCCATATGTGTATGTTTGATGGAGGGTATCCGCGCAAAGATGTAAATGAAGAGGAACACAGCCCAGCCAAAGCTAAGCTAAGGCGTTGCTCAAATCCTTTGTTGTTTTCAGGAACCCCAGTGATGTCTCCTTGCTCCTTGGCAGCTCTCAGAGCATTCCCTCAGCTTTGTTTTGAAACTGCCCAAATATGTTAATGATCTCTCTTTACTTCAGTGACATTTGACTGTCAAAAGAGAACCATGGTCTTTAGAAAATAAAAGGGACTAATCTCAGCTCCATGACCAGGCTTCTCCAGTACCTATTCCCTGACATCACCAGAGCTGTCACATCACAGGAGGCGTCATTGGAATAAAAGTGGGCAGATGTGTGATAATGAGAGAGAAGGATACAGATGCTAATATAACTCTTCAGCGCGGCTGTCCTCGTCTTCGTTAACCAGATTCAGGTAGCAGCTGCAGACTGTCAGATGCCAGAACGCTGCGCTTCTCTTGATTTTCGTTTAAGATCGGCTCCGTTTGCGGTCTGTCAGTGAACTTTTCTCTCGCAGGAGCCTGGACCCCTAGGTGATCAGTCACATTTCGACATAACTAGATGTCAAAAGAAGTTTAAGTCGCATGACAAACATGGATGCGTTCCCTATGCCAGATGACAAGGCCAACCCTCAATTTCTTAATGATCCAGTTGCATGCTCTTGTGTGGGGGTGTGTATCAACGTGCAGCTTGGATGTTGTTTTCTTATTAAAATGGAGGCTAGGGTGGGTTTTTTTGGGGGGGGTCAATGTTTGCATCTGCCAGTGTCAATCGGAGACAATGTTATTCTCAATGTTATCCTCTGCACATTTTTTTACTGTAGAAAACAGAAGTGATGGGTGGTTTATATAGGGAATTTGGGGGTGGGGAAGTTGAGGGTCCTTCCTTCCTTCCTTCCTTCCTTCCTTCCTTCCTTCCTTCCTTCCTTCCTTCCTTCCTTCCTTCCTTCCTTCCTTCCTCCCTCCCTCCCTCCCTCCCTCCCTCCCTCCCTTCCTTCCACAGAACTGTCCGATGTCTCAAGCATACATTTAAGGGTAAATAAAAATAGCATAATATCTGTCAACAGGAGATCAAGGAAGTCAAGCAGAGGCCACTGACAATGTATTCTCAAACAGACATTCTGAAACATTCTCAGATGGAAACACCAGCATGATCTGGGGGGCTTCCTTATTAAGCTGATCCAAAGAATGTTGATTTCCTATAATCCCTCTGCAATCAAGACAGATGGGTTTGTGATATTCAAACTATCTTTAGATCTTCTCCACTTTATACCATGAATCCAGAGGAGAAGATCATGTTTGGCCCTTATTTTATACTGTGTTGCGACCTTAACGACAAGAGACTTAGCTTAGGAGAAGCAACAAACACCATAAAATTAGCTCTGAATGTTTTTCACAAATGTAACCTGTCTGCACCATGTGAAAGCAAGCTTTTTAAAAACTAAAAACTAAAAAAAAATCCTCTATGCTGAGATGCACATACATGGTAAATGTCCTCTACCTTAAAATTAACCCTGTATTTTTATTTTTTTTCCTTTCTCTCTCTGTAAGGCAAGACTTTGTTCAGCTGCTGCAGCCTGTATAATTAGTGATATGAGTGATCCTGGAGGCTGCCATTCAGAAGCAGCTACAGGTTATATATATCTGTGATCTGTGAGGTAACGAAGGTCTTATTAAAACCAGTAGTTCTTTCTGATATTATTGTTGTGGTTACTTCTACTGTACACAGTGCAATAACCACAGTGTACAAAGTTACAGTTCAGAGTGAGGAATGGTTCTCCCTCAGTCCATAAACTGGGGACAGACTCGTGGACAAAATCTATCTCTGTGGTCACTAAGAGTCAACACAGACTTGATGGTACATAATTAATCAATTAATCAATCAATGAGTCCATAAAAAATACATACAGGTCCCACCTTGTTGGAAGCATTCTGTATATCTAGATATTGCAACTTGCCTGTAAGCTCTGTAGCTCTAAAGTTCTAAAGTTCAGCCTCAGGAAATGCACATTTCTCCCACGGAATGCTTTTTCATGAATTTTTCTTATGTACTTTTTGCAACCGATTGTCTCAAAATAAAGTGCAATTTTAGAATACTGTTCTGTAATATAAGATTTTCCCCCAAATATGCATATCAATGCATATTTTTGGAGGCAAACAGCAGGTTCTAAAATTCTGAAAAATGTCAATTTTGAAGGATGCACGTGAATTTTGGATTCTCCTATGTATTCAGAAGACCCATTATTGGTGTATTTGGATTAAAATTTTGCACAACAAATTCATAGCAAAATCCCACATACGCTTGAGATTTTCTCACCTTTTCAGGTGTTGAGTGGCCTATTGGAATCACTTCTTCTTTCAGTCCTGACAACATAGACACCCTTCATATCATCTTCATTCTAAACAAGTTTCAGCCATTGATTCCTAAGCAGTGAAATCATAGTCTTCCACCACATCTTGCTAAGCCCACCTATTCTTATGTGTGTCTGTGTATGTGCACAGGCGTATGTACTGTGTGTGTATAATTAAGGTGCATAATATGTATGTGAGATTCACATTTACTGCCTGCTTCTTTTCATATTGATCCTTTAACGAGAAGGTGTTAGAAGTGATTGTTTTTATCCAAAATTGAAAAGTAAAATAAAAGAAGCATCAGTGATGGGTAAGGATGCCGAGGAGGAGGAGGAGGAGGAGGAGGAGGAGGAGGAGGAAGGCCATGATCTAGTGTTAGAGAATCATTTAACAAAAGTATAATTTTTCATCTAATTTTGACAAAATGCCTTCTTGGAGGGCAACAGTGAACATTAGATATAAATTTGTCTGTCTGTCTGTATGTATGTATGTGTGCGCACACGCATGTACAGTGCTTCCTGTGAGTTCCAATTTACACAGGGAAACATTCTTTCTAAATTCATATCTCTCTTCTCCTTTCCCATATCAATATAATCCTTAATTAAACACTTCTTTGGCTGGTTTATATTCACTAATGCTCTCTAATATAAAACAAGTTGTCTCTCCTAGATCCCCATAGTCACTTGCCTGAAGCTCATTAGTCCATGCATTTCTTACTCTGGAGTTTTAAATATTTAACTAGCTAGGATGCGTTCAAGAAGTCTTAACCTTATAATTTGTAATAATGTTGGGATCTCCTTTCCAGAAGACAATGTGTGGCGGTGGGGGGGTGGCTGTATATAAATGTTTCTTTCTTCTACCTTGGATTAATTTGCTTTTACTACTTGTAATCAAGCTAAGAGCTATTAGAGGCAAAATAATTTTAGGTACCCATTTATTTCACTGACTGCATTGAAAGCAATGATTACAGATTTCTTCACAAAGAATGACCATCCAAAATATAAAAGGGGAGACCTATGTATATAAGGTAAGGATATCTTTCTGAGTAGCATGCTTAGCTACAATCTAGGATACAACTGTTACTAGGTTAAATAGCAGACCTGGAATGTAAGTTACTACTTGCTACGTTTATTGTTGGGGACTTTACTAGAGCTGGGGCAAAAATGGTCTTTTGGTGTTCTCCACCATATTTGAGGTGATCCAGACTGCACAGATGATATCTCTTCCCAGTAGAAGGCCTCTTCCTTAGTGGTGGTAGCAGCACCATGACTTAAAAAAACCCAACAACATAGGGGCAGTAATTGTTTCCTGTTTCTTTTAACTGAGAAGAGGCAGATAAGCTGCAGACTGCTGAAAAGATGAGTAAAGAACAAAGGATGAGACACCCATATGTGCCCCTTGGCCACCCCATCACTAAACAATGAACGAAAATTACATTGACTCATAAGAATTCCTTCAAAATTCTCTCTTCCTTGGAAATAATGTCCAAGCAAATGCCCAGTTTTACTTATAAGAAGTGATAAGAAAAAAATGAAGGAGAATTTCTCAACCCAGCATTTGATTTCACTGTCCAGAATGGAAAGAAGATCTTGAGAGATGCACGAAATGAACTTGTTATGCATTGGCTACAACACACCTTGATTAGGGAGGAGTGCCATATCCTATTCTACTTTATTTTCTGATGACAAATAACTTTGAGCCCGCCCTGGTATAGTTACAGTGCCTGGATAATTGGGGACAGTCTCACATCAGGGTGGCCCTGCGTCCTACTTTACAAAAGATAATCCTCTTTAGAAAGTCAATCCCTCTCATATTCTGGTTGAAAGAGAAAGAAGCCCATGAAGGAAAAGGGTGGACTTGAATTTGACCAACAGCACTTAGCTCCTGGCCTATTCATTGAGGAGGTGTAATGGACATCTGATTATTAAAGCCAATTGTATTTTTTATTCTTATTTCAAAGTCAGTAGTTGTTCTAAGTTCATGTCAGTGTATCAAAAATGAACAAATGCCAATTTTATCCTCATTTTTGATGATAGATTTCCACTTTGGAATGATGCAAAAAGGTAGAAAGACCTTAGTTATTCAAATTTTCAGACAAACCATGCATTTCATAGCTTTTTCAGACCAGTATCTAGGAGGGTGTTGCAAAATATGGAAACACCATAGTTTTATACCCTCTTAGAGACAAAGCTAAAGGGAAAAGAAAGGAATATAAGTAAATCCAGAGCCTGGATTGTTTTGGCAGGAGGTCAAAAAGCAACTCCCCCCCCCCTCCCTTCCACAAATCAAGGGGAAAAACACTGATCAAGATATTATAAGAGTTATACCCTTCAGGTTACTTTTAGCATTAGAGGCTGAAAGGCCCATAAATATCCTTTCCCTGGTAGAACAAATCCAATTATAGTAAACTAAATAACCTAAGCTGCCTTTTCATTACCACAACCATTGTCAGATGTGGACATTACCCAATGATAGAGCCAGCCCTGAATGTAGTATTCTATGTTCACCGTAGTGAGTTCAAAGTGCAGCAAAACCCAAAAACACAACATAAAAAAGCAAGCAAACAAAGACAGATGAAAGTGTATGATTGGGTGAAAACGTTAACTGATGTATAATGTTTACAACTCAGATAATATTTGATGCACCTTTAATTGGATTATTCAAAAGAGCGCATCCCATATGGCTTCTTCACCCACCCATGTTTCCTTGGCATTATACTTTTGGGTTAGTGTTCTATTACCTATTCATTTTTCTTGCATTGCATTTTTATCCATCAGATAGATAGATGGTGGTACATCAACCTGGGGGTTCCTGTCCATGTGAATGGCCAATTCATAGTTTTCCAGAAGTAGGGCAAAGCTATACTGCTTCGGGAGAACTTTAGAGGCTTAAGAAATATCATAGAGTTGGGTGAGACACACAGCTTATCTAGTCCTGAAGGTCATCATGAAACGATTGCAATGCAGGTTCTGAAATGTGGGATGGAACCATGTCACCCCTTTCCAATCAGCTTGCTGTTATCTCTGTTGCTCAACATGCCTTAAATAGATGCATATTTTTAATTGGCCCTGCTCATTTTGTTTTGTTTTAATCTGCCTCCTGCTGAGATGTGGCTGTTTTAATTGTTTATTGTTGCAAGCTGCCTTGTGGACCCATCAAACCGACAGGGCACCCGAGTAGCAGCGATCATAGTAACAGGGCAAGTAGTAACAGCCATGGTGCATAATGTTGGCCTGTTGATTATTGAAAGACCACTGAATGTGCTTCAATGTTGGGTCAGAAATGCCAGCAATTGCAAGTGATGACTTTGTGACATAATCAGGAAAGCAGAAACAGGAGAAGTGAGAAGAGCTTTTATGCGTTTCCATGAAGAGCTGTATGGATGGCAGGAGAAGATAAAAGAGGCAGGCTCAACTTTGCCAGTGAAATAAACTGCTACCATCAGTTTATCCCCTCCCACTAGTAGACAACATCTTTCTCTGCAATACAGTTAAAATGAAATGAATGAATGAATGGAAAAGACTTTGCGTCGTTCAAACACAACCACAGGTTGGAAACAACAGTAAAGTCCACTCCAGAGTTATGAAAAATATCACTTGGTGGGTAAGAAAAAGAAACTGTGGGTAACAAGGGGGGCCATTGAAGTCCTTGCCAAAAAGGAAAGGAAAAACATAAAACAGAAGGCTCTACACAATTGACAGAAATAGATGTCCCATTTCCATGACCCGTTGAATCATATTGTACCCAGCTAAAAAGTTAAACTATTGTATCCAATGTAATTTTTCCCCCTTCTGTGTGCGTGTGCACGTGTGTGTTCATATATGAATGAATTGGGAACAGCTGAGAAATTTAAAAAGGTAATTTGTTATGCTTATGTGTAGAGAGCAGATGAAGTGATCTGAATCTCTGCATCTGGCAGACATATTTTGAAAAATGTTAATAAGCACCCAGCACGACAAATCCTAAAATCGCAGGGGGTGTAGACTTCTGGACTAAGCAAGGTTTGAAACAATCATTAGTCCCAAAACTGGACTTTGAAACTATAGTTTCCCCATGTCTTTCTAGGGGCAAAACCACAGCTACTGTAGTCTTGCATGAAATATTCAAAGTATCCAACCACTGGTGTGATTAGAAAACAACAATACCCCAAAAAGACGAATATACTTTTTTGCCCATTACATGGGCAAAAATCCATTTGAATGCATTTGTCTCCCAGTGCTTTATTCACTTTCAAGGGGTTAAACAACCTATTTACTGAGTTGTCAGTGATCTGTATCCCGGAATGATTGGAGGGGGCTTAGCAAGAGGGTGGGGGGTGAAGGAGGAAAAGGAGAAGAATAGGTTGGTCTAGTTTTGTTTGGCACCAAGACTTCTCTTCTTGGCCTGTTGTTATTTCTGTTGTGTAATATCCATGACAATCATGTTGCCCTTTTTTTAAAAAAAGAGAAAGAAAAAGAGGGGGCTTCTGTAGTTCCAAATCTGACGGGCCATTTTAAGCCAGCGAAGGGCTTTATTTATGTGGTTTTGAAAGAGTTCTGTGAAGGGTCTTCCACACAAAATCCTCTTCAGCAGGTCACACTGGTTTCAAAAGGACTTAGACGCCGAGGCGCTGATCAATACTTCTATCACGTTCTAATAGACTGACATGAGCATTTGGGCCTGAATGCCTGGAGGGGGGGACAGGGAGTTGGGGGGGTGGGAGAAAGTGAGGAATGGGAGGGAGGGGGCGGTTGGGTGGGGGAGAGGAATGCCACCGCAATGTCCTAAATTGGACTGATGCACAAAGCCGTGGAGTGCAATTGACTGATGCACTAACCCTTTGCACCCTTCCTTTTACTCTAATGGCACAAAGAAAAAGCCGTGGGAAGCTGGACTGGGGGGTGGGGGGGAGGAGAAAGAAAGAGCATATCCATTTTCATGGACCATATGGAAATTTTGTTTTGCGTACCGAGAACAGGGCCTGATCAACGTGACCTTAGCTGCCATTTGTGTATAGTGAATAGTAAACAGAGTAAAAGCACTCAGCTCCCTTGACCCTTAGCATATGGAAGTCCCTTCCGAAAAAGACTTTGCTTTATTTCTGCAGAGAGCAACCACTTTCCCTTGGTTACCCCAGGGGAGAGAGAGAGAGAGAGAGAGAGAGAGAGAGAGAGATGAGATGGGGGAGTGGGAGCGAATCTCACCAGATTTGTTAATGAATTGCTCTATTGACTTGTATCTGTGCTTGCTTGATTAGAGGAAAAAATAACACTTAAAATGCTTTATCTAAGACAGCTAGGATCACCAATCCTTTGTTAAGAAGTGGGATCAGTAGGAGTGTCAACTGGTTGAAATTAATAGATTGGGCCAGTTTAAGGTAGCTCTTCAGTGTTTGTTGTAGCTCAAACATCTTTTTAGTCCCTCCCTCCCTCCCTCCTTCCTTTCTTCCATTAGTAACATATGGCTTTGCCATAATTTAAATTTAGAACACCAAACACAAGAAGTCGGTGGACCTTCACTGCACTACCAGTTACAGAATAGGTTCCAAGGAATCTGCAAGTTTTCTATAATTGTTGACTTCTTACCTTACATTCAGAATAAAAGAGCAGTCTTCTCAACATAGTGCCCTCTAGCTATATTGGCATTGTAGCTCCCAGAATTCCTGACCTTGCTGTCGTCAAACAATTCTATTTTATCCCACTTTTAACCCAAGGAGTTCAAGGCTGCACAAGGGTCCCTCTGAAAAGTGGAACACTGTTTAAGTTGTTGAGATAAGATGGAGAGTCTGTATTCAAGTCCACTCTCAATCATAGAAATTCCTTTGGGGGTCAGTCACTGTCTCTAAACCCAATCTTAATGTTTATTTATTGTTTATATATTGCCCTATTTCAAAGTGATTCCCAGCAGTTGACAACACAGTAACATAAAAATAATGCAAAGAACAGTAGAACCCAAACCCAACCCAGCTGTCATAGTTAATGGCAACAGTTCTTAAGCAGCAAACCCAATGAGATATCTCAACCAAAAAAGAAATTATTCAGGACCAAGGCCTTCTCCTTTGCTATGTTCAGAAGCTTAATGGAACTGGTTCTTCCTTTCTTGGGAATGGTGAGACAATATCCTTAACAGAATTAGAGGACAGTAGGGTCACTTAGGAGCTACATGGCAGAATACAGGGCGTCATGCTATGGCTTCCCCCCAGTTCTAGCATCTTCCAGCTGAATAACTTGTATCACTTTATCGAATGACCAAGCTGGTATCGATAATTTATCAAAATGATTATATTTGAGTGAAGAGGAGAGAAAGAGGTGAAAAAAATTGGGGTACAAAAAAACCTAGCTAACTCCACTTTTTGATCTTCACTGCAGAAGGGAGAACTTTCACCTTTCCCCATGCAAGGAGAAAAATCAGACCAAAACAACATCTAATCCTTGCCTACTGTACAAAATGAGACATGTTTTTATTGAACAAAGGCCAAATCCTGGAGCAGAAACCCATTTATCATCAGATACTTCTGTAACACCCCCAGTCTTCTTAAGAGTGGTTTCTATGACCTTGACAAATTTTAAATTATTATTATTATTTATTATTATTACTAGGGGCCATAGGTATGTTGGTGAGAATCCTCTGTTGAAACAAGTCCTAGGAGGAGGATCCCACACCTGCGTTTCATTAGTTGATCTGCTTTTGAAGCCAACATGATTTGCAGGTTTTTTGGAAAAGTAGATCTGCTGGGAAGAGACTGCTAAATTCTGAGTGGAAATGCCAAAATCTTGCTTTTCTTGCTTCCTAATGTGGAATTGGCCACTTGACCCTGTCCGTGTCCAAAATGGGAATTCTATCCCAACAGCAAAGAATGTGGTAGTTATTTAAGGCTGATTGAAATATCATTGCTTGTCATAATTTCCAGTCCAGTTTATAGATGTATCCACAAAATTGTGATAATACATTGGCTTGAAGATGCCATAGGATACTTTATCATTTTTGCTGCAAAACGGCTGCGGCATTCGTAGAAAGTCATGATGGCCTTGAAATGATGACACAGGCACCATGTTGTTATTGACAAATGGTGGAAGTATGGCATGAAGTTTGGTGCAAGGACCTAAGTTGCATCATTTTTATGATGATGTTATCATACAGATGTCACTCATTTCCCCCATTGTGGAAGGCAATGCAAGGCAATGATTTATTTCATTTGCTTTTAGTTTTAACTCATTTACCAACTGCAATTTAGTCACCTTTTTAAATCTGCCCTCGCCGTTCTCCAACATTTGCTATGTACTTCATTTGTCAAAAAGTAGTCACGTATATGCTAGGGAAGAAGTCAGCACAAAAATGCAATCCTTTGGGAAAATACTGTACAATAATGCAATATATTGGGAGAAATCATTTGGAAAAACGCACACACACACACATTAGACAGGACAGCACTTCAAAGTTTTCCACTGCAAACTACTTGGGTTGTGCCAAACTTGTGGATGGAAAAAATTAGACATTTAAGGTAAACCAAAACTGACAGATTTACCTATTTATAATAGTAGGGGAAGAGGAAGAATTGCAATTCCCACAAACACAACAGCTACGTGGATTGCACAACACCAATGAATCTACCTTTGGTGAATACGATCAATATTAGTTGGGCTAGGTTCTTTACATAAATAATAATCCATTCCAATATTTACACAAATAAATCAACACTATCATTTTGGTATTGTTGTCCAGAAGAGCCACATTACAAACAATTGATCTAGATAGTTCTATTTTTCTAACAAATGTATTTATTCATATGTTTAATCACTGACATTATGCTAAATTGGATTTAAGTGCTTCTCTTGAAGCAAATATTCAAATGGATATTTAGATACCTCTCTTACCTTTTCTATCAAGAGTTTTCTACTTCTTTTCTGAAAGTGGAATCAAGTGTTTTAACAGGCAGATATTGAATGATGTTGTGTTTCCTCCTCCTCCTCCTCCTCCTCTTCTTATTATTGCTTTGTAAAAACGGCAAGCCTTTTCAGTTTTCAGAAATTGCACATCTCTGGGAGGGGATAGGAACAATACTTGCATTTCTTTTTCTGCCCAAGCATCACAACCACCCATTTCCAAAAGGAGGTGAGGTTGTAGCGAAGGTGTGCCATGCTTCAGTACGTAAAATATATAGTCATTAAAAAATTACAAGTTCGACAAAAAGCTGGGTGTGCGGAGTGCGATGCCTGAGGGAGTCTGGCATGTTGAAGTACTAAAAGGCTCAGTGCGGTACTAGTGAACATGAGACTGTGACTAATCTCCGTCTGTGTTCTGGTTCACCTTCATAAGGCTCACAGCTTAGACTGGAGCTAAAAGTCTTCAATGGAGAACATCTCCATTTTCAGTTGAGGGCAATGAAATGGAGAACATCTCCATTTTCAGTTGAGGGCAGTGACAAACAAGGGAAATCCTTGCCCTATTTTGTAGGCAAAACCTTACAACAACTTAAAAAAAAACACTGTTCTGTTCGGATGATGACGCTGACAATGACCACTAGTAACACACTGTGGATTCATGGAGGTTTATAATAGCTTACAGCCACATAACCTTACAATGAAATGTCCATGGTAAGAAAATTAATACAAATGCAATAAAGCATCTATTGAATTTGGATAGCTTTGATCGTTGATCTCAATAGCAATAAATATAATATTTCTTTCTTTCTTTCCTTAGCATATTGATCTAGCCACCTATCTCACCAAGACGGGACTCTGGGTAGCGTACAGCCCAGCCACAGTTAAACACTCCCTAGCAATCTAAAAACAATAAATAAATAAATAAATTAAATAAACATATACAGTAAATATGTAAACTAAACAAATAAAACCCAAGAAAGCAGGAGAACCAACATCACTTAATCTCATACAGCCACCTTGCAGGCTCTTTTCTATTATGGTCATATTTTAGATACATGGTAAATTTGTACGTGTGTAATACTTGTCTCTTTGCTGACTTTTTAGCTGAGTTTTTGCATTTTCTGTACCTTTTTTCTGTATCATGAATTTCTGTGATTTCATTCCTTGACAATGTTTGTTAATCACAATTCAATAATAAGCAAATGCAATAAAGCTTCCATGGTAAAGAAAATTAACCCATACCCCCAAATGATATCATGATACAAACTCCAAACAAACTTGAACCCAAAACAATAATTATACTACCCAATACATAAGACATAAAATACAGTCATAACTGCAAGGCTCTCCAGAAAAGTTCAATCTTCATGAACTTCTGGAAGATGCTCAACAAGGGGGCCAGTCCAGCTTCTATGGGGAACTGGTGCCATGATAAACTGCCCCCCAGCACTTTCCTGCCTCAGTGCCCTTAAGGGAGCTGTTTCTGGAAATAGAGCTGAAGCTAGAAGCTGATATTTTTCTTGGCACCATGACAGCTTCCCATGTATTTGTTTATTTTATTAAAAGTTGAGATGGAATTATCCATGGGCTTTGCCTCCTTGTGCCCTCTAAAGTCTCCTGGGGAATATTCCTCACTGAGAACTCTAAAGCTACTTATTGATAGACAAAAACGGTGAGGCAAAGCAGGAGGAGCCATTTCAACTCAAATCCAGTACAGACTCTCTGCTCATTGGTTACTTTTAGCACCCCAATTGAGTCTAAAAGCTTCTATTAAAACCATGCTTGAGTTTACATCTAATTTCCAACATCTGGGTCACTTCAGCATGACCAAGAAGCAAAGCCCAGCTGGGAGTAGTGTAGACTTTGTTCTTCATGCCTGAGGGTGGCAAGGGTCAGGAAACAGATTTGGTCCTTAGTTCAGTACGTTCTAATCATAAAGCCACTAAAATGAGAATGAAAAGCTTAGTTCTCCACAAGGCTGCCCCCTTGTTAGCCAATGGAGCATGGAAAATTCTTCTAGGTAGCTTTCCAGACCCGGGAACATTGGTCTTAATCTGCCAAGGGGTCCTAGCCATTGAATTTTCATAGCATGAAAGAACCAGAAGGATATTTTCTTTGAGTTGGAAGTTTGCTTGAGATATTTGGTATCTGCTTGGCACTGCATGGGCGTCTTCTCTGGTAGGAGGACTGAGCTCCAGGAAGCTCCTTGACATGTCCTCCAAGGAACAGCAAGCCTCTTTAAGTTCCTCCACAGCAACTTCCTGCTGCTTGATCATCAACAAATATGCCAATGAATAGAATGAGGGCTCCAAGCTGATTCCAGAATGCACAATTATCCTGAACTACATTCTGCTATATGAAGAAATGTGTATTTATCTGTTTATTTTACTTATTTAAATGATTTATAGAGCTGCTCATCTCACAGCAGTGACTCTGGGTGGCGTATACTGATTAAAACCGTCATAACAATATATAAATTGAAACAATAACCCCCAGAATAAAAAGCCGCATCACCAACAGAGCACAACTAATTTCCTGCCTCAGGGAACAACCAAATCTCCAATGTCTTATGAAAGGCTGGCAGGGTTGGGGCCATCCTGATCACTGGGGGGATATTTCAAGGTATAAACAGCATCAAAAGCCAAAGACGTATATGTCAACCAATGATCTGCTAAAGCTACGTGGAGGGAGAGGGCTTCCATGATGGAACCCAGTCCTCAAGCTGGAAAGAACCAGAGCTATTGAAAAACCTATATGTAGTCTCTTCAAAGAATAAATGGTTCATATCTTCAATAATAGGATAGCAGGACACTTGTATGCTTTGTCCCATAATGTTAATTCCACAGTGCCTCATGTCTAAGATATAACACTTATGGTGGGTAGAAGGAACGCAGTACTTTATCTCACTGATAACACATTAAGATACCACATGTCGCCACAGAGGAAAGCATGAGGATTCTTGTCTGCACTTATTTTAGCTCTCCCCCATCACATTCCAGACCACACCTCCATGGTTTGCCTTTTCAACACCTCTACATTCTTTCAGGAGGAAAACAGAGCAGTCTGTTCTCTTGGATTGATTAAGTGTGGCAGTCCCAATCTGTTGGCTACAAGGAAGTAGAAGCAAAAAAGGCCAGCCCTTGTCAAGCTTGTGGCTTTTATAAATAACTTGATGTTGGATGCTGGATGGATGTTTATGCCACATAATGTAGCATGCAGGATTCTTGTCTAACTTTGTTTCCTACAACCTAGGGGTTCATCACTGTGAAGGAACTTTTATGTATGTTCCCATCATAGGGGATTCCATCAAATTCCAGTGTAGTCAACTGGTGGTTGTTCTGCTGAAATCAGTTGAAGTAGTCTGTTCTTTTGAAGTAGCCTGTCCAGTATAAACAAATATTAAGAGTAAGAAGAGTTGGTTCTCCAAATCCAGTATGGTTTGGTTTCTATATATTATTGTCTGTTGAAAAGACATGGAATAATTCAGGACCAGATTCCCCCAAGAAACTACTTTCTAGTATAGAGGCCTACCTCATAATAATGTTTTATGGAGGATAAGAGGAAGGAGAAGGAGAAGGAGAAGGAGAAGGAGAAGGAGAAGGAGAAGGAGAAGGAGAAGGAGAAGGGCTAATACTTCTTCCTAGGTAAATACTTACCTTCTGAGCTCCAACAAGGTTGGCCAGATGCTGCCATAAGTGCTGCTGCTGCTGCTGATGTTGTTGCTGATGATGATATCCTGCTCTGCACTAACAAGGGAGAATATTACCTTACTTTTCTTGGCTTTTGAACATATTTCAGCATTTATGAATTCTATAATATTATTGTAAAGTGTCAAGAAATAAAGGCAAATATCCAAAGCTTCACAAGTATAATGAAAATAAAGTAAATGCAGTTATATGATTTCACCCATCCCTTATTTTCCAAGAGAGAGAGAGAGAGATGTGTATGTGCATGTATGTATGCATGTGTGTGTGTATACGTGTGTGTGTGTGTGTCTGTCTATCTTTGGAATTTATTGGTTGCAGACTATGCTAATTATCATAAAATTACTGCCACTAATAAAATTTACATTATAAGTAATAAGTAATCTTTAGAGAGCTATGCTTAGCCTCAAAAAGATTGTAATTACATTGCATTTATGGGAGGCATTTATTTCCTGACATTACATTAATATTATCTAAATATCATCTAAGCTCCTTATAATAATGAACTCTTTTTCAGTAATTTTGCATGTAGCTTGCAACATCCCACAGACTGAGGACTGCCAATATTCACAAGGATAGTAGCCAGTGATGATAAAAGGTCAGTAACTAAAGAAGAAGGAGAAGGAGAAGGAGAAGGAGAAGGAGAAGGAGGAGGTGGTGGAGGAGGAGGAGGAGGAGGAGGAGGAGGAGGAATAAGGAGGAGGAGGAGGAGGAGGAGAGGAGGAGGAGGAGAGGAGGAGGAGGAGGAATAAGGAGAAGGAGGAGGAGGAGGAGGAATGAGGAGGAGGAGGAGGAGGAATAAGGAGGAGGAGGAGGAGGAGGAGGAGGAGGAGGAGGAATAAGGAGGAGAAGGAGGAGGAGAGGAGGAGGAGAGGAGGAGGAGGAGGAATAAGGAGGAGGAGGAGGAGAGGAGGAGGAGGTGGAGGAGGAGGAGGAGGAGGAGGACAGGGGGCATTAATTAATTGAGACATGAATCTAAAGGTTATTCTCAGTATCTTCTGCATTTTTAAACCATTTTCCTTCCATTTGATGAAAAGAGATTGCTCTGAAGAAGAATTTTTTTCTGGTGAAATTCTAATGAATAGAGTGTAAGTTGCTTGTATTTAACTCAGCTAGGAAATAGCTGAGGACTGCACTGGTATCACTGTGGGTATGTTTCTTTTTCACTTCATCAAACAAAACAATAAGAATATCACCATAAAAAAGAAAAAGATATGAATATAACATTTCATACAAATGTCAACATATCAAATAGTCTGAATTAACCATTCAGGCTCCTATTTTTCATGGCAGAACCGTTGCTCCGGTGGTCTGCAACCTTTCCCCAGTTCCACTGAAAATCTCCTCCGGTACCGTACTGTCAACTGTAAAGAAAGACCCACTTTTCCATCCCTTCCTTATTTGGGGTGGAAATAATGTGTTATGGACTCCACTGTATACCCCTTAGGCTGGACCAAGCAAGCAGGGGTGCAAGCAGGGCCGGAAGTGGGTGTGGCCATGAAATATCTCACTTTCTGATTCTTTATTTTTGCCTCTCCCATTCTACCAGACAGCGTTGAAGAAAGCAAAAGTCACTTTAGCCAGAATCCTGAATGGCTTTCTTGCAATTCCCTCCCGCCAACAACTTTGCCCCTGGGACTCCCATGCCATAGAAAATGTTCAGCCTGTCCTCTGGTACTGTAATTTCTATTTTGACCTGCATGAGGTATCAATCCAGCCACTCATAAAGGGATTCCCAGGGCGAGATGACCAAGGGTACGTCTCCTATCTTTCAGCAGACCATCAAAGCACCCTCACCCATAACGTTGCTAAATTTTGCCATGCTGCTACAGGAGTGAGGCAACAAATATTGTCCAAGTAAACTGGATGTCTTCGATACCTTCAAAACTCCAATAGAAGAGAATATATATAGCTCAGGGTTGAACTGTGGAGTCCTTGGTGCTCCCTGAGCTGGGTTGTTTGTTTGCAGACATTTCATTACCCAACTAGGTAACATCGTCAGTGCACTGGTGATGTTACCGCTGATAGCGCTGATCATTCACTGATGATGTTACCTAGTTGGGTAATGAAATGTCTGCAAGCAAACAACCAAGCTCAGAGAGCACCAAGATCTCCACCTTTAAAACTCTTTCCCCTCCTCTTCCTTTCTTCCTCTTTAACTCATATAACTTATTTTTATTGCCACCTTTAATGTACATTTCATGTATTTGATGTGTGTGTGTGTGTATGTGTATGTGTGTCCAACAAATGTTGGTCAAAGACCGTAATAAAGTTTTACCTACTTACCTAGCATCTTTCTTGCATAGAGCTTTGTGAATGAGGTTGAGAGGTGGTCTAGGGCTGCAGTATGACCATCTGGAGAACAATCCGATGGAGATGTGTCTGCACTGTATTTCTAGCATTGTCTTATGGGTAGTATTGCATGGTCTTAAGATTAACCAATATCTATGATTCTACAGTACTGACTCTGGTCTCGTGATCCCAACCAGTTCCCAAATCCAAGCTTTTGTTCCTCACTTTTGCAATCCCTTCCAGTCAGTCTGTAAAATGGGTAACCATAACACAGATTATTATTTTTTTTATCACTACAAGAATCCCAAAGCTGTCAGGCTCAGTCAAACATTTCTTCTTACATAAATGCATCATCGAGTGTTAAAAGCTGCTGAAACGGGCACTTTCATTTCATATGACTGTTCATGAAGACGTTGCTCAGCCTTGCTGTAACAGCATCGAAACCCTCTTGGCTACTGTTCCAATTTGATTTTTATTTCTCGTTAGTCAGATCTGGACATTATTTACCACTCTGTCAGCTAGCAAAGCAAAGCTGTTTAACATCTCAGCAGGTACCATGGCAAAAGCTGGGCTTTTGTCTTCTTGTACAGTTGCCTGCCTAATGTCTGCAACCTCACGATTTCCAGTTGCTGCAGAATCACCCGTCTTTCGTATCGACAAAGTAGCGTACAAAAGAAGGAAGCATGCCATACAACTATTTGTCTTGTCATATCAAGAGCGGACAGGGTATTTAGTGTGAACACCCACCGGTTTCCACCAATTTTTATACACAGAGCATTTCCTTTGGGTGGAGAAAGGGAGAGAAAGGGAAAGGCACCTTTCCCACTTCTTCATCCTTCTATTGAGTTCTGGAGAGAAAAATGGTTCTCTTGGGAAGAGGTTGGGTGGGTGGGGAAGAGTTAAGGGAAATCTTACATCGGGGACTTTTCAGATGTCATTTGTGTCACTCAAGACCACAGTTTGCATTGCTGGGATTGAAGAGCAAAAAAACCCCTCCAGTCTTAAATAATAAGAGATAACCTTTGAGCTGAAGAAAAGCTCGGGGGAAGGAGCAGAAGCGTAATTAAAGCAATGAGAGTAATGGATCCAACAGGACAGAAGAGACAGTTCAATTAAGTTCTTCAGTTAGGTGGTTAACCCTAATAAATAAATAAATATTAATATTTTTAAGAATCATACAGAGTAGTGGAAAGATTATTTTTGCACCTTGCTTCCAAAGAACCGGAAAATGGCCACTAGAGATAATTCCATTGAGAAAGGGCTGGAGTAACTTCTAAGAATAGCTCATTTCATTCCTTGGATAGTTCTGTTTCAAACTGGATCTTGTTCCCCCTAATATATTTTCTTTCCCAATCCAGCAGTGCTTCTCTGGCTTGACACACTCTTACTCTCCTTCTTGCTGTAAGAGACTGCTCATTGAGAAGTAGTTGGTGGGGCCAGGAGTAAAACAAAATATTTTTTTCATTGACATTTAATTGGAAAGATGGGGGGGGGGGAAATAGAACTACTGTGTTGTGTTCCAGTCATGTAGTAATGATTTTCCATTTCTGTTTGGTTAAAATTACCATTTGTAAAATTGGGGGGGGGGGGGGGGAGGGGAGGCCTGCAAGATTTTGAGTAGACATCATGGGCTCTGGGAACATCTACATATCTGTAACGGGCAGTAGGAAAACCTTTGAGGAGCAGGAGGAAGAGCCACATCTAAAACAATGGTCAGATAAAATAAATGTAAGTCCGAGGCAGAAATATAATTTTAGAAATCGCCTCAGACTTGACCCTCCCTAGTTCTCACAAAGATAAAGGGAGGAAAGGGGGAAGTATACTCAGAATTGCAAGATTCCATTACTGTAACCCAACAATAAAAGTAGTATTCACTTTCATAACTTTGGTTTCCTTATCTGATCTACCTTGAAGGGCTGACAATTTCCCTCCAACAGAAAGTCCCCAAATCAAAGTATTTAGAAATTACTGAAATCCAAGCTGAAGAATAAAAGGAGGGAGAGGAGGAAAAGGGGCAACTCCAGAGGGCAGCTTAAATGTTGGGTTAGGGTTAGGGTTGTCATTCCAGGTGGGGTGGGCATTCCAAGCCTACCAAGATTCCTATTTCCAAACTAGGTAATGCATTGACTGAATCAGTCCTCTGGAGGAGGCCAGTCAATAAATCTACTTTATTGAGGTCACAGATCTGAGTTAGGACTGCACCCAGATGGAAAACAGTTTTAACGTAAGTTTCCGGTGTCTCACCTGGGGCTTTCACCACTATGTCACATTGCCTTTAGGTAGTGAAACTTGGAAAGACAGCGAAGGGGGAAAAAAACCACCTTGAATACCTAACGTATCACTCAGTGGTATGATATGTTACAACATTCTGTTTTCTCTCATCTCTCTTTTTTAGACAACATAATTCCCACACTCCCTTGGGGACTTAAACTACCTGTGCGGGATATTTTCTTGTAGAAAGCAAAGCTTCATCACAGGAGAAGCAGAGTGTTTACTCATTCCCCTTCTAGGGCAAATGAACAATTGTGTGCCAATTTGGGAGAGGTGGGAGAAACTCAGTGTCTTGCATGTCTTAATCAGCTTTTAAGTACTTTTGTTTCCAGGGGCAAGAACTGTCTTCTGCTTAAGTAAGGTGTTTGTTTTTTTTTTTTTTACACAGAGTCTAACAGGAGAACACATTCTTTGGTAGGAAAATGCTGATGCAGGCTATATGGTTATACAGATGAAAAATACGACTTGTTCATCTATATGCAAGAGCCTTCCAGATGCATCAAACCATACATTCCAATCGTCCTATCGGTCAGGGGTATCTTTGAAAAGCCATGTGAATTTGCCATACTAGGGGCAATGCCCGTTGGTGAATGTTGAAAGGATATATATGTAGGGATTGACACCTTTCCAAGTTCTGGATGCCAAAATAATATAAACGTTTCCTAGCATCCAAAATCTCACAAGCTTGCCAAAGCTGGAGCGATTTTGGCAACCTCACTCCATCATACGATTTTAGCATTCCTGTCCACATTTTCATGATGTCATTCTCACCAAAAATCATCTGTCATTTTGATAGTTTCAAGTGAAACCTCATGAGAGTTGGCCATTAAATTATATATTGTAAATTAATTTTGCAATTCCAATTCCATAAATTGCTTCTGGGGTTGTCACAGTATCATGGCACTTGTAGGGATTTTATTGTTAGCTTCTGATAGAGTTAAAGAGGAGTTGGATTTCATAATACATATCCCAGGAACCCTAATTTCATCTAGGGCCTGGTTTATACCATAATTGTTTTCATCAGGGGTGTCCACAGAGTATGGTCAAAAAAGTCAACATGGAGGCCACAATGGTCACACACATGACACATACAAGAACACCATCTTGACTTTTTTTCACCATCCCCACATACACCTCTGATTTTCAGCCAGTTTTAGAGTCAGATGCTCTTCAGAACGTTCCCAGTTATGAAATCAGCATTGCTAATGTAATCCTTTCCCAAAGATTCGGCTATTTTTTTTTAAATAAGCAAAGACATTACTTCTCAAAACAGTTATTATAAACCTCGAGCAGGCAATTATCTAGGTGCTAATCAAATAATTCTTGTCATTGCTCTTAATATGGTAATTAGGTAAATTTTATTTTGTAATTCCAGTTAGAGGTTAATTATAGATTTGGTGTTTTATCTGGCAATTACACTACATAGATATGGGAGAAATTACTATGTACCACCTCCTTCCAACCTACATAAAAATGCACGGTAAGGGTGGACCTTTGATGGTTGGAACACACAACCAAACTTACAATTAAACAGCTGTAAAAAGAGGTACCAGATTGCATCTACACCATTTATTATGTTCACTCTTAAAAAACAAAAAGGGTTTGTTATTGTTTAGAGTCTGCCACTCTTAATAATTCCTGTGAGTCAGGTCCTTGCTATGCAAAATTTATCTTCCTAGAAACCAATCTGATCCCATCATCATAGCAAGCATGTTTTTGCAGGATGATGAATAAAGGACATTAAAAGAACAGTAGAAGAGCACTGTCAGATCTGAATGAGGATCTACCTACACCAGGAGTATGCAGCAGGATTTTTCAACAGCACACCCAAGGCAACACTCTAAAAGGATGCAACCCATTTTGCATTTACTCTATCTCGAATACAACTAAAATTACACTGAATGTGGTTACTCCAGCATGCTGAGATGAGCTGTATTGCTCTTGAAGTTGTAGACCTATTTCCTAAATTTGCTTCTGTGCTGAAACATAAACATTTACACCTTTTATATAAACCTGCACCCTCTTTTGTCGTCTCTCTAGGTGATTCATTTCCTCTCCTTTTTTTTCTTTTTCTTTCTTGAAGATACATAAGCGGCAACTCTGTTCTCTCTTGGTTCCTTTTCCAAAGCCCTGACTTTATTTCCCAATTCTTGCTTAATGGCTTAATTTGTGTGTCATCTAGGGTATTGTCTTCAGGTCAACTTGATGGTTGGATGCTCAGGTCAACAGAAACATCTGAATACTTGATAAATACAGCAGAACTCTCTTCTACCAAGGAATTGTTAGACTAGAGACATTGGCTTTGGTTCCTTAATCTGAAAATATCTCCCTTCCTTCCTTCCTTCCTTCCTTCCTTCCTTCCTTCCTTCCTTCCTTCCTTCCTCCCTCCCTCCCTCCCTCCCTCCCTCCCTCCCACCCTCCCTCATCTTCCTTCCTTCCTTCCTTCCTTCCTTCCTTCCTTCCTTCCTTCCTTCCTCCCTCCCACCCTCATCTTCCTTCCTTCCTTCCTTCCTTCCTTCCTTCCTTCCTTCCTTCCTTCCTTCCTTCCTTCCTTCCTTCCTTCCTTCCTTCCTTCCCTCCCTCCCTCCCTCCCTCCCTCATCCTCCTTCCTCAGCTACATCTTGTTGAAGTATATATTTCAATACATAAGGAAAAAAAGATTCAGGGGCTAAAGCTGATTAGCTGGCATGTGAGGTTTGTTCTGACAGGCTAACTTGATCGGCGGCTGAAAGTTCACCTTGTTCTCATTCTAATTTATGTTACATGTAGTGTATGAAACTCCCCGCTTGAACACTTACATTATTCTAAACAATTATATTGTTATGATACACATAATGCTTAGCTCTCAAACATCAAGTCTATTAATGATGGCAGACTGTAAAGTGGTGTGTTTCTTTTTCCAAAGGTCAGGCATCATTTCTTCAGTAGATTAACATTTTATCTTTTAATGGTGTTAAGGAAAGGTCAAAAGAGTGTAATAGATGGAATATGGAATGTGTCCACTGAAGATCAGTGTGGTAAGCATCTTTCTCAAGTCCTGAAACACAGTATTTAATTACTTCTCTTACTGGTTCCTTTCTTCTTCTGACAGGTTGAATGTTCCCCGATTATATTTGGGAAGAGGGAAGGCATGTCGTCCTATTTCCTTCCTTTTCGGGGATCGCTTTTGCACTTCTCTTGTTCTAGAAGAGTTCTGTATTATACAAAACAAAACATAACATTCCTTTAAGCAATTAGTGTGCCCTGAGGCCACTGGCATTTTTCATATCAGTGTTGCCTTCCAAATTAATGCAACAGGCCAATCCCCAATGACTAGGAGGGAGTTAATTTATATTAGTTTAACTGAATATGTTTGCAATAATTATATGGAGAATGATATTTAAATCAGCCCTCTCTTCTTAAAGAAAATGCAGTCTAGGGGATTTCAGGGAAGAGTGAAGTCAGGATGATAATTCTGCTCTATGGAATATAATGAAGCTGACTATTCTGATATAAAAAACATCCGTATTTCCAATGGGAATCTTTGTTGAATCATATTGAATTCTTGGGGGAGGGGTGGGATCAATGTAATAGATTATGCATATGAATGTTGAAAGCTGCCCTTCATTTATTTGATCCATTGGTCCATTTCAAGATAATTGTCTGATCTTATTGGCTGTAGCCCCCAAGCTGTCATGTCCTCCTGTTTCCTAAGGACCATTTTGTATTGTTGGTGCCACCATTTGCAAAGGTGACCTATTAGCAAAGCAAGTGGATCATTCCCTCTTCAAATCACATCTACGGCATTTTGGATATCTAGCTGCTAAAATGCAAACTATTTCAACCCCAAATAGGATGGTCCTGTAAGCCACCTCTAGGAGTCACCACGCATAGATAGCAACAGATCTGTGGAAAGCTGTTGTAGGCAATACTGTGCTAGAGTGAACAGTGGTCTAAAACAGACTGCTCTAGGCAAGTGGATCATGGGATCATCTGTACCAGTGTTTCTCAACCTTGGGAACTTTAAGATGTGTAGACATCCACTCCCACACATCTTAAAGTTCCCAAGGTTGAGTAACACTGATCTGTACATTCCATACATACTCAGTGGACTCTTTATTCTGGAGTTGAAAATAGTTTCCATGAACTTCTGCTGTTCTCTTCTGGGATTGTTTTCAACCGCCTCTGCTGATTTATTGATGTAAGGTGATGGAATCAGACTCCTTCCTATTCCATATTTCCTGCATGATAAGGTCTGCAGAATTTGATGTAAGGAATAGGGTCATTTTGCTGAACAAAGTTCTGGCAAACTTATGCAATATTATATTATGCGGACCTTCTTCCACTAAGGACAGTGGATTGCAGCAACCTACCTTTCCCAATTCCTGCACGTTAAAATTCAAATCCTAACTCTGATTCATATTAAAATCCTAATGATTGTACCGTGGATCACTATCTGAACTTACCACATTCCATCAGTAAATGTGCCTTGTCTGTCGCTTGGATGGCCATACAAACTGAATTAAATAAAAACAAATAAATCTAATAATAATAATAATAATAATAATAATATAAAATCATCATCATCATCATCATCATCATCATCATCATCATCATCATACATTATTTCTAATATTCTTTGCCAGGGCCACCTGGACATATTCAGTCTGACAGAATTTCAGACTGTATTAAACACTTAGCCACTGACACTCATGGAAGATTTCTTAAGAAATAAATCCAATTTCAGCATGGGTTTTTTTCCCCTTCTAATCTTTGTAAGTAGTGTAATGGTGGAATTCTTCCCTTCCCTCTTATAATTCTAATCAGTGTCTGATTATCTGCCCTGACCCCAGTCTGATGCTATTTGCACTGAAAATGCATAATACAGAAAATACATACATACATACATACATACATACATACATACATGCATGTGCAGTCAGGTTTAGTTTGACTTTGACCTTAACAACTGCAATCTCTGAGATGAACGGACAGTTAAAATTCACCAGGCCCTTTCTTCTTTTCAAGAAAGGAAATCATCTCCAATAAATCAAATCCATGGAGGGGAACGGGTAGGAGAAGTAACCAACTTCTCCCCAACCCTCAGTCTTGCCTCCAAATTAGACATCCTTTCAGAAGTGTCCTGAGGGTATGGTCAAAAAAGTCAAGATGGTGGCCATAGCGGTATGATCAAAGCTCTACTTGTTTTCTTGTGTGCACACAGGCGGAACTTTGATCTCACATCACCATAGCCTCCAGACACCCCTGAGCTCTTTGCAGCTAATCTGAAATAAGTGGCTATATCTGTTTGAAAAAAACTAACGTTGCCCCACAAGATCACTGGACAGTCCAACCTCTAGATAGCTCGGCTTGGTCAAAAACCCTAAGGGAGAAAGTCTCCATTAAAGGTATCCATTTGGCAAGGACCCGAATATGCACTTAAACCAACTATGCGTTCGGCCCTGGAATTCCTCGGTGCTTTGTCCTCTCCAGCCAGTTCTGTTTCCTTAGCTCTGCTAGCACGAGGCAACAGCTGTTCTTCATACTGAACCCGATAAACCTACGAGGAAGTCCATTAAAGCTATAAGTGACTCCTCTGGCTGCATTTGATGAGACACTTCAAAGAAAGGATGAACCTGATGCAACTCACAGACAGAAAGCAAAACAGAGTGAAGGCAATGGAGAACTAGAAGGGAAAGGGGTGATGGGGGGAGGAGAGAAACGTTAGCTGTGTTTGATATATAAGATACGAGCTGGAGAGTTCATTCTTTGCATCATCTGCATTCATAAGTGGTGACATGGCTTTGAGAGGGTAATGTGACACCATGCAGGACATATAATGCTTATTTGACAGTGGATTTGCAGGCATGAAACAGAGAGCAGAACCAACATCCATTTTGGATGATAACATCCTCTCTTTCTTTTATTCTTCAGTCTTCTTCATAAATACATCTGGGTTTTTATAAGGAGCTCTGAATTCCAGTGCAGGGTGACCCAACAACTATTTCACCTGGAACTGCATTGTAACCCCTTCCTTTTAAATTTTCCCTCTATTGGGACACAGTTGGTTTTTTTTTTTAACTTAATCTTTGCACCCAAATCCATCTCTTAAAGCACAAGTATATTATGTTGTATCTGTCTGTCTGTCTGTCTGTCTGTCTGTCTGTCTGTCTGGCAGGGAAACGTTTCATTGCAAACGACACTCCAGCAGGTAAATAAATAATACATAGCAAGAAAAGACATCGAGACTTTGAGTGAAGTAAGTGGGAGAATACAGTCTGCACACTTCACTATGTAGGTTTCCAGTTAGAGATTAGTGTGGAAACAGATCGTACTCCTGCAAAGGCAGGCGACTGAAAGCCAACCGATCCTCTGTCTCTTTTTCACATGCATGCACACGCACACATGTGCACACACTCATATCCAGACCATTATTTCTGATCCTGGAGATCTGATTCTTTTCTACCCTGCAGGGGACAGTATTGGGTTAAGAACAGTGGAGAAGAATCATGTGATAAAAATGTAAGGAACAGTTGCTTTCAGTTATCCAAATTGTACTTTGCTAATTGAGGTACAAAGAAAAGGTCTGATGATATGACTCCGGGCAGAATTCTTCCTTCTGGCTGATATTGTCACTATGAAAACGTGGCCAGGATCTCATACTCATACTGGCTTTGACAGGAGAAGATTACAGATAGGTTTTCACCTCCCCTGCATTTCTGATAAGGAAGAGGATGCTGGCAAGAGGACAAAACTAAAATGCCCAAGTATGTACGTGTGGGTGGGGACTCTACAGACATACATACTTATATACATACATATATTTAGAGAGAAAGGAAGGAAGAGGGAGAAAGGGAGAATCTTTACCTCTGTCTGGGATAGCACCTCATTCTCTTAATTTTGTTTTCATTGTTTTGGTTTCTAAATGAATGAATAGATGAACAAAAAGGGAGAAATCAAGGAAGTTAGGTTGCAGGGAGTTGTTGAGCGTTCCCAAGGGAGAAGTTGAACGTATAACCACAGTGTATGAAGCAGTGTCTGGATGTGATGGAAGCCAGGATGGTTTGCAAGAATAGAGAGGGACAGTGAAGGGTATTGATGTCAACTAGGGTGAGTGAGATTTCCTTTTCTTTGATCTTTTGTCTACAATTTTTTGGCCTGCAGCTGGTCTTTCTGCTTTGCATAATATTATTTATCCCATATTAGAACAGCGTAATGGGTATGTATATATGTATGTATGTATGTATGTATGTATATGACTGGTTTTGTTAGTCACTTTTACTACTTTTAGTAGAAAAATGGAATAAGAAGAAGAGAGCAAGATTTAAGAAAAAAGTGTGTAGGTGCCAAAACGGTGCAGCAAAACCCTGATTTCGACTTTGATTCTGACAGAGAACAAGAAAGGCCCCAGTTTGGTTCTGCTTCAAACATCAAAACATATTGGACTGGCACTGGTTCGGTGAACCTCATGGAATTGATCTGATTGTGGGGTCTTTTTCTAGGTTTTGGGGCCTTCTCCTTCCAGATCTTAGTGCCTTAAACTCTACACCATGCTGCCTCTCAAGTGATAGGTGTATGATCAAGCCTCTGTTGTGCTGAGTTGGGCACTTACAGTGCTTGAACGATCTGCTACTGCATGGAAATAAAAACTCTCATTCTTAATTATAAGTCTCAAATGCCTTGTGAAGAAAAGCCCGAGCAGCTAGTCTACCTGGTGCAATGTTCTGTTTCCTGCCAGGACATAGCCGTGGGAAGACCCAGAGCACTTCACTGCTGGAGGCCAAGAACAAGATCGCGTGCTCTCTCCATTTCCCATATAAGAGTTAACTGGAATGGAATCTTATCTCCACGTTGATTTATAAGGTATAGGACAGACAGTTGAGCTTGTCATACTGCCCTCTGAGAGAAGGAAAGTTTGGAGAAATTCACGAGGAGCAGCCTCTGCTCAATCTGTCTTGAGATTTGGATGCAGGCGAATACTTCTGAGATTGCTCCAGGACAGGTGGCCATGAAGAAGAAGTGACGGAGGGGGAGGAAAAGAGGTATATTCTAGGCTCTGTTTGTGCTTCAGTCATGAGACCGATATTATGCATGCACGGACAAGATGCCAACCTGTTTTCCCAACACAAAGCACACACAAGCCCATGTCAAAATATTGTTTGCTTTTCACACGTTGGCATTTGGAGCAGCAAAAAACGGTCGTCTTTGTTTTCCTTCTACTTCCATTGAGTGAGTCTACATGTGGAGAGCGGGAGGGGAAGGTGCGTATATATAGTAGCATTGTTTATTTTGGACAGATGCAAAGAGGTATCCCTGAACCTTTGCCAGTGATCAAAGGAGCTGGTGATGTAGAACAGATTCATGGGCCATGTCCGATCAGTCTGTACTTTACCCATCATCCATCATCCAACCCTAAGCCTTTTTGTGAGTGATGACTGCACCCTAAACTCATAAAATTAATCACTGCTCTAGCTTAGCCAGGTGTATTGCCTCCAGAAATTATCTCAGTGTGGCAAAAGAGTTGTGGAATCTGACAGCAGCCTTGGAATTTAATTGGAACGATACTGTCTTGCAATGCAACAGCCATTTACATATGGGGCGGGGGGGGGGTTGCAGTTCTTCTAACCCACCCACCTAAATTACATTTTTAGAGAAAAAGGTAACTACAAAAACAAAAACCTCTGACTTAATTATTCCAGGGCAGGAAAGGAGGGAAGCTACAGACTGGATAGGGAATGATTTACATTTGGGAAATGTTTGGAAAGTTCTTTCTGTCTTTAAAGACGTATCTGGGGAGAGAAGCAGTAAAAATCCAGCTGTTGCCAGCAAATAAAATGCTCATCATACCAGAGTAGAATGATTTCCAAGCACACATCTCTGAAACCCACTGCTAGTTTCTTAGGATTCCATGTTTCTTTCTCTCTTCTGTCTTCCTCCTCTCGAAGCTGAGTAGCAGAAAGCGTTCTCAACATTTCAGAAGTAGAATTGAAAAATTACTAAAAGGATGACCGTGGTGGCAAGATACATAGTATGAAAAATAACTTCTTCTGTCAACAGCCTGGAGACTCTTTCTGTGAGGTTTTAAATCAGCCATCCTGATTTCAAAGTTGCATGGAAGCCATGCCTAGTAATGTAAAAAATAGGGGGGAAATGGCTTAATTGCAGGAAACCCACTCACCCCCTCACAACTTGTACATGTTGTACAAGGAGAAACGTTTTCATAACACGGCCTAAGAAACTGAGCAGTTTGCATGCATTAGTTTTAATTTCTAACACTGTCTGGCTTCTAATGGGTCTCTTTAATCTGGTATAACCATATTTGAAGAACGCCAAACAATATCTACAACAAACTCCATTCATACCAATGAAAAGTGTCCTCTCGTGACTTCATCTTTCTGTAGAAATTTTTATTTTTGTGAAGAAACCTGAAAGGGAATTTGGATCCCTGCAAAAGTTGGAGCTAATGACCAGATCATTTGAATTCACACAGCCATAGCAAAGCAACTTTGATGCCTAAGAAGCTATGGCGTATGAACTGCAATATTGCTTAGGGCAAAAATAAATAGAAAGTAACTCTAAGTCAAAAAAACCCTTATAATGGAGCTCCAATTGTTCCTAGTGTACAGAGGGTCTTCATTTGATCATTCTCCTTGAAAATCAGAGCTGTTTTTCATTGTTATGGATTTATTGATTTGCTTTTTAGAGGCACCTTCTCAAAATGTTGCTGTGAAGGACAAACTTCAGGTGGCCTTAGCTGTGGCTTCCCTTCTGAAGAAGCAAGTCTTCTTGCAGTGTTGATGAAACTAACATTGTTCCGTGTTGCTCTTACTGATGTTTTCACACCATTTCTCCATTGAAATGCAGCCTCTTTAATTTGAAAAAGTCCCAGGGAAGGAGTTGCTCCTGATACCTTTCTTGGATTTTTAAGTGAAGCATGGAAAGAGGAACATACAGTGAAAGATAAGAACACGCATGTCCCACTCTCACAACTCACAATTAAGTTTAAGTGCTTAATTTCACCAGTATTTTCCTCTCTTAGGAAGAGGGTGATAGAAATCGAAAGTAATTCTTTCTCTATCAAAGGAAGAAAAGTAGTTCTAATAAATGTAGAAGAAATGTCCAGTAGACAGTTTGACATTGATACCAGAACTATCCAAGGCTAGATAGCAATTTGGTGAATCGTATAATCTCTTCTCAATATGCCTTACCCCATCTGCAGAATCCTATAATAAAAATAGCCTCTTTTTCTTGCATGAGATCCTAAAAGAATCTCTGTGCTCAAAATTGCAATTGTGCACACATAAAGCTTCACAAATATACAACCAGATTGTAATCGTCTTTTACTAATTGGTCCTAAATTATAATTCCTCTAAATATAGTGACGGTGTTGCATTTCACATTTTAGGACTACTTCAACTAAAGGTCAGAAAATATTTACAACCTGGATCTTTTGGACTTTGGACTCCTGTGGCTGGTTTGCTCATAACTGGATCTTCTTCTAAATTAATTAATGAATAAGTTGGGTTAAAAATGGTTTAGGAAGCTCACCTCTAACCCCGACTTTGCAGATCAATGCTATTGTTTTTATCAGCTAAAATCAGTGACTGCCATCTTTATGGTAATTTAACAAGGTTTTAAAATAATTGAATCTAAGCTTACTGTTGTTGTTATCCTTGAACATAAAAAAATCAAGCTGAATTAAAATAGCTGGGAATAAATCTGCATAACTCTGAATAACAACGTTTTTCTGTTAGTTGCTGTGCGACAGTTGGAAGAGAGAAAAGACAAACTGTTGATCATTGTTAGAGACAGATGAGTTCTTTCTTTTTAGAGTTGGGTTTAGGCAGTTGTATTGGATGGTCCATGTATTAATTTTGTGACTTTTTAATTTTTAATCTTCAGCAGTGGTAGCCCATGAGACAAGTGCAAATGGGCTTTTTGTACATTCCTAACGAACTTAAATGTAGATGAATCAGACCAACGGATATTTGCAGATGTAAAAGTAGATCATGAAGACATCTAGGAAGAACTTTCAATCGTAGTTCCTGGTCCCTTTAAAATCAAGTTGGAATACATCCAGAAGTCTGATGACCAGAGTTTGATTAGGTGGATAATATATACTTTTAAAAGTATACCTTTACAGAAATTCTACATGTATTGTTTTATATCTAGAGTATGCCACCTCAATATAAATTGCATGACAAGAAGTACATAAATCAATATTTCTCCCTTAGTTAAGCATAGCTTTTAAGATGCGTTATTCCTTTGCTGCTCAAGGAATTTTGCCATCAAATCTCTCCAATATAAAATAAAAGGAGTTTCACGTAGTGATTTTTCTTCTTTCTGCTCTTTCTTTTATCCCTTGGACCTCAAAACATTCTTGTTTAATTTGTTCGGGAAACCCAAATGCCAAATCCTTAAATTTTCTAGGGGACATCCTTGAAAAAAGTGGAAGTGTGCTCCAACTGGGATGATGGAAGTGGGAGGTGTTGGGGCAGAAACTTTATTTTTGTTTGCCAAAAAGAGGTATTGTCACAAAAAGTTTCTCTGCCCCTGCATTGGGATATCATTTGATTGCAATGACAGCTAGTTTTCAAAATACTCATTGGAAAAAAGGCAAACGGATTCCGTAGGTGTATTAAAGGATGACTTACCTCCTTTTGGGAAAGGCATGTCACTGGTTCCAGCAGTGAATAGCGATGCATAAAATTGAAGGAGAAAATGTGGAGGATAAAATAAGCATACATCAGAAATGGGGTCAAGAACCTAATTTCACAGTGACACCCTCGTAATTTGGCTCTGAAATTTTTTTTGTCAATTCCAAATTCATCTGGAATAGAAAACACACACACACGTACACACTCACCCCATAGCTCAGAAAAGAACTGTCTGAGAGATGCTTGCTGTCAGCAAGTGAGATTCCGATATTTATAGCATAGTTTACAAATACATTACTGCTGTCACAATGAAATAAGTGACGTACTTACACGCCGAATGGAGTCAGTCCAAAGGTGTCAGCATCAGGGAAGAAGATAAGGAGACACGTAATTAGTACATTCATCTTTTTTATGATATCATTTTTCAGACATATATGATCATAATGTAAATTAGAAATAAAGGAGGGTTCGTGGAAAATAGAATTAATTCCAAAGAGGTCAATCAGTCTGCAGTAATGGCATTACAAGCACGGGATAATTTATGGTAACATTTCTGTCCGTTTTTCCTGCCAGCTCCTGATTACGACAAGCCGCCTCCTTCTCTATCACTTGAAAGTCAGCTTGGGTGATAACGCTTGGTGTCCTAATGAAATTCATTTGCGGTACAAAAATGCGAGCGAATCCAACAAGGGCTGTTACAGGCCTTAATGGCGTTCTATGGATTATTGATTTTTGATTTCGCTCCTGCTCACCAGAAGCCCATTTTCACGGCACCATTACCTCCATAACGATTAGAGACAAAAAGTTAATTATGTAATTATAAAGCCAATAACAGACTTGTCTGGTTTACTTTACTTTAGTCGGTTTAAACATTATCTCTCTCCTGCACATCATAACAGGCGGGATGTGAGAGGAGAGATTAACACCAGGAAAGCAGATGTAAAATTTAATTCTCCCAGCCATGGCTGTCTCAAGAAAGCCATTAACTAATCACAGCATTTTTCCTCTATTAAATTCACGGCTGCCACTTCACACACAAAAGGTGGGAAAAGGTGTATTGGAGCTTTCCATATTTATTGACTGTAACACAGCCTCAGCCTCGGGCATCTCCGATAAACTATTAAATAGGATGCCTTCATCTACTTGAAAATGAAAAGCTTGGACAGAGAGGGAGGGAGAGAGAAAAAATAAGTATAGGATGCTGTTTTCAAGATAAACCAAGAGGCTGATTTTTTTTTTCACCTTGAAAGAGAGACTCCCTATAAACTGAAGGTTGGCTAGAGACAGCCACTCCATTTGGGGGTCCTCTGTGCATATTTGAAGAAGTCCTGATTTGCAGACCGGTTAAGTGAATCTCTGCTCCTGTAATGGTTTGCGGCAAATGTTTGCTGAGGTCTTCCACGATCAGCGCGGTTGGGAAAGGCAGATGTGGAATAACAATTCAAAACGGCATCTGTCCGAGCACATAAAAATGGCTGCCCTATATTTTTGTATGTTTTTTTAATTTCCTGCCCTTTCCCCCCAAAAATAGGAAATACAGTTAAATGTACCCATCAAAGAATATATACATACATTTGTGTCTGAATGTGTGTGAGTATATGTATCAACCGAACCCTACTCACATCACAAAACTATGCAATAGCTTTTGAGTTCCAAATTCTTTTACGCAGAATTTCTCAGTGGCGAGACAATGGTATTTGATGGAACCCAAAGAACCCGTTGCCAGTTATAGTCTTTTCCACTGGATTTGATTTCACTTGACTAGTTTTCAGGGAACACCAGCCTGAACAATCACCTAAAAGACAGTAATATCTATTTTTCCTGTGCCTCTGCTTCCTAAATTTAATGTGAGATTTGAGGAAGAACTCAAGTTCTTCAAAGATGAATGGCTTTGCTGTCCAACATCTTTGAACTGGTTAAGGATCAGTCTTATGATTGTTGCGTGGAAGCAACTATACTTCAACTTAGGTGAACTGATATAATGGAAAAATGATAGAATTCAAGGCCCAATTATTCACCCAGAACTTCTATGGATATTTAGAAAAGTCAGGACAGTTATTATAATGTTTTTAATGACCCACCCACCCCATGGATATCGACATGAATGTGAGTAAATCGATGTAGAAATAAGAACTGCTGGGATATTTCTGAGCGTCCTTTCATGGAATTCAGTATACTATAGGTTTTCTGTTGCACAGAGTTCTTGTTTATTTCTTTTTATTTTACTTTTTATTATTGAGAAGAAGAAAGAAAAACACACACACCTAGAAAGCGCTTTAACAAAAAAGTGAAAGAAATACAACAAAGGTAAAAAAATGTCATAACTGTAAACAATTACGTTTCTATATATTCTTATCTAATGCAAATATTATTCAAGTCCATACATATTTTTGATACATTTATATGACTATCGTGTTTTTTTTAACCTACTGTATTTTGTATAAATGAGTCCCATATTTCATTATAGTTGTCCATACAAAGTCTACATCTATAGGCAATCTGCTCGTAAGTAGCAAGTGCAATCAGGTCTTCAATCCATTGAATGAACGGGGCCGTACATTTATCTTTCCAATGCTGCAATATCGGTCTTTTGGCTACAGTAGGCACAGAGAATCCATTTACATTGTCCAGTTGTCATATTCCATGTCATAGATATGTAATTCAAGAGAATATTATCCTCTGAAAATTTTAGCTTTTGTGGCACAACAGAATCCTTTTTCCTGAGCAACTCTTGAGCTACCTCATGGTTATCTACAAGGATTCCTTTTACAGGCAACTGGACTCATTGCATGGACATCTGGGAGCAAAGCTGGCCAAGGGAGAAAGGTTTGGGGTGTGGCATTCCTCCCGTGAAGCCATTCATCATATAAAGTCCTTTCATGTACTCAAGGCATTGTATTTTGAATGGCTGCTTAATTACCTAATTCAAGGTTCTTTTGCTCTCGGCCTCATTAATCAAGCTACCTGGATATTTTCTGTTTTCTTCCAAGGAATTGTCAGAATAAATAAAAGTTAAATTATGCAAGACATATAAAGGAATATTGCTTAGATGTGCTTATACGGTCAAATGAGTTAAAATACCTGATGCTGAAATTTGGAGCTTTGAAGGATGGATCGTAGAAGACCTCAGCAAACATTTGTAGCCAACAGTTCCAAGAAAGCTGCTTTGTTTTGCTCATTTCTGCTTCTTAAACAGTCTTCCTATATTACTTGCTGCTTCTGATGAACAAACTTTCATTTCTTGATTCAGAGCAAATCTAAATCAGTCATCCCTGTGCAAATGAAACAAGGTTTCACTTTTTCTTTTCTTTTTTTAGCTGTATAAGGACTGCCAACCAGAAAGACATTTTAGGAGAAAAAAGAATTGACTGCTGTTGAATGGGCTAACCGATTTGATTTATTTCCAGCATTATTACGAGTATGACAATTATTTCTACTCAGTTTGTTCAGGATCGCCATTGTGGCTAGTTTACCAGCTATTCTACAAATGAGCTCTAGGCAGATGTTTGGTTTATCTTCTATCTTCTTGCACATATTACAAATATTTTAACCTGACCAAAAGAGATATTTCAATGCGTGCGCACACACACACACACACACACACACACACACTAGTTCTCTTATTTGTTCATTTAAAAATGCCATATCCTGGTTGTTTCCAGACATATGTGCCACCCATAGAGACCAACGCCAAGAACTCAATGGAACATCTGTCATCAGTTACTGATTTAACATTGACACTGATGCCTAGTTTGTCCACCATCTCTACCATCTCAAAATCGCTCTGCTTCACTGCCCAGCCATTTAGGAATTAAAGAACAGATTGTCAGTCAATAAAGGTTTCTTTTCTTAAAAAGGAAAACTTTAGCGTGTCAATCAGTTTACTGTTCTAAGCATCTCAGAACTCTTCCTCATATGAGCTGCCAACAAAATCATTGTCTGCACAGAAGAATCAAGTTCAAGCCAACAATCCTTTCCTTGTGCCAGCATTTCTATTTAACCTCCATGGGATGTTTCATCCTACAAGAAACAAAATATTTTATTGTCATGTGCGGCTAAACCATCATTCACTGATATAGCATGCTCTGCATTCAGTCTCTGCTATCTTCAAGTAAGGTTGGGAAAGACTCTGTCAGAGCTACAAAATGCTCTGATATAATACATCTCCCAACGTTTCCTTGAATTTAGTAGACCATCTAAAATAATGCATCTTTGAGGTCTCTGGAAATACTGCCTGTATGCCTGATGTTACATCAGGCATGGCAGCCTTGGATCTGAACCATTTTTCCAGGTATTCCCTAAGTGTCGTGCAAGTCTGACTCCAATTATGTAGGAGTCTTTAGTTATCTACACTGTGGACAAAGACTAGCAAATAAATTTAATGATACCAATGAAACTAATAACAAGGGCACAAAAGCTGAACAACCAGATGCAAAGGTTCGGCTCATGTCAATGAGATGTATCAATTTCATGGTGAGAAGAAACTGAATCTTTTTGGAGGTAGCTCCTATCATTAACTCCTTCCACTTCTTGAGAATTTGCTCCCTTGTTGACTCGGTTTAAAAGGGATCTTTGATCTGCCTTAAACTGAGACTGCTATCTGGTGCCACACGCCTTGGTGCATAGCTTAAAACAGATGAATAACTGCTGCCGTTTTACCAATAGTATTCAGTGATTTTGCTTGTAAATTATATTGCTTTCAATTTTATTCTTCAAAACTGTAAAATGACTGGTGAGACTCACTGCCTGGATGAAAGACATATAAATATCTTGACATAAATTATACAAACAGATGAAGCTGAAACTTACATTCCCCACTTCTTAAAAAAAAAAAAAAGCAAGTGGTATTTCAGTAAAATTTGGAGATTGTTCAAGGGAAGAGAAACTGTGCTTCCTGGAAAGAGATAATGACAAGCTTGCCATATTAAATCGGTAGCACGGGCAAGCTTTTCATGAGAAGACTTCATTCCTTAGGTCAAATGATATCTTTGCAAAGAGGCAAGTGGGTCTTAATGTGATAATTTGACAGACAGAAGCACAAGAGGTTGGGGGATATACTATACCTCTCCCCCAATCAAAAATGTATCTTCTTCCTGCTGACAGTTTAACGTTCTTAGGATGACTCTATCCTCCTCACACCCACTTTAAGACTTGGCACACAGGATCAACCATCGAAGCCCATCAAATGATAGTGAAACCTCTCCTTTCTTTGGACAATAGCTGTGGTTTTTCTCCTGCTTCCTTTAGCGTCCTTGGCTTTTCTTGAAAGGGGATCCTTGCTACATCTCCTCTCTATCATTTTGTCCCTGATCCACAGCCATTTCTCCATTCCAATTTTCCCCCCAACAACCTTCTTCATCTCCCCACTGACGCGCCACTCTCCCTGATCTTTGTGGCAAAATGTGCTCTGCGAACACAGTTTGACATTTCCTGACATTTCATGAACTAATTACACTACAAATAATTAAGCATGTTCACATCTGTAACAAACGAAGGCAAAATGGTTGTCAGCAGCTGTGATTGATGACCTCCAAGAGACTTTATCTGATGAGCTTCTCTTCAATCACCCCCACCTCCGCCCTTTCTGAGCCTCCCCTAACTCTGCAAGGAACTTAGATGCCCCTGTGTATTCAATAACATTTCCAGCCCTTTCCATCCAATCAACCCAATGACTAGCTCAAAAAGAGAAAAAACAAAGAGACTGCAATCACGTCCTTGCATTAGTTTCCCCCTCCTGGCCTAGCAGCGGAAACAAAAACAAAAAAACAAGATATGTGACAAATTGGATAGAAGAAAAATTGGTCTGCTTCATGTTTTATTATAAGCCGAACCTTAATCTCTACTTCCAAAGCCAAGGCACAAATGGAAGCAGTTATTCTTCTCTGTTTGTACTGCCCCTGAATCTCACAGTCCCCCTTTCCAATGCACGTAAGTTAGCAAAAAGGGTGCATAAGACTGCTAAATGAATATATGACTGCATTTGTAAAGGCAACATTGCAAAGGCACACAGAATGGGGCAGAGAAAATCAGGCTGGAAAAGTGAAACCCATAGAAGTCAAAAAGGTCACTGTTCTACATTCCTAGGGAAGGACTTTTAAAGATGGCCTAGACATTTTATAAATGCATACATACATGCCTGAAGCTCACACTTTGCTTCCTAGCATGCCAACGTTCCATTTGATTTTTAAAGGCAAAGAATATAAAAATGTATATGTTAAATCACAAGGGACAAGAAGTCTAATGGGAATGGTGGTAGGTTATGGTGGTCCTGAGTGTACCAGAAATCAGGTTGCTTCCCTTTGTTTTATATCTTACATCTGAGTTCTACAAAGGAGTCTATTGGTATTTTTTTCCTATCCATCTTATTTGACCCTTGTATGTAGGTCATGAAGATCATCATCATCATCATCGTCATCATCATCATCAATCATCATTTCTATTCATCCAAATGAACATCACAATCTAATCAATTGGGTGTTAACCCTAATGAGAATCCCAGATGATGATGATGACAATGATGATTTCCAAATACTTGAAATGGAAATATTGGGAAGAGAGGAGACGCTCTCTTCTTGAATGTGTAGATGTCAGAGCGTTACAAGTTCTAATTTTATTTGCAAAGCACTTAGATTTGATCAATCAATGAATTGGTCAATTCAAACTCATCTAGTGAATTTACATATGACCTGATTCTAGATATTTTCTATTTGGAAGGAAATCCTTTTGAGTATGAGGGTCTTGCTCCTAAATAAACATACAGTTATGAGTGTAATTTATCTTTGCAGCATATATTTGTGCAAGCTGTTTGAACTCTTGAACCATTTAAGAGCTTTTGCAAAGGAGGAATAAAACAAATTATTGTTCAGTTAGCATCAGATTTCTTTGCTGGGCAAAGCAGAGTCAGGAAAAGGAAGCAGATCCATTCTCTAACACTAACCTCTCCTTCCTTAGGACAAGAGTTCCCCTCACTCCCAAAGGATCTAATAGGGAAATCATTTGTCTTAAAGACCCAAAAAACATGTCACCTCTGATTAGTGAGCAACATATTACTTTAAAAATATCTTATTAGGCCTCTAGTTAATGCACTGCATTAACACACGGTCAAGCATGTGTACCCTGAAAGGAAGAACCACCTTGGAAAATAATTATTTGTACTTAATTGCTAGGAAACCTCATTCTTGAGGGGCCACAGTGACTATCATTCCATCTCCCACCACAAGTGTCACTTTTAGTGTCCTCTACAATATATATAAAGTAAAATGTAAGAAATGGGCTCTCTATTGACCACTCTATTGTAATAAAGGCTACCCAACCGAGTTCTAAAGCTATTCATGGCTGCAAAGAGAGTATCATTTTGCTCAGCAATTTTGTACAGATAATAAGTTTCTTGGGTAGCTAATAGCCTTCCTTCCCTCCTCCATAGACCATGAATATATAGAGGAAAGGACTGGAGTTTTGCTATGGCAGGCTCATAGATAGTCCCAATCTTGCCCAAGAGTGACACCAACTCAGTTACATCATGGATGGGTAAAAGATAAAATCCATTATTGACAGATTAAGAAGCCTTTTTTCCCCCAAGAACCACCAATGTCTGCTGGTTACTGGGTTTCTTGAAAAAAAAAAAACTTGTACTTAGTTGACTGTAGCATGAAACAGAAAGGAACTTGTGTCAGAGAACAGCATAGTGTGGCCCATGGATTATTTATACCCTTGGAGGTCCCTACTCTTTCTTTGCAAACATGATTTTAAGCAAGAAGTATATCTACTGCAAGGCTAGATTATGAGGTTCCATGTTCACATTTCTCCCAAGCCATATATCCTTACAGATCCTTAAACATACCTTTGTGACCTAATGTTAATATAATGGAAGAGAGAAAGAAAGAGATTCTCAGCTATTTCATCAATTAGCCAGACTTTGTCCTAATTCTAACATACCTGATATTTACTCAATCACTGAGAATTTCAGACCTTGAATTGTCAATCAGTTCTCTGACAGTGTCACATTTTCTGGATTATGTTTCCCCACCCACTACCAATTTAGGTTTCGGTTACAGCATGCAGTGATAAAGGCCCATGGACCTCCATACCAGATTGGCATCTTCCTTTCTCTCTTTGCTAGCATTTCATTCCTAGTTGGCCATAAATCTGTACCTCTGTGACCTTCATCTCTTAGCTTGACTTCAATATCTGCTAATTTCTTTTCGCAAAGTAAATTGCATCATCTGGGGCCACACTGAGCCACTGCAGTTCAAATTGTTTCTGTTCTTCCTCCTAAATTCCTTCCCCAGATTAAATGCTGATGCACTATTCTTGCTAGAAGCAGGTAGGGCCTAATTAGATTAGGATGGATTTTGGACTTGGGTAAATACTGTATCACTATCTTCCCTAGAAAGTAGGTGACATGTCATGGGATATTAAGAATAGCCATTTAATGTAAAAACGTGGGTAACACATGAGTTAAATGGAGAAAATGAGAGAATGCTTTTAAGCCTGCTCCCACGACAGACTGCAGAACAATATTAAAGGACATGCAAGTTGTACTTGATTGACACAAACAGAAGGCCATTATAGGTTGTGGTATAAAATCATTGCCGTAAAAAGCATTCCATTGCTATGGCATGATGGGAGTGATGTATAATGAATTATCAATAAAGAGCAGACAGTTTGGTTGTGTTACTTCTGAACAAAGTGTTCTGTTACGTTACTTTTCACGGGCCTTTTAGGTGCCTGGAATATTCATCCTTACGCAAATGTACGAGATGCTTTTTTATGGCAGTAGTAGTTGGCCGGCTTGTTGTTTTCTAGGGATCTGACTTTGTATCCTCTAATTTATTGTGAGAATTCCCATGTTTTCAGTGACTTTACAATGGATGGGGCAGGGTTTCTGGGGGTTTTTTCCCTTTCCAACATTGACCTTTCTTACTGTGGTCTTTTCTAGCTGCAAAAAATTCTACTGTCTTGTATATCCTCCAACGGGCCATGTAGTAACTCATGCATGTCTGTTCAGTCTTCTAGGTTTCAAGTCTTATTTCCATTTGCATGGACGGTTGCATTTCTTAAGGAGAAATAAGATTGGAGCATTCAAACTTGTTTGGGTTGAGAACCTTATCAGGGTTGGACCTGGTTTGTATGTGAGCGTGAGACCACCAGCTAGAGTTCCTATACTAGGGCTACCATATATGGTCTGCAAAGATTCAGATGGCCATTAGATGGCAGCAGAGAGTTAGAGTTTTCTGCATCTCTTTCCTGCCATCTAGTGATGAACCAGAGTTTTGCAACCCAGGTAGATTTCATAAAAATTGCAGAGACTTCAAAATGATATCAAAGGAACATATTATTAGGGCTATGTCTTTTCCAGTTGAGAAAGCTGGACCTTCCAAATGACATGAAGAAAGATTGATGCCCTTGAATTGCTCTGGAAAAAAAAACTGTTGAGAATATCTTGGACCATAAGAAGAACAAATAATTCAAAGTAAAACCAGACTGCTTACTAGAAGCACTGATAACAAAGCTAAAGCTTAAATATTTCAGATAGATAACAAATCTGTAGCAAACCACTTTTGTATTTTTAAGAAAATTAAATGGAGCTCAACCAAGAGTTGATCTTGACTCAAGGCCATCTTTATCTTACCCTACCTTAAAAATTAAGGGAACTTTCCTACCATGTGGAATTTGGAGTGGAGAATTTCTTCACTCAGACAAGTTACTTTTCTAAGCAGAAGAATTTTTGTAAATTAAAAGATGTTCAACCCATCTCTTTCTGTTTGAAAGAGTACAATTAAGCCAAAGTTTTATTTATTAGTTTGTTTGCTTACTTTTTTATTGATTTAGACCATTTATATGGTTACCTGACTTAAGTAAATAACTCTAGGCAGCTAACGACAATACAGAAAACAATATAAAAATAGAACAGAAAAATACAGTTGAAAGTCATCAAAATAGAATACAAGAATGGAGACATCTCACAAGCAACTTACAGCCCTTAAAACATGGAGGGAAAATCAGGTTTCATAGCCTTCCAAAACACTAGCGTGGTTGAGGCCATCTGGATCTCAGGGAGAAACTGCTCCATAGGGCAGACACTGTGACAAAGAAGGCATTTCTCCTGATTCTTGCAAGATGGCACTGTTTCACCCAGAGCATGCTCCCCTCACCCTCACTGGAGCTGGTGGGGCAGGCAGAAATTACTGGAGACATGTAACACTTTAAAGGAGATAACCAGCACCTCGAAATGTGCCCAGAAGCCTACTGAGAGCCAGTGTAGCTCATGCAATAGCAGTGTCCCAGGGGTAAACCTAGATGTACCAAGTGTTGTTTGCACTACTTCTTTCTGGACCAAGGGGAGCTTCTGAATGCTTTGCAAGAGTAATTCCATGTAGAGCACAATGATGTAATCCAAGAGGGATGAGTGATTGTGAATGCAGCCTCCTGATCCATGAATGGGTGCAACTGGCACAGAAGATGGATTTGTCTCTACATGATTGGCAACATTTGGCTTTGAAAGCATCAAGGAGAAATTAGAGGATGTTATGACGTGAGCAGAACACAATACCAAGAATTGTTGAATCCTTTTGTTGCCTGTAGCAAGTTACCCAACATCTGTGAAGAAATGTTATCAACGTCAATAGTACCTACTTATGAAGCTTCCCCAAATGCTATGAAATTAATTAGTGAAATATTTATGGGGTGTATCAAAGATGAAAAACACTTTATAGAAGCTATTTATTAATGTTAGTTAATTAATACAGCCTAGCAACAATTTCCCCCCCATCTTTTTCTCCATTCAGGTTGATCTTAGCCAAGTGCTATCAGAAAATATGTAGCAATTCATTTACTGTATATAAATGACTTTTTAAAAGATTGAAATATACCTTGCAGATGGTGGCTGTACCAGAGAATGACAGGAGCTCAGTATGGTGGGTATTGCTCCGGTTTTGCAGTACTTTAAGCCCCCCAGCATTCTTTTATTGCTGATTTTGTTTTTTGGAGAGTTATAGGTTTATTTAGTATTGTCTATGTTGGTCATTACATTCTTTGATAGCAGACTTTTCAATATATTTGTTGATGGCAGTTTCATTGACATTAGCCACGGAATGTAATTCTTAAAAAAAAGTGGCCAATTCTTCTATGGACAGATTATTAACCATAATGAAATCCACCAATATTGAAGAGGAATATGGTAGATGCGTATTAACCTTCTTCTTAACAAGACTTTTGGGGCACTGGTAACTGGGTTTACCTAAACCTAAGTTTAATAGGTAGTACAATATTTATTTCTTTGTTAGAAATATAACCCACCTTACCTGCAAGGGCTGAAGATGCTATGCATATCATTCCCCCCTTCAATTCTTTTCCCCTCAACAGCCTGTCAGATAGTTTGGGCTGAGAGATAATGATTGGTCCAAAGTCACCTACTCAGTTTTCAAGGGTAGACTAGAATATGGAACTCCATGGTCCTAATTTATTTATTAAATTTATATGCTGCCATCAACATCTTAATCACTAAGCCACACGATAAGACCTGCTAAATAATGAACAAGCAGTACATTGGTTATGGTGCACAAATCATGAAGGTATAGTGATTTGCTAGGCTTAGGTTAGGGATAGGAAAGAAAGAGGGAAGAGAGGAGGGGGAAGGAAGGAAGGAAGGAAGGAAGGAAGGAAGGAAGGAAGGAAGGAAGGAAGGAAGGAAGGAAGGAAGGGGGAGGGAGGGAGGGAGGGAGGGGGGAAGGAAGGAAGGAAGGAAGGAAGGAAGGAAGGAAGGAAGGAAGGAAAAGAAAGAAAGAAAGAAAGAAAGAAAGAAAGAAAGAAAGAAAGAAAGAGAAAGAAAGAAAGAAAATAATTACTAAAACATATGGTTCACATATATTAAAAATATATTGTTTTGGCTAGCTCTTGATTTAAATTAATCTTTAGATTCCTAAGAATGTCTTGTGAATTCTTGCTACGTTGAACAATTTATTGAATAACTTAATTTTCTGGTTTTTTTCTAAATGATGTCATTGCCAAAGAGACAAAAAAGAATAAAAATGTGGCTCTTTAATTTGGATAATTCCAAAAAAATTGTCCTTCTCCCCCCGTTCTCCCTGATCCTTTTTTCTACCCTGTGCTTTGAGACTCAGTCTCTTTTCAGCTGTTGGAAAGTTAGTCTTCAAATCTAGAATTGTCTTCAACATCCCATTTGAATGTCTAATGTAGCTGGGAGATGTATCCCACCAAAAAAAACCCCCACAGAGATGTAGATCCGGCCCAAATTCAAAAGATTTTCAGACCGAATAAACAAACCTAGACATACAACACATACAAAAAGGCCCCTTGGCCTTGCCAAAATATTATTGTTGGCTGGATATCTGTGCCACAGCTGCAATTCCCCCCCCCCCAACCCCCCAAAAAGGCCAAGTTCATTAGGACTGACAAAATCTATGCTAAATCCTAGGCTATTGAACAAATAAATTAAAAAGCATTAAAACCTTCCAGTTGGGTCTGCAAGGACTTCAGTTTTCCCCTCAAAACTAACACTTAATTAAGAAAAAGAATAAGTTTACATGTAGGTGATACCTCATTTGATTCCAGCTGCCATCTATGAAAAGAGACTTAGTAACCAAACAACATCACAGAGGTCAATGGGACCAGAAAGTTGGCTGGTCTAGTATACATGCCAAGATGACAGGCTTAAAATGGATGTTATTTTCAGAGTGGAAGCTGTCTTTTTGCCTCACATACAGCCCATCAAACACAAAGAGTTTTCATTCCAAGAAGCTAAAACACAATCAAATAAAATAATCTCAGGAACCTTCTTGTTCTAATGCATCTTGTCCTAGGTCATCTTCGAATGGTTGGAACAAGTCCATTGGAGCATTTATTTCCCCTCCCCCCCCAAAAAAAATCTGCATTTCCCAAAGCAGTTAATAAACAGCCTTTCCCGCCATTGATCAGAATTCATGAATGCCTTGATTAAAGAGCTCATTCTTGTATCACCTTGAAGACAGGACTGTCATCGTAGTGACAAATTTAATGGTAAGCATTAAGGGAGAGGCAGAACAAAAGAAATATTTGTCTCTTCCTCGGTGGGTCGTAATAATGGGCTTGTTGTTGTTATTTTAGGCTAGGTTCCTCAAAGATAGAGAGGATGAGCTTCTGGAAAGAGAATTTAAGGAATTGTTCACTCTGATGGATTCCCTCTGTTGAAATAGAGTAAGGATAGAAAAATCTATGCCTTTCCTTTGGTGTTGTAGCATAGCCACTACTGTAGAATATTGGAAGTGTCTTTCAAGAATCTCTGCAGGGACCAGCCCCAGAAGAAGACTACACTTAAATGTATCCTATGGTCACATTGGCAGTAGAAACCTAGGGCAGCTCTTGTTTCTTCACTATAAATATACCAGCGGCAGGAAGGGAGCACACAGCTATGTTAGGAACTGTGGACAAAGGCTTTGGATTCGCTGAACCCAAAACACTCAAATTTCCATGACTGGGTAGAAAATGTACTTTGAAGCAAAAATGATATTTACTATGTTAATTGTTTTGACCACCCGTTGTAACAAAAAGTGACCCAACTCAACTTTAATAAAATACATGAACATGCACAAAAGCCAGTAAGAACACTGAAACATTTCTATTATAGCCGATAAAATCATGGAGAAACATCAGCAACTTTTGACAAAACCATCTCTCTGTTTAGCAAAAATATTAGCAATGCTGCTTCCCAAAGTAAAAATAGCATATGGTTTCTCTGAGTGTAGAAACTCCCAGAGCGTCACTGACATACACAAACAACGTATTCATACAAAGGTTCAGCCAACATATTTATTAAGAAGAGAGGAAGTAGCACATGTTTTCAGTGGTGGGTTGGGATAACCCATGTGACCCCACCCATACATTCTTTCAACATATAGAGAGAATTGTATATAGGGACAACAAAGCTTTTCTGTGGAATAGTTCCTAACTTATAAAGGGTTCTGAATTTCATGAGCTGTCAAGCATTTCCACCTGAATCTTACCCAAGAAATGTGATTGTGTGAAGTTGGAGCTTTGTCCCCAACCTTGGAACAAGACGTCTGAAAAATGCTGTGGTTGCCGAGGTGCTCTTCTAATGATCATAAGCTATGGTCTCTATCATATTTTTGGCCAAAACTGTTAAGTTCCAAGTATTTAAATCAGCCTTCTCAGGAAAGAAGCTTAACATGGTCCTTTTCTTTTTTTACATTTTTTTCTGGGTTGGAAGACATCTTGTTTTGGGATAACCTGACCTGTGTGAGGATTTCAAATGTGGTTACATCAAAGGTTTGGGCAAGGACATTGTGATACTATTCTTAGCCTTAATGCTCAGTCCCAAAGCGTTAACCCATATCTGTCAATGGGTGTGTGTGCGTGCGCGTGTGCATGAGAGGGAGAGAAAGGGAGAGAGAGAGATAGAGAGAAACATTATTAAGAGATGGCTTTTGGATTGTCATGTTCATTTAAGAGCTGCTATTTGACGAGGCGCCAGCATTGAATCACTGCTTACAGGATTGAAAATGAGATTGTATAAAAGCCTATGTAAATTCTGTGTAGGGTTTGTATCACACGTTTCATTCAGTAAGGCAATCAGGATAATAAGAAGTGGAAGAAAAATGGATTCATGGTCAAGGCAGACACTGTGTCAGGTTTGCCTTTATTAGTAGTATATCCAGATAACTTTTTTTTATTGGAGTTTAAAGCAAAGAGGTGGGGAAAAAAACGTTCTGTGAAGAAACCAAAGATCATTCTGTACTGTACCAAAAGTTTTTAAAAGGCATAACAGTGCAAATAAATATTTTATTTACTTGCAAATAAAAATCCTAAGTATTTTGAAAATTTGAGATTTTGTATTAAATAAAAATCAATCTAGTTTGTGAGAATCGGTTGTCAGTATGGGGGGAGGGTCCTTCTGGAGTTCTTTCTGAGGGGATCATGTTGGGTCTTGATGCTCTGCTTCTGCTCCGAGCATTGCCCCTGCCTCCTGTCCTTGTTCTACTTCTTGCAGAAAGATAATACCGTGTGAAAGGAGTCCAGTGTGCTGGGCAGCTTGGAGTAATTGTGTTTCTCTTCGGTTGCAAAATACCCTTTTGGCCTCCTTAGTGTTAAATATGGGAAGTTGGGAAAGGAATAAGTAATGTAGCCTGTCTTCTGTCTTCTATAATTCGCTAACATCTCTAGGTATAGGAAGATGAATGCCCTGATTCAGTAGCAGTCTTGTGGAAACTACTGGAACAACTTAGTAGTCCCATCAGGAAGTTCCTCATAGACTTGTCATCAAATTACATGGAGACATCTCCAAAAGAACTTGGGGCAGGTGGTACCATAGTCCAACAGAGAGGGAGAGGTATCCACGCCTCCAAAAAGAATAGACCATACAAAGTACAAAGTCAGAGCATTAGAAAATAAAGGAGTGCTCATTTACAAGGAAGACATCCTCAAGAGCAAGTTTTATTCATGAGTAACCTCCCTAATTGGCTGAGATCTAAGGAATAACAACTGAGCATGGTGGGTGTCCCTTCAAGAAAAGTGAAAAAAAGTTTCATTTGCAGAAGACCAGTGTTGAAACAATGAATTTTCACTTTGCTTTGTAAGTGATTGATCTCTGGACTTCTAGATAAGTTATTTTAAATCTGATTGGTTACACACATAGGCCAGGGAAGCTCCTCTGTTCTTTGTACTCACACATTGGGAAACTCTTCTGCCTTTGAACATGGAAATGTTCATGTTCAGATCTGCCTTAATCAGACATTCTACTTTCCACCCCATTTGGGAAAATTACCAGAGTTAGAAGAAGAAATGGGAATAGGCCATCAGGGAGAGTGGCCATGAGGATGGTAAAGTTCCATCACTATAATATGGAAAATGCTCTTTTCATGGAAAAAAGGTAAAATATATTGGTATCTTGCTAATATTAAAATAATGATTGCCCTTTTTCCGTAATATTCATTTTATTAGAACATAAATGACATCATTCCTAGGATTAAGGATACTTTAATTAAGTTTCCAAGTCAGGTTGAAAACCACCCAGTGGTCTGCAATATCTACAAATTCCATTAAACATATCTGCAAAATTAAATGGTAGGTGGATGCCAATCTGATTTTCCAGATACATTTTCAGAGGTCTATTTTTTTCCTCTCTGTCCTAGAATGAAGGAATATGAAGTATAAAGGGGGGAGGGGGAAGAGAGGGGGAAAAGGGATGAAAGAAAGAAGTTGAAAAGAAAGCAAGTCACTTAGATAGGATTGCAGGACCATTCCAGGATTGCATCATTCAACATTTGTTGGAACAGAACATGATTCTATGCAGTGGAAAACAGCTGTATTTGCATAGAATTACATTATCCAGATACTGACCCAGACATGTTTACTTGGACTAAGTCCCACTGATCTCCAACAAACTTGTTAGAGTGTTTCATATTTGCATTAGCACAAGCAGAAGTAGACAGTGTGAATATCAATATCTGTGAATTCTCACTTGATGCCCATCAAGTTTTTTGACCAACTGGACTTTGTCTTTTTTAAAAGATTCGGAGGAGGAGGAGGAGGAGGAGGAGGAGGAGGAGGAGGAGGAGGAGGAGGAGGAGGGAAACCCAAGAACTGTTATGCTATGAAGCAAGACGTCAGGCTTCAGTTTAATTATTACTTCCACAAGAGCCTCTGTACTCCTTGTTCTTGGTTAGTTGCCACTGATTGCTTTCCACTTTCCTAATAGAAAGAAACCCAGAAGAACTGGGATGATAGCATTTGAGAAAGAGTTTAGTGCAATGCTCCAACAGGGAGGACACACTCCAGGTCCTTTCCTTGAAACAATGTCACCTTATGGGACCCAGGAGACAAGCCTTCTTAGTGGAAGCCCTGCTCTTTGAAACAATCTTTTTCCCAACATACAGTTGGTCCCAACCCTGCAGGCCTTTAAAGAGACAGTTGAAAGCTCCCTCTTTCCTTAAAATATATTGGGGACCTTTGGATCAGGGTGAGCAGAGTCCCCAAATGTATTTCAATTCTGAACATTATTGTATTGTCTTAGTTTTTAATGGTAGATGTTGTATTTGTGTTGGTTTGTATTTGCTATTTGATCATTTCTTGTACAACACCCAGAGTCATGTTGTCTGAATTGGGCAGTCATATAAAAGCTTTGAATAAATAAAATAAATAGATAAACTCAAGATTTACATTCTGCATCGTGAAAATGTCCAAGATATGAAATGTATTGTTCCTAATGAAGGCTATGCTCTTTCTCGATATTGGTATTCTAAAAGCAGTGGTTTCCTATACGCTGCCATGCAATTGAGACTCTTTTCCCTTGTGACTCACAAAATTCTGAACAGAAAAGTACAAATTCAACATTATTATTATTATTACAGGTTGTCCTTGTTTAGCGACTGACTCATTTAGCGACCATTCATAGTTACGATGCTGATGAAAAAGTAACTTTAAAACCAGTCCTCGCATTGACGACTTTCACAGGTCTGTTAAGCAAAGGAAAGCTGAAGGAAGATCATAAGCACAGTTGTGGTTTCACTTAATGATCGCTTCGCTTAACAACCACATTGCAGATCCTAATTGTGGTCGCTAAATGAGGACTACCTGTATTATTGTTGTTGCTGTTGTTGTTGTTATTATTACTATTTCAACCTACATCCTTTAAACCAAAATTAGTAAGAGGCTCACAAGCTTAGAATGAAACCCAATCCTTTAAAACAATGCCTCATAGAGGCACCTTTAGCATGAACCAAAGGCCAGGGTGTGTGCATGGGTGTGGAAGAGGCATGCTTTGATTGCGAGGATGACGATCCTAAACACTGTAGGAAATTATGTGACTACAAAGTCCAACCCCACCCTCCCCTTGTTGCATTCCTCCTGTACTTCAGCTCAAAATCGGGTCCTTGGATGGTTAGAACCAAAGCAACACGAAGTTCTCCAGACCTAAGCATTCCATTTCCCCGTTCCCTGGTAATTAAACCATGAAAAGTAGCATTCTTCAAGAGGCAATTTTGAGAGGACAATTGGGAAGATCAGAGCAAACAAAGGAAACAGCGTTGCATCTTGAAGCTGTGTTTAAATGACTCTTTCCATTAGCATTTTTAATTACTGCCTCATTACGATAGAGTTCAACGAGGTAGTGAAATCTGTTGGTTTCATCACTGGTCTCTATTGTGCCACAGCCCCCACCACATTTTCCTTTTATTAAATTTACATTCAATGGGAACTTGTTGAAGTTCCAGATCTCCACGCAAGGGTGAGGGTAATTTTCATAGGATTAAAAACAAAACAAAACAAGACCCCCCCCCAAACCGCACCCCTCCGAAACCCTTCCCTCATTCTGCATGAAAACAGGTTTTTCGGGGGGGAAGGGGGGAAACTGACCCATGATTCTCATTGATAGCTTTCACCAAGCGTAGTGATTCAGTACCTTCGGAAAAGCCGAGATTTTCCCCTTCTGTTCAAGGCTTAAAAGCTGACAGCTACCCTCTGCCCTGATACCAGCCCCAGATTATGATAACAAGATCATGTTCAGTTCTGAAAACAAGTGTTGAAACTTTTCTCATGTCACTTTCGATCCAGGTCGCCCCCTTTGCCGTGGATGGGGGGGAAGGATTTGTGGGGAGGGGGGCTTGCAAAGATCCATCTGAATGCCAGCAAGTAGAAGCTCATTTTGAAAGCTACCGCTTTGAACCGGATTCATGAGGTATTTGCATAAGAAGATTTGGGTAAAAAGAAAAGGCCCAGTGTTGCATCTGGCCATTAATATGGCTGCAAATACAACACATTGTAAGCCTATTGAAGTGACACAAAAGACTCAAATTCAAGGACAGTGATCCCATTGCCATTGTTAACATTTGAATCCAAGTAATATGTTCACTCTAGGAGTACAGTTGTTACAATTAGATATATTTTCGAGGGCAGCATAAAGAGGTAACAGTGATCAGAATGACAATAAGTTTGCTTTCAAGGGAGAAGGAGAAGAATTAAAAAAGGCTTTTCGTGGCCAGCAATGTTTTTTTTTTTTTTAGCTCTGATTCATTTCTTACATGAAACCCAATTCATTAACTACATACACTCAAGACACACCGAGAAAAATAAAGCAGAGCAGCTGTTGGCAAAATGATACAGATACGAAGGGATATTGTCATTTTACAGATAATGAGAAAATCCAGAGATCTAAAGTGCTCCAAATGGAGTTTCTTCAACTATGAAAAGAAGGTTTTTCATATTCTTTCTGTTGAACAAACCAGCACTTCTGCTTTTCCAAAGAAGGATAGCTTTTATGCAAGCTACCCTTCCTTCCTTCCTTCCTTCCTTCCTCCCTCCCTCCATCCCTTCCTCCCTCCCTCCCTCCCTTCTCTATACTCCCTTCCTTCCTTCCTTCCTTCCTTCCTTCCTTCCTTCCTTCCTCCCTCCCTCCCTCCCTCCCTCCCTCCCTCCCTCCCTTCTTGTAAATCCTTTGGAAATTTCATATTTTCCAAACTGAGATGCAGGAATGGGTACACAAGAAATCAGGTTTATAATTCTCTGGCCAGAGGCAGGAGGAAAATAGAGAACTGCCTCCCCACCCCATAACTGAAGACTATTTTCTAAAATGCGTTGGTGTATGCTGGAATAGGGTGTCATAAATAAATGATGTGTGTGTGTGTGTTCACAGGCAAAAACATGGTGCAAAGGAATTGGCCGTGAAAGAAAAACATAACCACTGATCACATCATTCCTCTGTCCCCTTATGTATTTGTATATAGCCAGGGATGATGGCTACAGATTAACAGCTTCCAATCAAGATAAGGAGGAACGCTGTTTATTTGTTAGCTCATGTGAAACATGATTTAGGCAACGTTCACGATGCCACTGCAGCTTCTGTTCCCACAATAAAAGCATTGTTGGAGGAGCAGTCAAAACCTCTGGATCCAGAAGTAGGGCTGTGTCGTGTCTCATTCACTGCTCATTCTGTCCTCCCCCTGCTTTTTACTTTCCATCCTTCAGAGAAGACATCAAAGACTAGAGACATATCTTTTTTGTCTTCCTTGGTTTCTGATTCTCAACATGTGGTTTTGCAGGGCCGAATACCGGCACCTTTTAACCTATTCTGTTCAGCTTAAGCCTTAACTCCATCTGAACATTAGGGAAACTATAGTAACCAGTAATCTGCCCCCAGCACAATAGAAACTATGTATCTTGTCACACAAGGGTTGTTCAATGATCACCATTCTAGACAAGTTTCTTTATAGGGCTGGGGCGATTCTTTTCACGGGGGCCCCACCGCCTTGCTGAAGAGTTGTCCAAAAGACCATCCCGTTTTCCTTCCCCCTGTTCTCGGAGCGTAGAAAGAGCAGAGCGTGGGGTGCAAATCTGTGCTGCTAATTTAACTTTAACCGATTGGACCTCCCCCCAGAACATGTACTCCAATGCACACACATGCATACCCTTGACTGCCTATTACACAAGGTTGTGGCAAAATTATAAGGGACCACACCTGATTAAAAAGAGAAAGAGAAAGAGAAAAAGAAAGGGAGGAGGAGGAGGAGGAGGAGGGTTGATGAAGCCTTTTAAGAATTCTGAGAAACTAACAACATAGATGACTTAGGGATTATACTGCTATGCGTGTAATTATATGGATGTATTCTATTCCTTCCCCCTTTTTTTCTTTGTTTGTTTTGTGTTTCTGGTTGCTTTTGACTTAACAAAATTAAAAATGACACCACCCCCCCCAAGAAAAATCCAAGAAGTCTGAACCCAGTTTTTGTGAGCGTCCTCATTTTTTTCCCACTATCTTCTATGTCCATATATTTTTTAAGACACTAGAGTTCAGGAAAAGAAACTATGTACTCCAAAATACTGAAAGAACACTTAGAAGTATATTTTATTGGTTTTACTCTCTGTAATGAAAAATATCAACGCATGAGATTTCCAAATTCTGAATTGGACGTTAAACAGGGTCCCCTAAGGGATCGGTCCCAGGACAACAGCCCCCAGAGGAAAGTCGGGGTCAGTTGGCTTCTGTTTCTCTTCCACCCTGTTTTGCAAAGAATTACATATGTTCAGATTGTCTGCTGTGTTGATGATGGCTTCTGAAGTTGGCCAATTGTCTCCTGGTTAAGGGTGGCTTCTTCATCTGGAGTACTAGAAAAGGAAATGCTTTAGCATGCGTGGTAGTCTTGCAAAGGGACTCAAATGTATTGGAAGGAAATACATTACAAACATTTTAAACATAAAATGTGAATGGAAACCACAAATATTTTTATGAGGAATCATTCCAGAAAGCATAAATGAAAAGTATCACAGTTTACTAAGATATATATTGACAGCTGCAAGAACAAATTTGGCACAACTTTGGAAAAGTGAAACTTTGCCGATGCTGTAAGATTGGGAAACCAGAATTGGAGAATATGCAGCAATTGCAAAACTGACAGTATATATCCATAATAAAAGCCTAATTAAATTTAAGCAGAATGGCTTCCTTACACATTACACAACAAGGGAAATTCAAACATTTGGAATATGTTTTTTAGGAAAAGGGTTAAGAGACCAGTCAAAAACAATAGGCAAAATGATTTAACAGATATTAGCAATAACCTCCAATGCTTAACATTGAAAGCACAGTACAAATATTTAGTAGTGGTTAGCAGTTGGGGAAATAAATGAAAGGGAAAGGAAACACGCATTACTAATTTTTAGAAAATATTGTTTAATTTATATTTATTAGTAGTGGTTTATCTTCTACTTTGCTTTTATATCTTTATTGTTGTGCAATTTCTCTTTAAATTATCTGTCAACCCTTATGCTATAAAAAAAGGAAGGAAGGAAGGAAGGAAGGAAGGAAGAGGGGAGGGGAGGGGAGGGGAGGAGGGAAGGAAGGAGGGAAGGAAGGAAGGAAGGAAGGAAGGAAGGAAGGAAGGAGGGAGGGAGGGAGGGAGGGAGGGAGGGAGGGAGGGAAGGAAGGAAGGAAGGAAGGAAGGAAGGAAGGAAGGAAGGAAGGAAGGAAGGAAGGAAGGAGGGAGGGAAGGAGGGAAATAGAAGATTAGAAGACTACCAGAAAGGACACTTATTACTTCACAGCTCCCCTGCTCTGCTGGACATTGACCTGGCAGTTCTAGTTCACAGCAGTCTTAAGTGTAATCTTACAGTACATATCAAAGCCCTGTGCAGCTGGAGTGTAGAAACTGATAGACCAATTTGGGTAGCCTCTGTTCGCTCTTTCCAAAATCGCTCTGTGTTCAGGAGTTGATGGGAGGGAGGGGGAATGCTTTCTTTTTCATGTTTCCCAGGAATGAGATTGTAAACATAACAAATAAATAACAACTTCTCCTTCTCTTCAATCGGATGGTGAAAACAATGCGTACAACGTATATATCTACATGTCTTGTAACAATGGTACCTTGAATAAATCAAAATCAGGAGTGCAGCCATTTGGGATAGGTTTAATCCCTCTCCATGTCATCACTTACTTTATTACCACCTGTGTGTGTGTGAATCATTCCCTCAATTTCTTTTTACCCATGTCAAAATTTAAGAAAGTTTAATGGCTTGAATGGGGCTTTGAAACCAGATCATATCCAGTGCTTAACCACTGCACAGTGCTAATTCTCAGGATAGTTAGCACACAACTTCTTGGCTATGAGTATAAGGAAGACTGGTGGATGCCCATTTTTATCAGCTGAATAGGCAAAGTCTTAGAGGTTCACCACTTAAGACTGACTGGTATCTTTAATGCAGAGAATCAAGAATTTCCTCCACAGATGATGTATGAATGCAGCCATGTGGCTTGTAAACCATGATCTATGCATTAGAATTATATGTGAATCCCTGTACCAAGAGTTTCTTGACAATTTCCATACTTTAGTTCTATAAAATGACATTTCTCTGGCTAGAATTTGTAGCCAAATTAATTGAATCTTTCATACTGATGTTAACTAGCAAGACAGATGCTAGCCAGTGATATATTACATTCTTCACAATATTTAAGCCGCCTTCTTCTTCTTCTTCTTCTTCTTCTTCTTCTTCTTCTTCTTCTTCTTCCTCTTCCTCTTCCTCTTCCTCTTCCTCTTCTTCCTCTTCCTCCTCCTCCTCCTCCTCCTCCTCCTCCCCTCACTTTCTAACATTAAACCAACAGTGAAGAAGTTTGGAAAATTGAAGACTTTGTTGTACAAAGCTCCATTCAAACAGATCCAGCATCCCAGGCAACTGGCAACCGTCTGCTTCTGGCCATTTGGCATATTTGGTCATTTACTGGATGCCTATGAAGATCAAATGGGTTAAGATTCTTCTCCTTAACCAGCAGGGAAAAGAACATCAAAAAGGTGTAAATTTCATTTCCCCAGTTTTGATTAAGTCAAGCATGAAATGAAATGTAATACTCTCAAGTGGCAAAGGGTTTTAGACCATTGATGTTGTTACTTCTGCTTCACAAAGCCCAATCAGCCGACAGCAAGTTGAACAAGCTAAGAAGAGAGTTTTAGGGTAGCCAGATGGAGGGTTTTTACTATGGTTGAAAAGACGGCTTAGTGCTTGCCTCTTCAAGCCAAAGCAATGCCAACTGTGTGAAATTCTGGCTGTCACACCTCCCCTCTTCTTTCCTCCTTCTTTCCCTCACTCCTAGTGGTAGCAGTGAGCTCTATATAGTTCAGATTAAAAAAAAAAATAGAATGACCAGCTAATATTAGTCTACCTAATAAGCATGGGGACATCAAGAAATGCATTTACTTCAAAGGATGTGATATTGATTTGCTGGGTTCTTTCATGGAAGTATTCCTTCAATACAGAGATCTGTATACTCATGATCAGAAACCCACCAGGCTCGATTTTATTTTGATTTGGCCAGAGTTGATCTCAATTTAAGAGGATCATCGCTGTGGTACAAATCCAGTTGGACTGTGCTAGTCATGGAAGTGTAAGTTCAGAATATAGCTGATCCAAGTTAATCCAAAATCCAAACTAACTGCTTTTGTATAAAGTTAAGGCAGACCCTTGAAAAACATCCAGCACCTGATCTACTAGTAGCAGGTTTTAAACCAAATTTTATTTTATTATGACAGGAAAGGGGTCCCCTTTCTTTTTTTTTTGTTAAATAGACACTTTTCCCCCAGGCACACACAACATCACTCCAGCTTTCATCGCTTTGTTTCCATTACATTCTCAAATTTAATGCTCTGGCCACTCTGCTACTTGAATAGAATCAAGTGGCTTTCGTAAAGACTTAATAGAATCTTTAATACTTCTAACAATCCACTCCCATTGAATTGCATTAAGTAGATATTATGGAAGGACAAAGAGCTAAATAGCTCAACATCAACCTCATTAGGCATGCAGGGAAGACTTCAACTGTTTTAAGGGGAAGTCTATTGTTAGTACACTCCCCAGGTTAGCTTTAAATTGCAAATGATACCATGAAAGAGTAGGGAGGAGTTGGGAGGTTGGGTAGCTCCTTCCTTCCTTCCTTCCTTCCTTCCTTCCTTCCTTCCTTCCTTCCTTCCTTCCTTCCTTCCTTCCTTCCTTCCTTCCTTCCTTCTCTCTCCTCCTCCTCCTCCTCTTCTCCCACTTTCTCTTCTTCCTCTTCTTCCTCTGCTGCTGCTGCTGCTTCTTCGCCTCCTCCTCTACTCTTCTTCCTCCCCCTCCTCTTCCTCCCCCCCTCCTCCTCCTCCTCCTCCCCCTTCCCCAAACAAAATAATTTTCAGCTATTCAGAAGAGAAAGCCATTGCTGAAATGGTTCTGCCATGGCAAACAAAGTACATCATGACTTGAGAGCTGAGTACCACACTCCAATTTCTTTTCTCTCTTTTTTCTCAGCTGTCATCCTCTGCGCTTTGGAATGTGACATCAGGATATAAAACAATATAATTTGCAAGGTTTAATAAGAGTACATAATACATAACTCCGCACTGGCACATTTGAACAAATTGGAAAGGTTTTCCAGTTGTCAGGGAATTAAAAATAATGACTCCTTAGCACCAGTAAAAAAAAAACATCACTGAAAAACCTTTGTAAGCAGAAGCTAGAAATTTATAGTGCTAATTCAAGCACTGCACATGGACGATATACCTCCCTCCCCATTCTTTTGGTTCTCTGGTACTATAAAAAATAAGATTTCTACATAGGTGATTCTCATTAAAAACAAAAAATAAATACTTGTATTTAAAATGCACAAAGGCTTATCTGCTGGAAGGCTGTATCTATGAATCAAGGGAAGCAGCACGCTAGGTTGCTGATGGAAGGCTTCAACCTCTGACTTCAACAATAGCTAAGTTGACATCAATTTATTAAAGAATAAAGCTGACAGTGACAAGAAAGTTTATTAAAATTAATGATCAGTAAAGTCCTTTAGCATCACCCCCTTCCTCTTCTGTTGGTATGTGAGTGTGCCATACAGTAACTTCAAGAGGTTAATTAGGAAAAATATGGCCACCATCCAGTATATAGTTATAAGTCCCTAAACCCATTGGTCTCGGTAAGCTTAGGGATAATAAAATAGAGAATTATAGGCATTTTAAATACTTAATTTTGGAAATTGGGAGGTCTCTCAAGTGATGGTGGTGTTGATTATGATGGCTTTGATAGCAGAATTATCTTCTTACTCCTTCTTAGAACCGACTCTCTTGTTTACAGGAGTCTTGTTATATTAAGACCCAGATCTGTAATTGCTTTACAGTTCCCCTTTCTTAAAGCAACTTGCATAACTTTATCTTCAGATTGATTTTATGTCCTACTGAAAGAAGGTTGTCTAATCTGAGCTTTCTTAATCTACACCTTTACCCCAAACCTTTGGGGTTTATTATGTGATAGCTAAAGTGCGTTATCCTCTCCTGTTTTTTCTCCCCCAAGCTGAAACCGGGTCTTCTCCATTAATTTCCTCTAAGAAGATTACCAAGTACTTGTTTGCTGTTGTTTAATCAATCTATTTCTCTAAATTCTTTGTTTTTCCAAGGTGTTTACACTTTAATGCCCTTGATTGAATTTCAAACAGGAGATCAAGTTGACCAACTAACTCTCTGCTTTTTGAAGAGGACAAAGAAGGATGAGAGTAGGTGGGAGGGACAACTTTAAATGATTCAAAGATGCTTTAAATGATTTTGATGCTTTTTCACTGGTAGTCAGAAAATGAGCCCCGGCATCCAGATCTTTTTGAATTACAGGAGAGGTTTTTTTCCTTTTGGATTTCCAGGAGTGTTTTATAGAAGCTAAATTCTCTATTAAGATCAACAAAGTGGGACAGAAAAAGGGAAAGAAACATTCTGTCATCTGTCCGTCCGCCCGCCCACCCATCCATCCATCCATCCATCCATCCATCCATCCATCCATCCATCCATCATCTCGTTGAGAAATTGTTTCTCTGAATATACATGGTTCTTTACTTGTTTTTATTGTTTTTACCACTTTAAATGTGTATGTCACCTAGAGTCCCATGGAGTTGGGAGGCCTTCTAATTTTGTGTATGTGTCTGTGTGTGTATCTGTGTGCATGTATGTGTGTACACACATGCGCACACACGCACTTTTACATCTTCGTTACCTCCTAATATATCTCTCAGCAAAGTGTCCAAATCCTTAGAGATGCTATGAATGTAGGAAATAATTACAAGTACATTTGATAGAAAGAATCCAGGTTTCAATATTTTATAGTACTAGTTTTTAAAAGAAGTCAGACCATGACTACAATGGACATCTGAATGACTTCAAATCTAATCTAATCTAATCTAATCTAATCTAATCTAATCTAATCTAATCTAATCTAATCTAATCTAATCTAATCTTTATTACAGTCATAGACCAGCATAACTGAATAACTTCGAGAGTGAATTAGACTCTCAGAGCAGCCTTTTCCTATTAATTCAAAGGTACCCTTTGAATTGTTGAAGCACTTCCCATCTTGCCCCAAATTGAGGGACAATTAGTGATCCTGTCTGTGGCTGTCAAATGATGTAATGCTGTAGTCTGGAGAGCCCCAGTTCTAGAAGGTTGCCTTTGACTTTGCACCATTAACCAGCTCCTCGGTATGGGTGGGCGTATTATCTCCCATTACTCTGAAAGTGGACTCTTAATCATTTACAGTCAACTATTCAAACTTGGCTCTGCCCTCCAGGCATTTAGGATGCCTTAATTTTTCAAATAAAATTCAAATGTGTATGTTTATGTGTGTGTAGATGAAAGAGCATTTAAACATTGATCGACTTTGGGGAAATGTGGAGTTTGGCTTATTGGTGCATTCCATTTTGCATGTGAGTTCAAGAAATACAAATTAGCTCTATTTGCACAGCATAATTAACTTTGTTATCATCACGGCGATCCATTTTCTGGATTTATATAATATGCTAAAAACATAATCTGACCAAACTGGTTGGTTTATACGACACAGTAAGCCACCAAAAAACCCGTGCACAAACAAAAACCCTAACCAAGATGGAAGTGAACCAATCACAGCATGTTGTGTGAATATTGTCACTATTTTTTTTTTTACTTAATCTGGATAAATGTGTGCAAACAGAGATCTTGGGTAAGTTTGCACTGAAATACAAACTGATGGCATTTTTCACTTGTATCTAGTCTTCATCAACAGGTAGTCCTCACTTAATGACTGTTAGTTTAACAATGATTCGAAGAAGACAGCCTCAGAAAAAGTGATTTACAATCTGTACTTGCACTTATGACCATCGCAAGCCATTGCACCATCCCCCACAGTCACATGATTGTGATTGGCAACCTTTTTTATAATGGTCATTAAGCAAATCACATGGTTGTTAAGTGAATTCTGGCAAAAAATGTCTGTTGGAGAAGCTGGATTCATTTAATGACCACATGATTCACTTAATGACTGTCGTAAAAATGGTTGTAAAATCAGATCTGGTCATGTGTTGATTCGCTTAATGACAAATTTTCCAGTATTGTGATTGTTAAGTGAGGACCACTTGTAGTCTGGCCAGTTGAGATGTGGGTCATAGACCATGCTAAGCCTTGGTTTGTTAAAGAAGCCACAATGGAACAACATGGGAAGCTAAAACTGAACCATATTGTACCTTTTCATATTTGTAAACCCCATCAATATTTATTGCAATATACCACACTGTCCATGATTCAATGTGATCATGTATATAAAACCCTTGTTTGAATGTATAAAAAAGGAAACAGTTCTGACTAGCTATGGCAGTGATGTCCATACACATGCCAGTGACACCCATGTATACAGAAGGATACATGTGAAAGAAGTGACATGTATCCAATCGTTAGGCAATAATGGGGTCTACAGTATGTGTTGCTGGCCAAGCCTGATTTAGACTTTTGAAGACACTGAAAATAAATTCATGTGCGTTCAGCAAGAGCCCAGGTCCCTGGAACCATCTCATTCTCGTCTTATATGTTCCACACGTGTTTTCCAGTGAAGCTCAAGAATCTGTGGTTCATGGATGACTGTATATACAGCCCATAGCCCCTGTGTTTGTGTTCCCTGCTGCTCTCTTGTGCTTTAACAACTCCTCAAGAAAATAGTAATATGGGACACCCTTCACATTTTAACCAATACAACAGATGTATTTAAGTGGGAGGCTTAAAGGATCTGGTTTTGGTACTCTTTACATTTTTAAAAAAATGGTTTTCCTGGCTGAAATTGTTGCTCTTACTTAAGGTTTGGGAGGAAGGTGGCTTTAGGAATCACTTGATCCTGTGTGAAAACATCCATTCCTGGTTTGTAGGTGGAAGGAACTGTAGCATAAAGTGGACATGTCATAACTAAGTTCAGATGCTCCTGATGGCCACAGGTTTTCCCTCCACCACAAGAAACATTCCCACTTGCCCTAGCCTAATTTCCATTTCAAATCATCATAACACCCTCAGCCTCAGTGGGGATCAACTCATTTTAATACCTCCCTGAACCCAACCGAGGGATTCTCTGAATCTGGGTTGCAATTTCCCCTCACACTTGGCCTCATATCATTGCTATTTTGCATTCAGTGCTGACAAACCTCAACAAGACAGCTTAAACAACCTCCCAGCATCTCAAACCCCAATCTTTGCCTTGTAATTTTTATGAAACCACATAAATGTGGGGAGCTCAAACCTTTTAGCTTTACTGTTTTAGCAAAGCAAGCAGAGGTCTGCAGATGCATACCACTGTCTTTTGTATGTTGAAGCTTGCAGAGGAGGAGGAAGAGGATTGGTCGAAATTTTGGCTCAAAGCAGATTATTTTTCCAAGCTTGAGGTACTGACTTTTGATGGAAACCTTGCTTTCTGACAGGATCCTTTAGATCCTTTGGCCTAATGAAGAGATATGGTAGTATGATTCGGCAACCATTCACGCAGGCTGAATTCTCAGGCTAGAAGCCATTGGGGGGGGGGGGGGGGAGAACCTCAGCTGCCCACTGATAACTTCGCTGCAGTAAATTAAATTAACAATGGATCGACAAAACATACACAAGAGCAAATACTTAAGCCAAAACTATGTAATTGGGGCGAATACTGAAGTACATTTTATGAGCAACTTAATAGTATCAGTGATCATCTTGTTTGACCCCAACTATATAGCTCAACTCTGCCTTCCCTATTTTGATAGTATCCCAAGGTTGCGCAATTTTTTTTTTTTTTTGTCATGAGGACTCCCTAAGGCCTTTGGGTGGTATGATAGGAGTGTGATGTATTCTGAAAAGGAGGCGGAACCAAGAGAAAGAAGAGGGAGGGGCCAGAACCAATACAGACATTGATTAATTTAATTTAAATGTAATTAAATTAATTCAGTACAATGAAACTGAGGGAAGGTAAAGATGCCCTTGAGCTGGGCTCAGCTTCTGGTGAATAAATGGTGAACACAATTTCTTGACAACAGTATTGAACTGGTTTTCCCTTGCTATCTTCTGGGACTTTTTTGATTTCCCAGGATGGCCTACATCTCTGGATTTCCCTAGTGGTCTCCCATCCAAGTTCTTGAGCTTTCTTTCTGAACCTAGACAAGGCTGGCCAGATGCTGCTACCTGATTATGCTCCCTATATATTTAGTAATTTCTTATTTGTCACTTAATTACAATTTGGTGGCCATCTTTGAAGGGGTGCTAAGACTTCCCATGGACTGTAGGAAACCTTGGCTTGGGGATTTCTGTATTAGAGTATAGCAAAGAACTTCTAACAAAGTCTGAAGAATGAATCACCATGTTCTGAAAGCTCTCTAGAAAATCCTTAGTTGTCTATCCACCTCTTCCTTTATTTCTGACACACAAAACATCAGCAAATTAAATTTACCCCAGGCTGCTTTTCCAGAAGGGCTCTGATCATGTATTATTAAAACATAGTGTTTTCCTGCCTGCTCTCAGCACCATCTCTTTAAGCCAGCTTCATTTCCACTGTCTCCTTTAAACATCAAACTGTGGTCCTTCCAGAATCATTATGATCAACCTGAACAAAACCAATGTGAAGACGTGTCTCTGATAGGATGGTTTCTGACAATACAACTTGAACCAGAATAAGCAAAGAGGCAAGTCAAATCTTCAGGGTCAAGCTCCAGAATCAGTTTTCTGACCTGGGAAATCATGTACTGTGACAACTGGTGACAAATGCATGAACATACAGCGTATATAAGTAAGTTGCATTACAGAATATGTATAGCCCCTGACTTACGGATGGGGGAGGTGGAGGGGAATAGCCCACAAATGTCAGTTTCTTGGAAGATCTATTTCCTTTAGTACCTGTACTCAAAAATACACGTTAAAAAAAAAAGTAATAAAATAAAGGCCACTGCATTGGGTGGGTGGGTGAGTTGGTGGGTGAGTGGGTAGAATAGTTTAGTTTTTATCATTTGCAAATGATAAATTGCCTTCAAGCACTCTATGCTCCAGAATAGTTTGAAAGATACAAAGAGATTCAGATAAGTACAACCTTTATGTCTCTCTCTTTTCCCACATCGAACTGGTTTGCTTGAAGCAAGTTCCTTCTTTTCCTTCTGCTTCTGAGTCTGGGTGGCGAAAAAGTCACCTGTTTATTGATTTCTAAATCTGAGGCTCTAATTATATATTTAGAGATGACTCGACAGATTTGCAAAACTTGCTCTATGATTTTATAATGGAACATGCTCGTGTTAATCTCTGTCTAGTGAGATACCTCAAGAAGGACTGACCTTTATCTCATATTTAAAACACAGGCAATAACTGGAAATCATTTTCAATTTCATTTCCAATCATATAAAAGGAAAAGGGAGAAAGATTACTTTATTGAATCTGCTCTCGCTCTCTCTCCTTATTTATTTTCAGGAGGCAGCTGGTTAAACATGGGCAATGCACAGTTATGATGCTTTGTGGTGGGTTCTAGTGATGGTCTATTGGGAACAGCTATTAAATTAATCTTGGCTGCAGAAATTAACTAGACAGGGTCACAGAAATGGTTGAACAAGAGAAGGTAGACTCTGTAGACCCACCAAGATGCTAATGGTACAGAACAGTCTTCTCCATTAGATCCACCATACTGATCTGGCAAACCTGGTCAGTTTCTGGAAAATGGAATAATGTTGTTGCATTGTGTTTGCCTGCTGTGCGAACAGCCTGGTCCTTTGAAATACAAATAGGGGTAATTTACCAGTATTCCTTTCCCCCACTTTTTAAAAATAACACAATAGGTCACTGATGCTTTTGTTAGAGCCTGAAGCAACTTTATCTCCGGCGTTTATGGACTGTGTAAATCTTTCTCAAGCTAAATATTATCTGGATGTGATCGACTGCGGACAGTTGGTAGATGGCATTATTTTGCAATCGAGATTATTCAAAGAGGGCTGAGTTCCACATACAAGGACACTCAAGCACTTCCCAGTATCAATGTCCATCTTCCCTAGTAAGGTTTTCCTTCTCTTGTTTATAATCGGTGTGAGTCATTTAAGTCCTGGGACAAATTGGAGCATGCAAGGTTGATGCGTTGATGGTTGGTATTGGCCAAGCACAAATATGTCTTTTAAGGAATTCCATAAATCAGATGATGGTAGCTAAGTTGTGGGGGGGGGGGGAGAGTGCAATTTGACTGCCATGTTATGCTGATGGTCAGTTGTTTTGGATTATGAGTCAATCTGATCTGGCAATTTGAACTGAGTCAGAAAATTGAGTCAATGTGATGTGTTGGTTCCAACTGTCAGCTTGGATTGATGGTATGGTTCAATCCAAACCTTCAATTCAATGTGAAGAGTCCATTGAAACTGGAGATTTGATTGAAGTATCTTCCAAGTAAATTGCCAAATCAAATTTTCACACACCGCATTAACCATAGAGTTTGCCTCTCAGAAGGTTTGGCTCACTACCAAGAAATCCACCCAATGGCTTTGACATCCCACAATTCTGAGAGGGTTTTGACATCCCACAATTGCCTCCACGTTGACTGTGGATTAACCAGTGGGCATGGTAACCATTCAAGCTTCTTAGAACCCCATCTGTATGCCACTTGTTCTCAGGAACTTAGAATCCAGAGAATACATAGCACACAGATGTTTGTAACTAAATAAACTCCATCACCTCTGGAGATGCCTGGCAGCAATACTTTTCCAGTGGCCACGTCTGGCACACTTATTGCCAGGTGTAAGAAGAGATGGTTCTTGATCACACCAGCAACTCATCTTTTCACTCCTTCAAGAGGCAGAGAGCAGAACCTACGCTGGAAGATGATGTGGGCCACGGTCCAGGCAACCCTCTTGATGGTGGCTCCCTTGGTGTGTTCACAGGGATATCAGGAAAGCAGTGCCAAGAGGCCAGACTTTTACAAACACTTCCTTAGGAGGAGAAGTTACCATTTTGTCCCTTTGCCTCACCACTGTAGATTACACATGTGTTTGTACTGGAGTGTCCATCGAGTGTGGTCAAAAAAGTCTGGCAACCACAACAGTGCAATCAAAGCTCCACCCTTCTTAATGTGTGTGTTTGTACATTATTCTTTGCCTTTGCCTGCAGGCTGAAGAGATGGCTTCGCATCAGCTGTCTGCCACATCCCCATTTGGCCTGTTAGCGAGGGATAGTGGTTTTCAAGCCATTGTAGATATGACCTTCCAAGAGGATAATCAAGGCAAGTCCAATCCATATTGACTTGTGCTTCCCACTTTCCAATTAACCATGGTCTTTAACGCCAGCTTATATGCAGTTTGGAGCGTGGAAAGTGTGTTTGAGTCATGCTTACTTCCATAGTGTTCCTTATTTCTACCGATGCTGTTCATTCCTCCCTCTTGCTCAGTTGTAAGCTGGCATCCTTAACCACAAGAGTGATAAATGTTTATCTCAGCCTTAATGGTTCCTCCTCTTTTCTCCCCTTAAATTCGCCCCCACCCCATTGCCCACTTAAGTAATATTGATGGTGGTTAATGGACTCGAATGGGAGTATGTTGGCAAGAAAGTTTTTTTTTATTAAAACTCCAATGCATCTTATTTCAACATCCATTCCAGCTTCTCCATTCCCCCTTTTCCCCAGCTGCAAAGTCACCTCACCATCCCTGTGATCTTCTGATGGCCTTCTAGCTGTCTGTTCCCCTCCAGCTGAAGCCTGCCGTATTTGACTGATGAGGATGTGGCGCTCTGGAGGTGTTTGGCTTTGTAATTTCATCCTTGAATTTTGTGATTACCAACAGGACAACTTTTTTAATTTGCTCCTTTGTCTCGATTCTCCCGGCTGACAATCTGCTCCATGAGCTAGGCTTTTTAATCAATCACCTAGATAATCAAATGTCAGTTGGCTATCTGCTCAGTGTAATTACTTTTGCAATTAAAAATCAACCTCGAGTTGCCTCGTCTAATGAGAGGGATGGCCAGATTTTCATCGAGATTGATTCTTTAATAAATATTGACTTAAAACGCCATCATCTCATCATATTCTTTTCATTTTCTTTGTACCAAAAATCAAACAAATGGAAGAATTAACAGGCAAGCTGAGTTCAAAGGTTTTCCACCAGTTCAGACACACAAGTTGTGCAATGCAGAACTTCAGCTTATCTCCCTCCCCACTTCTAATAATAACACTCAAGAGGACCATACATTTCGTTGGAGTCAGCATTCATATGTGTGTTGGAGGGGGGAGAGAGACAGACAAAATTCTTTTAGATGGCCACTGTTCAGTATATATGCATTCTAAATCAAATTCTGCATTTTTAATATTTGACAGATAGAATCAATAGAATCAATTCTACATAGAAGACTACAATACAGAGAGAGCCCAAATTCTGTCTTCATTAATAATGAAATAAGTTATAAAGTTTGAGGGACACAACAAAAAAAGGTAAAATTATGTCATAAACCAAACAACATCCCCCATGTTTGACCAAAGTTGTGTGAAAGTTGTCTTCTTGGTCCCTCTTGTTGAAGCTAAATTCAGCACAGTGCAACATATACATCATATATCCTATAAATACTTTAACAAAATGCAAATCCATGTACATATTACATTTTCAGTCAGCTGGGGGAGAAAGGTGCTTGGAAAATGTTGCAGATTTTGAGAACTGGCTACGGAGAATGTGTAAGTGTCTCGATTCATCCAGCCACGCTCTCCATTTCCATAATGCATTATATGTGGACCTGACTTTGAGTTTGGGAAAGTTCAGAATTCAGTCACCAGGATTTTTGGCTGGTCCAGTAAATTGGATTTGTATTTCAACAGCATTTGAAAAATGCCATTAGCTCCTTGGCTGTTTCCAGCTTCCACCACTTTGGGAGCCAAGTACCCAAAGGAACACTTAGTCCTACAGCTTCAGCTCTGAGCAAAATCAGAACTATGTATAGAGACTGGAAAGTAAGTCCTCTGGAACTCAGTGGGACTTGGCTTTTGAGTAAATATGGTTAGAATTGACTGGCAGGGATGGTTTAATGTTCACTGGCTGACCTTTTTCAATACATTATCATTCTAAACCAAAGATTAATCTACCCCACACCAACTTTATACAGATTCTGAAATGTCAACAGAGCATACTGAGTGGTCCTCCCTCCCTCCCTCCCTCCCTCCCTCCCTCCCTCCCTCCCTCCCTCCCTCCCTCCCTTCCTTCCTTCCTTCCTTCCTTCCTTCCTTCCTTCCTTCCTTCCTTCCTTCCTTCCTATTTTGGCACACAGTGGTTGAAAACACACTAGTGATGGCCAAGGGATAAAGAGACCTGAGGAATGCAAGTGGGATGTAGCTAAATAAAGATAGAATGGCCAGTGCAGGTTTGCCAATCAGCAGTCTCTTTTATTCTGATTACTTGTAAGACAGTGCGGTAATGGACATTTTCCTTTGCACAAAATAATAAGAGTGGTACTTATCGCTTGTTGCCTACAGCGAGTGGGAAAAGGAAATTAGAAAAGTCCAATGAAGCTGAGTGGTAATTAATCATCATTCTTTGGGGCCCTGTCAAATCAGAAGGGTCCTTCCAACTGATAATGCTGCCCGAAACAATTTAGACTGGTTGAAAATTAGAATTCTTTATCCTCTGGCAAAAGAAGAAAGAAAGGGGGGGAAAAAAAGACAACAGTAAAAAGAGACTTAACTCTTGCCAGCTGCTGCCTTTAACTATAGTTTGACCCATTTATTATTGTTGTTATTATTTACTTCTCAAAGCAGCAAAATAATAAGAGAATTCAGAATTTTAATTATATTTGTACCTTGCTGCGGCTTCTGTGCTTCAAGATAATTGCTCCAAAAAATACTCTGCAGCAGAATAAAAATGTCAGTGTTTAAAGGGCAAAAAACAGAAAGCAAAAGAAAGTGTATGGCTAACATAGCAATATTTAGTACTTTCTGTAGATCTAGGTCTGTAGCAGTTTTCTTCTATCTTGCGCTTTCCAGCCGTTCTGAATTACAGCTCTCAGAACTGGGAATGTTGGCTTGAGATTATGGGAAGGGAAAAGTCTTTGTGAGCATCTTCACACAAATGTTTATTAGCAGAGCAGACCAATCCATGTAGCTTCAGGAGGCAGGATTAGAAACAGTGGGATGAAATTTTAGGAAAACTTATTTTAAGTAAACATTAGGAAAAGTTTCCAAAGGGGGAGAGCATTTGAATAGTGGAAATAGTCCACTTCAAGAGAATGTTATTTAAATTTCATTTACTTCACTTTTCTTCCAGGAGCTCAAGATGGTGTACGTGGTCCTGTGTCCAGCAATTTTATCCTCATAGTAATGGTCCTTAGGTTGGTTGGGCTAAGACTCAGTGATCCAAAATCACCTAGATTTCATGATTCCCTAGTCCAACACTTAACCAGTACATCACTCTGCTGCTTGGCTTGAGAGGGAATAACTGGCCCAAAGTCACCCATGAGGTTATGTGGGTCTTTTAATCCTATTCCAACACTTTAACTATTGCATCAGTTTATGGACTTTCCTTCATTGGAAACTTCTCAGCAGTGGCTACATTATTTCTGTGATTTATATCCATTCTTTTCATTCAGAAACCCAGGGTGGCTCCCTTCTTCTACTTTTTTCCACACCAAAAACCCTGTGAGGTAGGTTGATCTGAGAAAGTGACTGAATCAAAGTCACCTACAAAGCTTCTGTGGCTGAGGATGAACTAAAATCTGGCCTCAAAAGTGTAAGTACATCTTTACCCCTATACCACACTGTCACAAATCCTTGAATGTGAAATAAAGGAATGGATTAGATGATCTTCAAGATCTGAAGGCTCAGTGAGATCTTTGATCTAATGCAAGGATCTCAGGAATTGGAGGAGTGCCATGACATATGTGAAAGGAGTTTAGAGACAGGATTAATAGATCCATATTGACCTACATGTTTTTGTTCTCATATGGCCTTTGAAACATCTGATGAAGGAATCTATGGTGTTATGTTTCTTCAGAAGTAAGTCTGGTTGAATTAATTGTAACTTGTTCCCAACTAAGTGGGTGGAAAGAATGTCTTCCACTGTAATGAAAAAAGAAAGAAATATCTAGAATTTTATTGGATCCCAGAGGAGAAGTTCTTTGCAACTTAGGATGAAGGGAACAAAAGAAGGGATTGAGCAGTTGCCAGAGAAAGGACAAAAAAATGGGCCAGAGGAGGTTTTGAAGGAAGTCAACTTTCAAATCTTTACAAGGAGATTTAACACATTTGGTGAGAATAAATGATTAACCACCTCTTACATGAAATATTAGTACCTGACCTATTTTTTTGAGCGCATCCATCATGTAACTATGCATCAAGTGAGGAAATACATTCTTTTGTGTGTTCTGAATCTACTGGGTCTCAATTTCATCTCTGGTGCATCCACACTAATCACACTGTGATAAACCTAGAGCAATGGGTTATATACATGACAGATGTCACAAGCCATTCCCTCTCTTTCCTATTGATCTTCTCCAAAAAGGTGTCCTTCAGATGTGATGGGTCTGCAGTTCCCAGAAGTCCTGGCTTTCTCCATACTTGGATTTATGATCTTATTCTGCCTGGAGGATAACTTGGATTTGCTATCTTGTTCTGTCGTGAGAATAACAAATTGGGGAAAGTGGTTAAGTGTCATATAGTATCTTTAGCAAGAACATTGTTAGTTTGAGAGCAACCAGCTGAATCCGGATTCTACCTGGATTTACTCACAAATCAACCTGAGCTTTTTGGGGTTCTTCAATTGATTTAAAGCAGCCTAGGTTTGTCCAGCCAGTGAGATTCCATCGTGACTCTACCTCTTTTCCATTTTGCCAGACTGTGTGCTCCAGCCCTGCCAATCTGGAAGCTAATATATTCAAAACTCAAAAATTGGCAAGCTCATTACCACATCACAAAGCAATTTTTCTGTATTATATGCTGGAAAACTGCTTCGATGAAATGCAACAAGGCAAGAGGACATCCTCGTTTCTATAATGCCAATTTGTAATAATAATCATGTGTATGTATCAACCGAAGGAAAATGCCCACAGTATTGAAATGTATTTATGGAATCCTGCACTCAGCAAAGTCAATAAATATTGTGTCTGACTGGGTGACAAGAATAATCAATTTTAAAGGGAAAATGCATTGTACAATTACAACTGGGCAGGCTGCCATAAAAGCACCAAAAAAAAAAAAAAAAAGTGATCAAATTAAACCATTTAAGAAACAAACAAACCAACCCATCAACTTTTGTTATATTAAATCCCAGTTAGCAGAACAGCAAATTACATAAATTTTGACCATCCAGGAGAAAAACAGGTAAATGAGTCTTACTGCAAGGTTTATAAATATATTTAAAAAAGCACGATTGTGCTAGTTTACTTTTGAGTAATGCCACTATATTTTTACTTTTTCCTTCAGATGGTGAAAGCATCCACAAAGCTGTAGCTATGCAGCAGAGAGAAAATCTTGTTGATTAATTGATCTTCAGGGTAGATGAATAAATCTCACTCTGATAGAGGGATGTGGAAGTAACCAAAGGAAACCCCAAGTTTTCTGCCACAGAGATTGCAACATTAAGGATCCTTACAGGTACTCTACCTGCATGCATAACACTTAATCATGGCTGGGAAGGAGACTCACATAAGCTTTGCACACCTGTGCTGCATACCAGGTTCTATAGGCTTTTTTAAAATACTCTTTAATAGTTTTTTTTAGCTTGAACAGGCACCCCTAGCCCATAAAAATCTGCTCCAGAGTTGTCCCTTGTCCTTGAGAAATACTGGAGCAAAATTATGAATGGCATGACCTGATCTTGAATTTTTAGACCCAAACAACATATATTGCCTTATAACATGCACACACATATGTGTGTGCACAAACACACACACACACACACACACACTTAATCTTTGGTTTCTTGACATGTCTTTATCTAGACTTCTCCCTTCCATATCCCCAATTTGCATAGAGGCAAAATGGGAAGGGAGAAGTCTAGATAAAGACATGTCAAGAAACAGAAGATTATTGTTGTTTCGCCTCTCGGTGTAGACTTCAGGTATCAACAACCGGGGACAGGACTGTAGTGGGGAAGCTGAAATCCTTTTTCCTACTTATCCAATACTTACATTATACCCAATCCAGATCAGAGGTACACAACTCAACAAAGAAAAGAACACTTATATAGTTATGTATGATGCCAGACATATAAACATATGTTTAATTCTCCATTACTTCATGACACCAGGAAAGATGTTGGTGGTATCTGAAAGATATTGGTGACAGGGAATGGGAGGAGAAGAATCTTCAAAGATCAATGTACTCTTTGTAGATTATTTGTCAATTATGGGATAGGTTTTAACTCACTGGGAAGATCTTCCCTTCCCTTCCCTTCCCTTCCCTTCCCTTCCCTTCCCTTCCCTTCCCTTCCCTTCCCTTCCCTTCCCTATCCAGATTCCTTCCTTCCTTCCTTCCTTCCTTCCTTCCTTCCTTCCTTCCTTCCTTCCTTCCTTCCTTCCTTCCTTCCTTCCTTCCTTCCTTCCTTCCTTCTTCCCCTTCCCTCTTTCATTTCTTTATTTCTTAAAAAGGCTTTACTGATACACGGGCCAGAGAAAGCAAACAGTTTGTACACACACACCAGAGAAAGATGAAAGGCATGAATCTCCCCTTTTCCTGGTCAGAAATTCTTATCTGGTGACCGAGCCTTTGTTGGTTTCTGAAAGCAGAAGTGGTCTGCCTTGGCGGAAAGTTCAAAGACATTTTAAAAAAAGGGAAAAAGATAATGCAATCAAAAGTCTGTCTATCTGTTGAAATAGTTAGAAGAACAAGATATTGCTTTGACCTTCTTACACCTGTGACCCTTTGGAAAAGCTTGAAGGCCTGTGCATAGTCTTTATCTTTACCTTTAATGGGCTTCTGCATATTTTTTAAACATAATAATAACAATGAAAAAAATGAGGATTTTGAGCAAAGGAGGCCGGTAATTTTTATTTTTTTAAAGACAGAATCCCCATTTTGTCTTTTGGCATGGGTATGTGAGGGCAGAGTGAAATGAGGTTCTCTGCCGCCAGCATGAAAGTGGTTACTCACAAAATGCAAATAGAGGCTGGGTTTTCTCTTGAATGAAAATCGGGCAGTGTAAACGTAAGGCCCAGCTGCAAATAAATAAATAAATCACATTCTTCCTTTTTTCCCCCTCTCTCTCCTTCTACAAGCTTTAGGGAGGCAAACATTTGTGAAAGAAAGGAAGCAAAAAGCATTATTGTGAGAAAAAGTTGCTATGCTAGCAACACTGCTTGGAAAAGAAATGCGTCTGAGGAAGTCTGTCTCGCAGAAGAACTGAGTGCAAAAACGAATAGAAATCGTTTTTGCAGAACTGATCTGGGAAAGTCTGAATGTACATCTGAAACAGCGAAGAGCTGGGGGAGAGATTGTCCAGCTGTGGTGCGGAGAAACTTTTAAAGATTCTGAGTTCTTCAGATTGGTCTGGAGAAGATCTCCCTATCTGAAGTTCTGAACTGCTGAGGTTGATAAACCAATTTCCTACGTTTCTAGAACTATTCTGACCAGGCCTGTCTGCAACCATCTTGACTTTTTTCGGCCATACCCTCCGGACGCTCCTGTCTGAGTCTGTGAAATGTTGAGGGTTAGTAACTTTTGGGGCCTGATTTCCAGAGTCAGGAATAATTGCTTGAACTTTTCCATGTTGCCACAAAAGGAGTAGTACTCTGAGATGTCTCAGAAAACAACACAGATTTTTACATTTCAGTGTAAGCCAGAGGAAGAAAAATGACCGAATCACAACATCAATGAAAATGAGTTTATGACACAATAACAAAACTGTTGCAAATTAAGATATTAAGTTAAAATGCATAACTTTCTCACCTTTCTTTAGCATTTCCCCTTCCATCATCACCCATCCTAAATGCCAGTTGGATTTAATAAGAATTCTTGGGCTGACAGGGTCTTTTTTCTTTTTTTTTTGTTATCCCAGGTAATCTTTTTGAAAAACAGCATTAGGAAAGGTTAAACATAGAACAGATGTAAGTTGTAAAATACAAGGTGATCAAAGGTGCATTTCTGAGGCTGAGACATTAGCAAATGATGATAAATCAATCTCAGGAGGAAAGGGGAAAACAGACGAATGTAACTATAGGAGAATGAAAGTCAAGAGTGGGATAGAAACAACTGCTGGAGCTAATGCTAGATGCAATACACACAGAGACACACACCCAAATTATGTCCTGCTTGCAGTCACTCATGACTTAGTCACCTCCTGAATGGATTATTACAACATGCTCTACATGAGGCTGTCCTTATAAACTATTCAGAGGCTTCAACTGGTGCAAAATATGGTTGGACAGGCAGTTATGGGTGCTGGTTGTTCAGCACGTGACACCTCTGCTCTGCAAGCTGGATTGGCTACCAATCTGGGTGCAATTCAAGGTGGTGGTGGTTAGCTTGAAAGCCCTTCATGGCTTGGAGCACGGTTACTTATGGGACCGTCTCTGCCCAGTGGTGTCTACCCATCCTGTTAGATCCGGCAGGAGAGGGTCCCATTCGCAAGAGCGTCATCTAGTGAGACCCCCCTGCCTTTTCTGCCATGACGCCCACCCCCCAGAAATTAGACTCAGCTGATCTTGCTGGCCTTTCACAAAGGACTTAAAACCTGGCTTTGTCACTGAGCCTGGGGCCCTGATCGTGGGGGTAAGCCCATGTCATGGTTTGTTTGCGGGTTTGCAAGTCTTCTCGGCTGCTTATTGTGACGTCATTTTTTGTTTTAACTCCGGTTGTTTTTTTTATTCTGTTTTAATTGTGAACCGCCCAGAGTCCCAGATATGAGATGGGCATCCTATATATTTCCTAAATAAATAAATAATAAATAAAATGAAAAATAACAGCGGTGGCTTTATGCGCTCCCAAATGCTTATGCCTTCTCGTAAAATGTGTTAGAAAAGATGCTAGTAGAATCCTGGTCCCCCCCCCCATCCTAACAGGGTACATAGAACAACAGTGCACCATGTGTGAGCTCAGTCGTTGTCAGGCCTAGCCCAAGGAACTCCAGGAGACCATGTGGATTCAGTTCAGCAATGTTTATTAGCTACGACCTCTAGCAAGAATCTTCCCAGACTGAAACCTCAGTTCCCAAGGTCAGCCAGTCAACACAGAGTGAATTCCTCAGGGAGGTGCCAGCCTCATCCTCTTATCTCTTCCTCGCTCCTCCGGAGAGGAAAGAGCATGTTTCCCTCCCTGAGTTTGGCCTTCATAATTCCATTCCATCACAGTCATTAGGCATATAAAGTAAAAAATTAGGAATCTAAAATAAAAAATGAGGAATATAAAGTAAAAAAAATTAAGAACATAAAGTAAAAATATTTTATGCCTTTGTGGAAGGGGCAGTGTGAAGTCCCATGCTTTTTTCTTGGGCCCACCTGGCCACTTTCTTTTAAGCAAAGCACCAGCCTTTAGAATCCTATTTAATTATTTCTGTACACCACCCAAAAAACCAAAACAAAAAAACAGGATGTCAGAGAACTCATTAATCTTTCAGTCTATATTGTGATGATGATGATGATGATGATGATGATGATGGCTTTCGAGTTAGCACTGACTTCTGGCAACTGCCTGGACAAGTTCTTGCAGTCTTCTTGGCAAGAAGTGGTTGGCCATTGCCTCCTTCCTAGGGCTGAGAGAAAGTGACTGGCCCAAGGTCACCCAGCTGGCTTTGTGCCTAAGGCAGGACTGGAGCTCACGGTCTCCCAGTTTCTAGCCCGGGGCCTTCACGACTCCACCAGACTGGCTCTCTTACATGGTGTAATCATGGTCAAAATAACAGACATTGTATGAATAGGCCAACAGGTCTCATGGTACCTATTTTGTGAGTGCGCTCGCCATCTGCTTCCCAAATTCCAAACTTGTCTAGCCTTGCTTCAACCATACATATGAAATAGGTCACTGCAGTTTGATAAAGAAACCACATTTAAAGCAAAGGGAGGCTTAGCAAGATATGGGAACGCATCCATCAAGTTCCATAGGATTTAAGCAGCTTCCATGCAGGACCGCAGCCTTAACCTTTGCCAGCTCCTACTCCTGGGCCAATCAGCTTTTACGTACATTTTTGTCAGCTTTAAAAGAAAAGCTGAATGCCCTAAAATTCTACAATATGCCATCTTCATTTTACTTTTCTTCAGCCGCTTGAAGAAGCGATGCAAAACTCGGAGAAAACCTACCTGTGCTTTGATGGGGCATTTGCTGAGAATGCCTAGAAAAAGCAATGATCTTACAGAACATTAGGTGGCTTTTTTAATATCCTGATTCTAGGCTCCTTTAGGTCTGTGAAAGAAAGTCCTTAAAGAAACCCAGAAGGACGTTTTAAAAAAATAATGCCTTCCGAAGTCCGTCTGCTATTTATTGAGACTAAAGTGAAACCAAAAACATTTTCAGGGGCCAGAAAGGTAGTGGGGCAGAGAAGGAGTTAATTGCGAAGACTGTCAGCAGGAGACATTTGTGATAATTTGATCTGAACTCTGCTAACAAATCACTGCGCCCATTTCTTTGGCTTTAGTATCTGTTTATGCTTGTACAAATTGAAACCCCACTGGCTATGCGTTGCAAAACACCGCCCAGCACAATAACATACCAGCCGTTCAATTAGTTCAAGGTGGAGAAGGATTAGTTGACCATCTCAAGCCTACAGCCCAGCTCCATATTTTGTCTTCCCCTGCTGGGGTAAAAGGGTGCAGACATATGTAAGTAATAAACGAACAGGCCTTCTATCCACTTTAGGTCGAGTGGAAGGAATGCAGAACCAAACTATAAAAATAAGAAGACGACAAAAAAGGGGCAGCAGCAGATCTCGAGCAAATTCCACGCCCCATCTGTAAAACATGGAGCACCAACATGTCCGTTAAGGTTTAATAGTTGGAACAACAGTAGTTTCATTTTGTTTCTTTTCCTTTCCTTTCCTTTCTTTTTTTTCTATTTTCTTTTTTCTTTGAGGCTTTTCCTTCTCTGTCTCTCCTCCCATCTTCCTCCCTCCCTCCCTCCCTCCCTCCCTCTTTCCTTCTTTCCTTCCTTCCTTCCATCCTTCCATCCTTCCTCCTCCCTCCCTCCCTTCCTCCCTTCCTCCCTTTGTCTTATTTCTCCCCTCCCTCCCTTCCTCCCTCTCTCTCTCTCTCTTTCTTTCTTTCTTCCCTATATATCCGGCCAACCTAGAGAACTGACATGAGATCAAAGAGCTAATAACTGAGAGGAAAGGGGATGTTTGATCTGGATTATATTTGAAAAGAATTTGGAGCTCCATCTCCTTTTTTACGTGCATCACAGGGGCAGGGTTTTGATTGCATGGTCCTGGAACTTTTTTTTACTACCCCCCTCCACTCCCCCCCGCCCCCTGGCAGATCTTCCTGGCTTCAAGGAGCGATTCTCATCTCCTTGCAGCCTGCCCTGCCAACGCTGGGATCTAGCCTTTGCCACAAACAGATGCCAGAGTGTCTGTCCATTGCAGAGGATAATACAGACCAACTCCCAATTGGCCTAAGGCTAGTTCAGGGAAGCTCTCTGACTTTGAAGAGTGAAATCCAGAGGGTAAAGTAGGATCTATCTTAGGAGCCCCTGAGCTGTAAGATGGCAGCCCATGTATTATTCTGTCCCATTATGCATTTTAGATCTGAAAAAAGACATGTATTCCTAAAGGAGTCCAGGATCTGGTTCCATCACTAGATTCCCTTTCATCCTACAAGGTTAAGCAGTGGAGGTCTAACCACAGCTGCTTACAAGTAAATGCCATGGACATCAGCGGAATATACTTCCAGGGAGGGGTATAGCTGAAGGATTCTGTGCAGCTCTGAAGATTTCATATGCCAGTGTCAGGAAGCAGCAAAAGAAATCACAGTGTTTGCTCTTATCCCTTATGATAAACTGAAACAGCTTGCTTTGCACTGAGCATTTGGCTGTGTTAAGGATTATTATTATTATTATTATTATTATTATTATTATTATTATTAATGCATCATTGTTGAACATGTCTTTTACTGTTCAGGGTTCAAGGAAGAGGCAAAAATGTATGTCCTTTGAGTTGGGTTTAATCAAGAGAACAAAAATGTGCAGCTCTAATAAGGGTTGTCAACTTTCTTTCTTTTAAATAACTGAACTCTTTTTCTGTGTTTTTACAGATTTCTTTAGATCTTTCTTAAATCCATAGTCATGGGTGGGGGAAGCCAGATTTTCATAGCAGCCATCTTTTTCTGGGGTTCTCCTTCCTTCCTTCCTTCCTTCCTTCCTTCCTTCCTTCCTTCCTTCCTTCCTTCCTTCCTTCCTTCCTTCCTTCCTTCCTCTTCTGTGTTATCTTCCTAATAAGCTGTATGGATACCCTCACCAGTTCAGCTTAATTCAGGAGAGAAAGATCATTAGGTCCAGGGGAGCAGGAATATTAATTCTAATTCATGCAATATTATTACATCTTCCTTCCTCCCTTCTTCCCTTCCTTCCCTCCTTTCTTCCTAACCTACCTACCTACCTCCTCCATCCCTCCCTCCCTCCCTCCCTTCCTTCCTTCCTCTTCTGTGTTACTAAGCTTATTTCAGTGTCTCTAAGCTTATTTCAGGCTAGGATTTGAACCTGGATCTCCTCCATCCTTTGGCTATCCAGGTGTCACTGAACCACAACTCCCAGCATCGACCGCCACTGACCATGCAGTCTGGGACTGCTGGGAGTTGTAATTCTGCAAAATGTAGAAGGATGCAGCTGTTTGAAACCTCCTTCTTCAATCTTGCTTTTTGCAAGGTGTGTTTAAATCTGCTCAGAGCCCCCAGGAATGGGGCAGGCTGAAGAAAAGTCCAAATAATTAAATGAGAAAACCAAAACAAACATATCAGGGGTGGCTTCCCCCCCTCCTCTCTGTTCTTCCCAATTAGAGGCCTCTGAACTGCAAAAGACAAGCAGAATGTTTGCTTCGTTTTGCTGCCCAAATAGCGGGCTTTGTTGTGGAGGCAACAGAATAAGCAGAAAATTAAGTCTGACAACACATTGCTTAGTAAACAAACATAGCTTGATTGATGAAGACAAACTGCAGAAACATCCACCAGATGTTATTCGTCTGTCAAAAAAGAGGGAAGAAAGGATGCTGATTTTTTTTTCTTTTTTTTAATCTCCACTTCAGGGCAACTCCAAGAAGTAGCCAAGGAATTTACTAAGTATCTTCAAAGATTCCATTTATCACCCAACCAAATTTTTCTATGGGGAATTGTAGCCTTTATTTTACTGGATGCCAAACCACACGGATTGCCTTTCCTCTCTGCATAATCCAGACTCTTTGGCAAATAAGATTACATTAGGATTTTTTAAAATTAATACATTATGCAATATGCACCAAGCATCTTGATAGAGATGGTGCATTTAATATGTAGCTTGGCAAGAGATTAAATCTCAGAAAACTTTTTACAATCCAGCTGAAAAGAAATGGTATGGATTGAGAGCCAAATTTGTTCATATGTTCAATTTTACCAGAGTTTTGTCAGATATGGGAAATAAGAGTATTACTAGAAATGGATAGAGGAAAAGGCTGAGAGCCTTAACTAGGAATAATTCCTCAGGATTTGGGGCAACATTTAAGGCTAACGTGACTTTGTTCAAAGCTAAAAAGCTACTTTAATTTTATTATTTGATCTAAACAAGAAGGCAAGAAAGAAACCTTTCGCTACTCATTTATTTTCATATGCGCACCATTAGTTATTGTTCAACCACTTTTTTTTAAAAAAAAATTGGCTTCCTATTACCTTGCTTACCAATAATGTAGTAGCCAAACTATGTAGCCAGATTTAGCTTTAGGATCTTACCGCTGAAACAATTCATTGACCCTTCCAGCCCTTTGGGAATCACATAGCAACCGAATGCTGCTGGGCTACATATTCCTCAGAAATAACTATGTGTTGTTTAAGAAAAGAAGGCCTAAGGGAGCATAACATTCCTTTAGTAGGTAACCTCTTAAATTAAGGTTCAAAGAATTGTCGGAAAGCAGAACACTTTTTCCCTGTTCAGTTATAGTGAATTTGTTCACAAAAAAACACCTTCCTTGAGCAAATCCTACTTTGAACCACTAAACCAGTGCTTCTCAACCTTGGCACCTTTAAGGTGTGTGGACTTCAACTCCCAGGATTCCCCAGCCAGCCTTGCTGGCTGGGGAATCCTGGGAGTTGAAGTCCACACATCTTAAAGGTGCCAAGGTTGAGAAACACTGCACGAAACTGTAGCTCCCTTGAAGCAGGATCTATTTCATAGACTTGATACTTGTAGATAATCAACTATAGAGATTTTATTTGTTCACTCACTGATTCATTGTGTTTTGATACCGTTCTAACGATTTGTTTTAGCTGTTCTTGCAAGCCACCTCAAATCAATAAAAAATGAAACAAACATAGAGCACCAAAGCTCTTTTGGTGATAGATATCTCCCTGGCTTTTTAAAAACTTTAATTTCAGTCAGTTGCAGCTGTTTGCTCCCATCTTAATTCCACTGAGCTAATGCTCAATTGTCATCTTCTTTTGGATCTCTCCCAACTTTCTTATTGCCCTTTATTCTTTTCCAAGCTGCATGGATTTCCACCCACTGTTACTAATTGTCCTGCATTTCCTGCTCTTACTATCCACACCTGAGTTTCCAGTCATGAGCTGATCAAAAGGACAAATGAGGGGAAACTCATCTTCCAACCATTGCCTCATCAAGCATCAAAGTCTGGCCTGACTGGGAGACCGTGTTTGAATGATGCAAGTGGTCTTTAGGAAAATCTCTTGCTGGGGTGAAGTTTCCACCCAGGTTATCCTGGGAATGAAAAAAAGGAAAGGACCATGAGGAGGGAGCAAATATACCAAAGTAAATGAACATATTTCCTTTACAAACTTGATTTGATTTAAACAGCCTTTCTTTTGTTCAAGAAATCTTGGAGTGTTGTAGTTTGGTGAGATAGTATCCCACACAGATTCCTTAGCATCCCACCCTAATTCCCAGAATGCACTGGGGAAGCCATGACTTTTAGTGATGTTCAAGGCCTAGTTTTTTCCCCCCTAGAATCCTGAGCTGACAAAGACTTGGTTGCACGACAGGTTTAACCTGGTCTCTGAATTAATCCATTTTCTAGATTCACACAATATACTGAATTATAAACTAACTGAACAGCTTGGTTAAATGTTTCCAAGCTTGGAAGGTTGGGTGAATTTAACAGCTGGATATTTAACCAACATGGAGAAACCAGTTATGTCAATCCAGCTAGTCAATATTTCATTAACCTTCTCCCTTAAGGTTCCCCTGCTAAAGATTGCTAATCTGAGATACTAAGAGTCTAAACGCCAACTGCAACTCTCTTGGTGTGAGTGGTGCGGTTTTGCTCACTTTCCTCCAAATATTCAGGAATGGAAGGGGATGATAAATAATCCAGTTTAAGATACATTCTATTAAAGGAAGAACTTTATTGCAGGTGTCAACATGCCAAGCCTTCAGAGACAAATAAGAGCAGAGTTTACCCTTGTTAAGTTTAGGCCCACTTTAGCAAGGTTGGTGATCTCTGGCTGGCGGGGTGAAAGGTGGCAGTGCGCGTGGCGTAGATGGAAATAGCAAGGTTGAATCTTACCTGTGGGCAGGCCAATTTTTTTTCTCACTTGTTTTCTTTGCCTTGGCTTTAAAGCTGTGAATTTATGGGTTACAGCTTTAATAGATAGATTTTTTTTTTGTTTTTTTGAAGGCCTTTATTTGAAGAGAAGACTGCTGCGAGACACCCCCAATCCAGAACGAGTTCCCAGTTTTCTACTGGTTGGTCTTTGCACGTATAATTTATAGTAGCCATTACAAATCTCTCTCTCTCTCTTTGAGGTTATTCTCCATGCCATGAAACTCCTATCTGAGTATCACCCTCTGTAGTGATTACTTAGCTGACAAAATAGTATTTGATATCTGCCGTGTTAATGTAGCACCCTTTGCAAGCTGAAAGGAAACATCAATTTTCTATGGGATTTTTTTAAGTCCCCTTTTCATTGTCATTGCCCCTCATCAAAAAAACACAGCAATCCTCCAGAGACATCTGAATTCTATTTGCCTAAAAGCATGTTCTTTAAATGAAAAAAAAAGTGTTTGGGAGAAAATCTATTCATTTTCTCCTTGTAGGCTAGAACAACTGTGTTCTCATGGGGAATAAATTTTAATTTGCTGTCATTTTTCTTGTGGTCTTTGCTGAGTGTGGCATCACACAAAAACGGAAGGCAACACAAGTTCCTGTAAGCAAAATAAAGTGAGACTAAATTAAATCCATTTTAACTAAATAGATATCTATAAATTAAACTCTTTGCTGCCCAGTTGCAATTTCCCCTTTCGTTCTAAAAGTTTCTTCATGAATAGCCTTGGATATTAGCAGGGCCAAAGTGAAAAGTAACCAGATGACCATTCAGCAAGAAGGAATCAGGGATTAAAATTTACTCACTTCCAAATAAATTTTCCTGCCCCATCTTCTTTTCATGAGTGGTAGCATTTTTTGTAGTCCTACTTCAATATCAACATTTACAGAAAGGACTCTAGAGGAAAAAAAATAAATACTTCTGCAAATATTAACTTTCACTCAGCAGAATGCCATTTCCTAGCTTGGTTGGTTTCTTCTTTTTAAGGGAACACCAAAATTAAAATGAATTTTTGGCTAATTCTACTACTAAAGGTCAGAAGAAAAAGCCTACTGCTTATGTGAACTCTCCTCTGGACAGCAAATTCCACCAGTCCAACTTTATGGGTTGCAGATATGGCTTCATAACATTTCTGTACTTCAACCAGTAGATTTCAACACCAGCCAACTCCTCACACACTCATCTTCTAACAGTTGCTTCTGTTTGAATGTGTGGTATTCTGTTGTGTTTATTAGATACATACAAAATTAACAACAGACCTATAATGATTTCCAAAACTAGCTCGAACACAAATTTCTAACTGGAGGTCAGATGTAGCAGTTAATAAAATGTTACTGCTGTAGCTGAAAGCTGGTGGTTAGCCTTTCAAAAAGGCATCTCTTAAGTCTGCAATACAAACACACAATAAGACCAGGCATGACTTCATTGGGTGGATCTTAGATGTCTTGGCCATATGCATCAAAACCGGGGGAGAATTTTTACATTCTTGATCTCCCCACCTTCTATGTCTTCACGACAATAGCTCTCTAAATACTACCAAGTCAAATTAAAGTCTTTCCTATGATATAAATCTTGGGATCTGATTTGTGATGAAACTTGTCCAGCAGTTCAACCTGAGGAGGGTGTTCTGTTAAAGGTACTGTATTGTACCTGCTATTTTGTAGTAATGTGAGAATGGTTTTTCTGGTAAAAGGCCTTTCAATTCTGAAATGTCCTGTTTCGTTACTTTTTTACTAAAGCTCTGTCTGTTCACCTGTGCTTCTCTCTGTATTCTTCCTACCGTGTCATTTCGTATATTTCTGTCATTGCCAGAGCTTTACTCTAAATACAGCAATAAAACTCTTTCTAGGAATGTAAACACTTACCTAGAAGTTTAGAATGTAAACACTTACTCGGAAAGATGAGACTTAAGGAGATAAGTTGTTTTTATTGCAGATGTGAAAGTGGCTTGTATAACCGAGAGGATCAGCTACTGCGGAATTTAAGAATCTGGCCACGTTTATACATCAGCTCCAAGGTTTAAACCCTGGGCCCTTTTCTTAGGTGGAAACAGACATTTGGCTGCCTTAGATGTTGAGGGCACAGGGTTTTGATAATGGACCTGTCTAGTTAGGCTCTTTACTTTCAGCCTTGCTGATTTCAGCCACCACAGTTGTTGCTCTCATGATCCTGTTTTCCATTTCTAACTTTTAATTTTGCATGGGTTGTCATTTTGTAATTTTGTATGGTTTTATTACTTCTTTCATTGTACCCTGTTTGGGGATTCCTTTTAATAGGAAGCAGACTACAAATGAAAGCAAACAAATAATTGAAACTGTACTGAGACAATCCAAGCACGGAGCTAAAAATATACTAGAAAGTGTATTGATTACAAGGCTGTGCCTAATTTCACTTATATCGCATGATTTATTCTGCAATTTTAGCTACCTGACATTTCAGACAGCTGTCTCATCCTGTGAAAGTTTCACACTAAAATCAGTCCCTCTCAGTTCCATTGGGCCTTAACCATAAGTAAGTTAAACTAAGTTGGTGGGAATGAGACAGTTTTCTCAGTGGTACTTCTGTGGTTATGGAACTTCTGAGTTCCATGTGGCTCCATGGTTGAGACTGAATCATTATCATCATAAAATGATTTTCATACTGCTGAGTGTAACCTTGATGTTTTATCTGGTAGTGTGAATAAGTTTCTGAAGAAGGATTGTTTCTTTAGAGGTTTAAAAGTATGAAGTAGCAAAATCTTCATATAAAGGTGATGGGGAAAGTATTCAGCCTCTCATTTTAAGGTTTTCCTTTCACTTGTTTTATTGTCTCAGATTCCCCTTACTTCCAAGTTAGCTTCAACAGGGAGCCAGCCCAGTCCATCCTCAGTGCTGGCTAAAGGTGATAAGAGTTTCAAGTGGGAGAAGATCATTCTAAACTAATCTGTCACAAACTGCAGTCAAACTTAAATCCACACAAACACCTCATAGAACATGAAGGTGGTGACTATCAACATATGGAGTTCTGGAAAAGAACAGGATAATTTCAGCTTTGAACATGCAGTCACCTTCCAACAGGCCACACTGGTTGCCAGTCAGAAGAAATAGTTTTTGACCAATTGTTCGGCTACCTTTCCAACTTCTGCAACATCGATCAAAATGTATCAGTACAGTTGCTGGTTTAATTGCTAGCCCTTTTGGGGGTGCTTAAACCAGGAATCTCAAAAATACCTGGACCCTCAGCAGACTTCCTAAGATATATCTTAAAATTAAAAATGAAAAGAATGCCAGAATTTTGAGATGGGATTTCATAAGGTGGGATCTTAGTCTTAAGATCTTAAATGAGACTTTAAAGATCTGAAGATCTTGCTAAACTCTCATAATTCTAGCAATTTGGGGGGCAAATGAGGTATAAGATTCCCAGCCCCTGACTGAGATCACATCTTCACAACAATCCTATGCGGTAGCCTTGTCTGAGAACTTCTAACTGACGCAAAGTCCATGTTGAGGAGCTCTAAGCATGGGCCTCTACTAGTTTAGCTGCTACACTGCATTAGGATAAAAGGTTTTTTTCCCTTTTCTTTCTTTCTTTTCCCTCTCTGAAAGCACTGGGGGAGAAAATTGGGAGTTATTTGAGGTATGTTGATGAAACATCTGTGCTCTATCATGGCTGCTATCTGTAGCAGTGGCTATCCCTAGGAGTTATTCCTGCCCCATCCCACCCCCAACAAAAACAACCAAATCCTCAGAGATCAGCTCAAGAGATTAGTTTATGGCATTAGAGATTAGCTTTCCTCTTTTCCCAATTTAAGAGGATGGGGCTTGCTATTTAACTTGGGGCTTGGGGCTAATGCCATTACAACTATTTTACAGACAGCAGGAACCTCTCAAGGAGATGCAGTTTTAAGCAGCTCTCCTCACTGAGAACTGATGTCAAGATTCTGTCCTATTTCCAGGTGATCCCACATGAGTCTTGGAGGGGAAGGGAAACACAAGAAAGCCATCATTTGATTTGGAGAAATAAAGAAATAAAGCAAGAGTGGAATTCTGCAATGCCAGATTTTCTCCTGAAATTTTCTGGAGGCTTGGGACCAGGCATTTGTAACTCACAATGACTTTTTCAGGCTGGAGATTACCAAATTATGAAGTGTGCACTGAACAGAAGGGAGTGGCTAAGTATTTGAGAAAAAAGAAGGATTTGACACTAGCAATGAGTGGGTTAAGGAGAAGGGCACAATCAGAGATGCCTGCTGCCCCTTAAGCCTTGGGAGTGACCTCCAGCATTCTCTAAAACTAGTTGGTTGAAATATATGTATAGATATATTCTTATAATTTTTATTAAAACTTTTTAAAAGAAAGATAAAAACTAATAGAAACTAATATAAAGTAAGGAAGAAAAAGGGAAAAGAAAGAATTCAAAGAGAAATCAAAATGTGCAAGAAAAAAAAAAAGTGGTAGTGTTGAATCTTTCCATCTCTGTGCATATAATAATCTCACCGCAGTAATCATACCTTGAATAATCTTCCATGGCTTTTTTCTAACTGTTTATCCATCAGTCCTAAAAGGAAAAGTTCTGGTTTCAATTGAAGATTAACCTTTAAAATCCTCTGTATCAATGTATGTAAAAACACATTGAATCCATTTTTTTAAAGCTTTTTTACATGCCTACCAAACATGATAAAATGTCCCTTTATGTTGTTCACATTTCTAATATACATTTGAAGTGCCTTGATACCTTCTAGTTAATTTCTCTGGCATCATGTACCAATGATACATCTTCAAACTATAAGTAGACTGGTTCCTCAGAACCTCCCTGGATAAGGTGAGGAAGTGAGACTGTTCACGTGTGCTCCAGACTACTGCTCCTCATGGGGAGACCGCAGGACAACAGTCTTCTGTGGATTTGAGTGCCAGGAGATGATAGAATTAGCCATCTTGCAACCGCAACACAGCCTTTTAAAGGAAACTAAATTGGCAAACCTCACTTTCTAATCACTTTCAGAAATCTTAAAACTACTAGAGACCTTTAGAAAGACAAGTCTGAAAAGTCTTCATCAGGTGAACTTATCTTCAACTCTGAACAAAAGAAAAATTAATTACAAGCTTAAGAACTTAAATAATTTGAAATAAACAGCAAAAAGCTAAATAAGGTTTTGATCTAAGAAAGTTATAAATGGATTAAGTATCCTGATAAATTTGGAATATTGACTTTTACTATAAGATTTTGGAATTAACCATAAAAAATAAACAGCTTCTTGTGGGAAACAGACTTATTTTGGCTATCCTGGTTATTGCAAGTCATAACAGAAGATAAGTGATGATTTTAGAAACTGGACACTAGAGGGGTCTAAAAATTTTAAGCAGAAGGAAAAAACATACATGCCTGATGTCAGTTAATACTGACACAAAACTTTATAACATCAGAAATACTAAAGGAGATTTTTGAAAAATGGAGCCAGAAATTAGTAACCACAATATCACCACTGTCAGTAATGATGTCTGCTTCTATGGATAGACTATGTCTAAAAGTCGTTAATGAAGGAACGACAGATATAGAACAAATTTTATCTGGTAAGATAAAGTACAGAATGTGGAACTACAAATTACAGGCCAAGAAAATGATTTGGAAAAGGATACTTTATGGGATATACAAAAGAAACTGGCTGAAGTTTTAAAAATTAAAAGGGAAATACAAATGATAAAACAAGAGAATGACCTGGAAGATGTTTTCTTATTGGATGTACAAAAGAGGCTTTTTAAAGGCTTGAAGAAATCTGTGTGATGGGATAAAGAAGAATTGAAGAGAAATCAAATCCTACAACAATATTTGATTGAATCAAAGATTAGGACTGTTAGAAGTAAAAGGAAGGAATGTAAAGTTGGTTTATTTGATCAAGGTTAAAATAAGACTTTTTTTTTTTTTTTTTTGGCAATGTTCTGGCAACCCTTTATGGACTTTTTGCTGATACCAGGACTGAAAAATTGATGTTTTATGGATTTGCTTATAGATAAGGGATGGGATGAAGAGATATCTGTTTAACCTTATAAGGGGTGAAGAATTATTAAATTTGTTTATACTTATTGTGATGAAGGTTGGAAGTCACTTCTTTATATATTTCTTTTCTTTTTCTTTATTATATTCTTTCTTTTCTTTTTCTTTCTTTTTCTTTTTTCCTGAACTTTCTATTCTTTCTTTCCATTCTGTTTACTTTCTGTAAGTTTAGTTTGTATTAGTTTTACTACTGTAATTAAAATTCTTAACAAAAATTATATTTTTTAAAAATAATTTATATGGCCAACAACCTCACAACAGTGACTCAGGGTGGTATACAAAGATTAAAACCTGACAATTAAAGCAATAACTCATGGCACCCCAGGCAAATGACATCTTCCAAAAACACATCAACAACAGAACTAGCTAACCTCCTGGTCTGAACACCTGGGGAAGTTTCTCAGGAGAGTTTTCTGGGAATTTCCATGTCACTAAGAATCTGTCCCCTTCCTTCTCTCTCTTTCTCACACACATGCACACACAAACACAAACACACAATAAGAAAAGGCTTTTTCCCCCTGAATATTCTCTGTCCTTTTTTTCAGGGCAGCCCTAGTACTAAGTTCTCCCATTCCAGTCCAACATAGGCACTAGGGGTTTATTTTGTAAAGCAAAAAGTCCACATTTGAAATCATGTACTATATGCCCAAGTTTGATTTGTGGAAGAAGAAGAAGACTGGAAAAAATTCTGCCTGAAATCCTGGAATGCTGCTGTCAGTCACTGTTGACAATATTAGAGTAGACCCATGATCCAACTTGGTATAAAATAGCTCCTTCTGTTCCTTGGTATAAGTCGTAGCTTCAACCCCCAGCACCTGTGAGACAAGCTGGAAAAATTCCTAAAACTTCAGAGAATTATGGCCAGACGTTGCTGCCAATGCTAGGTTTGGTGGATCCATAGTCTTGGTATAAGGTAATTCTCTATGTTTTTATACATGCTTAATGTCTCAGGTTGAATCCCCTGCAACTGCAAGTAGAACTGGAAAAAATCCTCCTTGAAATCCTGGAGAATTGCCCCCGATCAGCGTAGACAATACTGAATTCCATGGATCTAGGCTGCGACTCATTATGAAGCAACTTCCTATATTCCCATGTATGCCAGAGGTCCCAGTTTGATTTACAGCAATTCCAAGAACAACTTCCTGGGTTGTTCCTACTATTCCAGAAGAAGCCCAATTTTCCAGCCAAACAAATTATATTTCAGGGAACTTCTGTGATGAATATCAAAAATTGCATTAGCATCTTCATGTCCAGGTGAGAAAGGCTTATGAATTCACTTGTTGTACAGTATGTATTCTTGGAGGTTAAATGATGTTATTTATCCCCTGGTGAATTCAAATAAACATAGACAAATCTAACAGAGAACAATCATGATACTGTTTATCTATTACCGTTGTATTTGGGAGGTGGGGTGGAATGGAGGCGGGGAGATGTTTCATTTCTTCCCTAGCAGAATCATTCATGCAATTCTCCTGTGGGATTGAACACATATAAAATATATGTGGTTCCACAGTCTCATACCTGATGTTCCTTAATGTATTCCTTTGGTCTCACACAATAGAAATGTGCAGCAGGGAGATGACATTTTGGCTTCCTTTCCCCTCTTCAAGAGCTCCTACAGTTCCATACAACATTTCTTTGGACCATGTCTTGATGTTTGGAAAAAAAGTACCCCTCCCCCCCCCCCAAAAGCTCCCGCCAGTTTTGTTCCAAATGAAAGTTTCTCTCCAGGCTGCACATTGTGTTCGAGCCACTGATTTGTGTTCGTTCCCGAGGAGAAGTGTAACGAAAACAGAGGACTCCCTCGATTGCAAGGCCTTCGGAAAGACCAAAGTGGGGAACAAGGCCTGCCTGAGTCTCCCACAGAGCACTTTTGTGCCGGAATGCAAATGTGCCCCAGCAAAACAGATCATGGACAATAACCCAGGAAAAGACAGAGTGGAACAAGCCATCTGTAACTATTTTGTTAACTCTGTATTTTTTACGTTCTTCTCCATGCAACAAAACACTCCACGTTGACATCTGGGATTAAAAAAAATAAATGCATAAAATTTCTGGGGTCATGTTCCTAATTTTAGATAGCCCCTCCTTGTTTTAAAGAAGCAGCTCTGGATCCATAATTTACAAATGTTACACCCTTCAGAAACTCTGAAGGATACTCATTTGCCCAACCAAGTTGAAATGTAGATGCTAAATAGTCAGGACCCCAAACAGCGAGGAAAATGAAGAGTGTTGGAGCCCTAATTTGCACACAAGGAGGAATTCAGCTCTTAGTTTGGTCTGAGCTGTTATAACTCTTAAGAAGTCATGAAAGAAGAAACTATGATAAAGGAGGTGATCATAATAGTAACAATAATAAAAACATCAACAATGTTAACTTCTGTTATTTGGTAGCTTAATGTTTGACAGGTTGGTGTTTTCTTTCTCCAAGATGTTTGTGAGTGAATCCGGAAAAAGAAGGGGAGCCTGACTGTCTAGGGAATATTTATGCACAAATGCACTGAAATAAAGAGAATTTTTCAGGAGAAAATGCCAGGTGATGATGTTTTAAAAAATTTTCTGATGACTTTGACTTTAGAAGTGTGCTTCTGCAGAAATGTATGAATGGATAAATTAGATAAAACTGGAGGCCAAATTAGTAGCATCTTTAATGAAGCCACCCTACCTTCTGCATTAATTTGAAACCTAGTCTTCTCACTGGCTGATGGCAGAATACAGACCATGAGGTTTGGAAGCTGTGAGCCTCAGAGACTTGAATCTGCAACTTAAGAGGTGGTAAGGGGTATAAGTGGTCCACCCAATGCAGGAGGGCAAGAAAGAATGGGACTGATGAAAGTGGCATTGCGGTGTTGTGATGCAAGCCCCACCCTTTTCTATGAGCAAAATAGAGCTTGTCCAAAGTGGGAGGAGCCTGTGGGCCAACCCTGTGAGGGTACTTTTGTCATTCTGATGAAAACAACAAGGTCCTGTGGAAGCCCTGGTTCTACTTTACAGGATTATCTCAACAGCTACTTAGTTTATATGAAGAATTCTGAAAGATCTAAAATATTATCTCAGATATATTATTGTCCTTCAGTCTTATAAAATTCATCTCTGGCTCTTTGGTGTGATCCAAAACACCTGTTTTCTTCACACTTACAAGACAAGCCGTTGATACAGATTTTCATGAGAGGTTTACCCCGGACTATTAGGATCTATCATGTAATGGAGCACTTAACAACTATTTAATACAAGGATTATTGACCTAAAAGATGTAGCAGCTGTTTGCAAGTATCCTTCACAGTGGCTGCCCTGCTCTTTACCTTGTCAGTTTTATTCTTTATTTTCTTAACTATCCAAAGGCACTCATTCATATTACAGGGATTAAAGCTTGGGGACAGCAGGGGAGTGGGAATGCAAGGGAAAAGCAAACTTCTTTGAATCTAAAGAATTGTATTTCAAAAGAAAGAGAAAAGTGTCAAAAACAGAGGTGTACCACCTTTGACTCCAGGGCTCCATGGAATCCCAATAGTTTTGAACATGGCCTCAGTGGTCTCAAAAAGATGTTCCCACACTCTAATTTTATTTTAAATGATGCAAGGGAAAATGGCTAGATAGATGAAGAATGATCATTTAAGTGCAATTGAAATAGGACATCAAATTTAATTCTAGTCTGGATCCCACTCACTGCAATTTGGAGGGTGGCATCTGGTATGTCCACTCAAGGGTGAAATGTGCCCCTAGAGCAGCGTTTCTCAACCTTGGCAACTTTAAGATCTGTGGACTTCAACTCCCAGGATTCCCCAGCCAACCTTGCTGGCTGGGGAATCCTGGGAGTTGAAGTCCACAGATCTTAAAGTTGCCAAGGTTGAGAAACGTTGCCCTAGAGTGTGTCAGAAAAAAGTTGTACAACCTGGGGTCTACATGACACCATGCCTTACCGGGCTTGCTTAGCTCCCTAGTGTCTATAAAACAGTTTATTTGTGAAGCAGAAAGAACCATTTCAACTTGCTTTATTTAATCTGAGAGAGGATAGATGACAAATTCATTTTAAGAAGGGATTTGGTAGTTTCTTGTAGGCTTTCTACAAATTAAAAGAACTCCATTAGGTAGATTGAGAGAATGCTGAGGATCCAAAATTGGGGGTTAGAGAGAGAGAAATCTGACGAAGGGAGTAATATTTTGCTTCCTTCCCATCTTTTAACAAGGGATATTTTTCACCAGTCAGGAAAAAAAAATGGCCCAGAAATCAATTTGGTTTCCTTTCATGAAAGTGATGTCAACTTTCTCTAGCACCTAGTTTAGAAATATTCTCAAAAAGTGCAACAAGATATTATACCATCAAAATGGGGTGGGGGGGAAGCAAGCATTCCTAATATACAGTTTGGGTCAAACCCTTGAATTGTTTTAATAAAATGAAATCAAAACTGAAACAGAGTCTAGGGCTGCCAAGAGTCCTTAAATGTCTATGCCCTCCTGTGGCTAAGATAAAGGACGTGTCTTACCCTGTTCAAAAGCTGCCCTCATTTAAAAACCCAGCGACGCTTTAGCAAAACGTACTGCTGTCATCCCAAATTGAGTAAATGAGCCTATATTTCTCCATATAAAGGTGAAAAAAGAATTATTGCATATCACCCAGGGAGCAAAAAGCGATCCAGTTCCCATTTCTCCCTGACCTTCATGGACTGAGTTTCCTTCCTTCAACCTGAAAATTGGCCAAGCTCTTCACTCCTAATTTCTCGAGCAACGTGAAGCAGGGAGAAAGACAGACAGAACTTGTCTGCTCCCAAACAGTTCACGTTTTGTCTCCTTTGCATGCCTCCCAACCCAGGAGAGGCAGAGGAAGAGAGGCTGTGAAATGCATAGGAACAGGCTTCCCATTGAAATGAGCCCTTCATTGATATCACTTGTCAGTTTTAATACAGCTGCTCCATTGAGGAAGACCTAACAGAACAGCAGGTAGTCATGACTTGCCAGAACTTCAGAAAAAGGTCTTCACCAACCATGTCTGAAATTACCTGGAATTTAATATTTGCCTTTCTGCCCACAGAGTGGCTGCTCTGCTACTAAGCTACATCCCAAAGCATCTGATAGGAATATAGCTTTATTCTGGGTCAGAAGAACCTTGGTGGAGATAACTTTTCTTGGTGGAGATATCTTTTGTATGGTCTTCACTGATGTAGAAGATGAAAATGATGAAGGTCAGACTTCCCCAACCTGATAGTGTCCAGACATGCTTGACTACAACTCCCATCATTTCCAGCTAGTATAGCCTTTGATTATGCTGGCTGGGAAAGAGGAATTAGAGCCAACACATCTAAAAGGCACCAGGTTGCCAAAGGCTGAATTAGGGAATAGTATCTCTAAGTCAGCAAGCATGTTGTGAATATAATCCACGTCATATGCATTGTTTTATAAATTAACTACCAGTGTGACTTCATAACTCTCTTCCAAGCACATCAATGCAGGGTTGTTGTTTGGGGGTTTTTTTGAAGTGGAGTTTTCTTTTTTGTTCTCACTAATGGAAGTTGCTTTCACATTCCACTTACAAACTCTTGTAGACTCTTCTAAAATCAGAGGAAAGCAACCTAGCATATAAAGCAACTTCTGGCTAAGCACCCAAGCAGTTTGCATGGTACAAGAGCACTGAACTGTGCAAGGGAGACTTTGCGTGTAAAACAAGATGACGACTGCTATTTTTTTCTTTATGGAAGAACTGCATGGAATCTCCCAAGCAGAAGGTCTGATTTCTGACAGTTCATTCAAAGGAAGATCAGCAGACAATATCATGCCACAGAGGCAACCAAAGAGAGCCACTATTCCATGCAAAGTATGTGGAAATCTGGGCACGGTCAGTGGTCTTCCTAAGAAAATATTTTGAAACATCTGTGCAATGAACCAGGCTTCCATGTTTTGATTTAGCCAAGAGTGGGAACTAGGGATTTCTAAATACGGCCATCCCAACCAGCATGTCCAGCAGTGAAGGTTAAAAAGAAGTATAGCTTTGCAAACATCTGGAGGCCACAGGTCCCACACTCCTGATGCAGGAACTGTGGGTTGGCATGGTCATGTTCCTTCATATGAAAATTTAGGAAGTTTCATAGCTATGTATAATAACTTGAACAACTTGTGAACCCATGCTCTGCACTGAGGACTGGCCAGCCCATTGTCTGGTAGATGCCATAGTAATATATCTTTCAACCAACATAGTGGTTTGATCTCCTCTTGCTAGGGAGCCTTCAGGAATTCAACTTCCTTTTTCTCCAGCATGATGAGGGACTTTCAAGAGATGAACCCCAGAATATCTAGGGAAAGATAAGCTATCTAGCTCTGGCTTAGATTCTCAGAGGTGGCTATATATGGTTGCCAACAGACTTTAGAACAACCTATAGCTTTATATGGATATTGTACATGTATAAAGAACCGTGGGCAGGAACAGGAGCTACAATTGCATGCTCTGATCCCATAATATCTTCATTCTGGCCTTCTTAATCTGTTTCCTCAAACTGAACATAAATATTTCAGGGGCACCTACTCATTTGGAGAAGGAGAACCGTAACTCTTAGGTGCTGCAGTTGTGAGGGACTTAATCCATGGCTGGAGGACTCAGATGAGACCCCAATCCCTTCTTTGAAGACCCCCAAACATTCTCTCCCATGGCATCACCACATTTTAGTAGGACAGTTGCTGAAAAATGAGTTTGGTTATCCCTTGTGGAACACACACACACACACACACACACACACACACACACACACCATGAATGCCTAAAATAGCCCTGGAGCATGGACAGGAAAAAGAATTACATTTCTTAATGGTTACGAGTGACTTACGTAGACATATTCCATACTGTGGGGAGGGGGTTATGTCAAACAACACATTAAAAACCTGCAAAGTAATTTCTGTTTTGGCCTTTACTCTGCAGCATCAGAAGCTGATGATGTTAGATTTCACAGGGGCTCAGAGCTGGTAACCATCTGGATACAGGAAGGGAACAGCAAACCTTATCTTTGCATCTTTCTTTGACGTTAGGCTATTGTTTGTAATAGGCAGGAGGCCAAACAGAGAGCTATGGGTGTTCTTCTAAAAGAGATGTTATCTTATGGAAATAGGGGGAGACTTTGGAATAATGAAACGCTGTAGTGGGAAGACAACCCAAATAAAATCTAACTACAGATGAGATTTAAATACAAATCTTATTATGCAAAGCCTGCTTGCAAAAAGACTATTGGAAAGGCCCCTTTAATGAGTGTTACAGTGATGATGATGATGGCTCATTTATTTTTATTTACTGAATTTCTACTTTGCCTGTCTGTTTCTCCAACAATTAAATCAGCTTGCAGAGATTAAAGAAAGAAAGAAAACCCCAAAACAAAATGTAAACTGAAGCAACGATTAAAATCAGAATAAAAATCAAACATTGGAATCAATGAAAAATTAACAGTTAAAAGCCTGGGATAAACATGTTTGCTAATCAGTGGAGAGGGTAATTGATGATATCTGTGTTTGTTCAAAGAATTATTTCTGCCTTTTCTGACAAGCTTTTGGCCTACAAATAAAACAAGCACTAAAGGGAGAGAGAGAACTTTAATATGTGTTGTGTGTGTGTGTGTGTGGGGGGGGGATACAGAGATAAAAACAGCAAAAGAAACTGATAAAGCTGCAAGGCAAAAATAGGAGGTAATACCAGAACAAAGACACAAATTACCACCATAGGCTTGCAAATTCAGATCAGATATTGCTAGCCAGATAAACATTCCAAGGAAGGAAATTCCAGAATGTGGGTCTTTTCCTGTTCTTTCCCACTCTGATGGGGACTAAGTTAACTTCTGAAGTTGGAAACTCTTGAGCTAGGCCCACAACTCATACCATAGGGTGAATGAAGAGGGAAAGACAGATTACATACCCTAATTCTATCCATCTTATTTACACATTGCTATCATAATGTTCTGATGGATGTCCATTTGGTATGTCCGTCTGAGAGCTCACCCAAAACACAGATGCACCTTAATGAATTCCAAACAAATACTCTGACAGAGAAACAAGCAGTAGATTGCACAAGGCCAACCAGGAGAAGGCGGATAAACAAATATTTGGCCTTCCAAAATGGAAATTCTTTGAAGCTATGTTCTTACAGCCCTACTCAATTTATCTGCAGGCTGTTAAAGATGGCCTTTGAGCATTCTTGTCAATGAGGAGGCCCTTATTCATTAATAGTTCATTACACTTAAGGAGTTCTGTTTCTCAGGTGGCCTGTCCTTCACCTGGCCATCGTAATTCCATATTCCTGCTTCCCATACTCTGTAATGGTGGGCAGAATTCAACTGATGATTCAGTATTTGAGGAGAAGTCACAGCTTCCTCAGAAAATGGTTTCTTCTAAGAATGGAAGAGTTTTCTTGATCTAGAGCAGTGTTTCTCAACATTGGCCACTTGAAGATGTGTGGACTTCAACAACTTCAATGAAGTTGAAGTCCACATATCTTCAAGCTGCCAAGATTGAGAAACACTAATCTAGAGTCACACTGTTCTTTTAACTCAGCTTCATCTTCCTCTAATGAAAGGAGGTCTTGGGGAAGGGATAGAAATTACAGATACTACATATTAAGAAGGTCACTTTCTTAGTTACATGCATGTACTGTACTGTACTGTACTGTACTGTACTGTAATGTAATGTAATGTAACGTAACGTAACGTAACGTAACGTAACGTAAATGTACATGCATGTACATTTGTACATGCAGTAAACTTCAGATGAAAAATTAAATGGACTTTCATAAAGGAGGCCACTGCAGTGATAAAAGGTAAACATGGTAGGTGGGATTTAGGTGGATTCATGTGGAATTTGAATGCTACGCTCAACCATAAATAAGGAAATATCATTTTTTCTTGGACACTGCTGCTCTTTACCAGAATATTTATGATTAAAATGTGTGATATTCCTAACACTTGCTGATGGCACTGGCCTGGATATGAATTTAGGTATGTGCATCTCTCTGTGTGTGTGCATCTCTGTGTGTATAATATTTTAAATGCAAGGTTGGACTTAATTGTTGAATACCTCCACACCAAGAGACTCTTTCATATACAGAGAGACTTTTCAAGAGAGATAAGACAATGTCTTTAAAAAAAAATGGAAGTGATACAAGGATAAGTCATGCCTAGTTAAAGGTCACCTTGACTTTTAATCTAGACTGTCATCCTTCCTTTCTCATTAAAATATTTGATAAGAATTCTTTGCTTGACCGAACAGCACAGAATACCTTAAAAATGACACTCTTTGCTCTTGAGGTGGTTGCTATGTCACAGTAAATAATTGTCTGCCTGCTAGAAAATAAAATCATTATCTGCATTATATGCAAGTAACAAATAAAACTGTGTATTTACACAATGTTAATCTACTCTTTAAGAATGAAACATATTTCAAGATCTAATTTTCTCTCAGTGTTGTTTTATGGCCTCCAAGCTGAGTCTCTCTACCCTTCCCCCCATTCCCTGGTACTTTTCTAGTTTCTATACTATACTATAGCATAGACTATAGTAAGTGCCACTGAAATCAACTGAAGGTTAGGCAGACCCAATGCAGGTTTATTTAAAACATCTATAAAGGAAAAGATAACCTATAACTGAGCAGGAATCTTGATGATTACATGACCAGGTTGTATAGTTTCTTGGCAATGTTGCAGAAATGGCTTCTGTAACAACCCGGGAATTGTCTGATGGTGTCCTATCCAAGTATTAACCCAGCTTGACCCTCCTTAGCTTGCAAGCACAGACAAGGTTGGTGAGCTGCTGCTACCTTCTGAGATAGAACAACCATCATTGACCGTTAGATTAGGTGCCATCAAGTCTGTGTTGATGCATAGTAACCACATAGATAGATTGTCTCCAGCTAAATTATCCCCATCATGGTCTTTCAAAAGTGCACTTCTGCTGCAGTTGAATCCATCCACCTTGCTCATGGTCACCCTCTTCTCTTTCTTTTCACCTTTCCCAGCATTATGGACTTTTCAAGAGAGCTAGGTCTTTGCACTGTGTCCAAGAGATGATAAATTGAGCCTGGTCATTTGTACCTTGAGTGAGAACTCTGGATTAGAACAGCCATATTGGCAGCAAATGCTGGTAATTACAGTTATAGCACAACTGGGGGATGCCAAGTTGGAGGCAGGTGACTCTGAAATAAACTCTACCGTGCTCAGTAATCTGAATAAGGCCATCTTCTTTGAATATATAATTGGGCCTTCAAATCCACACCATGGAATGATTGAGCAGATTGCAAACTTCAGGTTGGATGCCAGATGCTTTTTTTCCAAATATCATTGAAAGGGAACAAAATATGCTCCATTATATTATGCTGATTTTCTACTTACGGGGTGATGACTGCCTAAAGAAGGCAAGTACAAAAATTTGATTCTTCACCTGCAAAAGAAAATGATACATCCCACCACCTTAGCAGTCCCCACTCCCTCCCGAAAAAGATCTCTACGAAGTGGCTGAATTATTCTTCTATTGGTTCATTTTATTTGAGAGGCCCAATGTTAAATATAGTACACCTCCAAATTAAAAATTAAAAAAAAAAAAAAGGCCAGGAAAATCAAGAAAATATTCAGCAAATGTAAATGGGGACTGCCATTTCACGAAACCATTTCTCTTTGGATTACCAGGTCAAGTTGTACATATCCTTGGTCAAATTCTTGCACGTTCCCACATTTGGGAGCCAAAGCTTTCTAACAAGGCACTTTGCTCCCCTTCGTGCCCTAGATGAGTTCTTCTGTTCCTGCTGGCCATCTGTGCTGGTGGCATGGAATTCTTGCTTGCAGGCTGAAAATATTTATTCTATCTCCGCTGACTTCATCATCCAAACCCACTCAATGGAGGGGAGCCCGAGAATAATCTAAATGAGACTGCTTCCCAAACCATTTCATCCCTGCATTCTTTTATTACAAATCCATATTCAGATATGTTAATATATAAAGATGTACAATATTACTATAAAGAGCACAAAAACCTGACATTGTGACACCGGTGGCTGAATAGCTTGGTTATTATAACAGCTGCCGTTCAGCTATTTTCAAGAGCTCTCGTTAGCCTTTTGTGCAAAAGCCTTTGGTGCGAGAGTCAAGTCTATGCCGATAAGACCTTGGAGACGTAATCACCGGCCTTCATTCTCCATTGACGGCACCATGCGGCCAATTCACAAACATTTTCATATTAATATTGAGCAATTTCCCTACATTCTAATCCATCAAAGTAGGCTATTAATCCTTCCCTGTACCGTCTGCTATTCAAATGCTAACAATTTTCTCCTCGCACACGGAAACATTTGTCCTACAGCTCCTTGTACAAAGACGGCATATTGTCAGCTGTGATTGATCAGAGTATTAATATGAGAGTTGCAAGGTAAATCACATCAATGAAATCATATGTCTGTGAACAACAGGAAAGGAATGGTGGGAAGAGGGGAACAAAATCTAAGGAGTAAACTGAATGTGGAAGATAATCAAGGTATTGCCCCATGACCACATTAAACAGTGGTCCTTGTGGTGTATTTGACTGAAGTGTCAATAAAACAGGACTCCTTGCTTTACAGTTGATAGGCAACCAATCCATTTTTTTTAAATTAAAAAAAATTGCTCTGAGAAAGATTAAAATGTAAGTAACATGAAACATGGAGTTGAAAAGGAAGCATGGTCTGTAATCTGTGCAGAACACCCATTAAATAAAAGGCAGTTACCATCTCCTGTGATAATATTTCCATTCCACACCACCTTTCTGGTTACTGGTGGGGTTAGGAAGGAACAGATTTGGAGGACTTCAGGAATAACAGCAATGCCTGAAAGGAGAGGAGGAGGTTACCACTGTTCCTCTTGTCATGGCTGCCCTGTCATTCACCTTCCTGACCATACAGTTCTTCTTTGGCACTAACAAGATTGTTATCACTCACTTTCAGCTGGCTAGCCACCCTACTGCTGTTGTTCTGAGAATCCTCTGAATGATGGCTATAGGGGAGCCTGCAAATAGCACACTATTCCAATGAGCCACGTGCTTTAGCATGATGAAGCATCTTCTCCAGATGGTGGATTCTTAGGGGAGCAAAGGGAGATTCAGCCTCCCATGTGGCTGCCTGTCCAATCTGTTGCTTGAAGCATTGGCTTCATTTTCTAGACAGGAGGACAGTTCAACTGCCAAGTGATCAAGGATGAAGGTGCTTCATTTCCACTCCCCCTTCCCATTCCTGTTTAATTTCACAGGGAAATAGGCTTCCAAAATTTCTTTTAGAAGAGGACCTTATGGATGGACATCAGTGTTCTTGCATTTATGGGAGAGATGAGGTGACTGATAAAACTCTATGAGTGTTCTATTTTTCATAGTACAATAATTTCTCCAAGTATTTTCAGCCCTCCTGACATTGATGCTTCCATGTATGCTTCTGAAGGGAAGACTTTATGAAGGAATCTCATCTTTAGAAGATCAAGGGGTTGGGGAGGGGTGGGGCAGCTAAGGAGACAGACTGTAGAGTAATAGATGAATATATAAGAGAAGAAAAGGAAACAATTAGATTGCTATACCCCAAAGAAACATGGAATAAACCTGATAAGGAACCAAAAAAACCTCTTTTGCATGGAAATCAGCATGCAAAGCTTTCATGAAGTGCCGGTCTGAAGCTGCCACTGAGATCACTAAACTAATTATGTCTTCTGTGCACCCACATGAATGCTCAGAAGATCAGGGAACAGCCTTTGAGAGAAGAAAAATTTGAGAGATGGACCCTTCTCAAGAACTGAGCAGGACGTTCAGAGACGCCCAGCCAAATACAGTGTGCGGGTGTATCTCCAATACAAAAGAAGTACATGGATATAGTTTGGTCCTATAAAGACAACGAAGGAGGATTGGATTGCAGAGCAAATATGTGAAGTGAGAATGACAAGAGTAAGAAAGTTGTCATTGGAAGGAGTTGAAGGGATCCTCAAAAAGAGAGAGGTGAGAAGTTTAGAGAACAAAAGAATGGGGATGGGGGTGACTGTGGTAGAAACCAGAAAGATATGAGGAGGTAGAGCGAGCGGTGCTCAAGTAAACTAGCTCTAGTCAGAATTCCTTCTCTATTTTTTCCTGCCTTTCCTGTAATTTCTTTTGCTTACTACTTATCCTTTTCCATACTGTGCATAATGTTACTTGTTCCGAAAGGACGATGGGGAGGTATAGCTGTCTGTTTATCCATCCACCCATTCATCATCTATCTATTTTGGAGAGCATCAAGACTGCAGGAGTTTTTTACAGTTTCCCACACCGATCCTACATCTAGATTCTCTGTTCTGAGATGGATATGTAGCTTGCTTGGACAGCTTCCTAACCAGTCGGTTTCTCTCATCCATGAGCCACTGTCTTCCCCTGACCGACACACACTTTCCCATATCTGGACACTGTTTTCCTCCTAGAAAATGCCCAGTGTCACTCAACTGTCCAAACTCAGCACACGTGCTGTGAATCCATAGTTCTGCATGCCTGCTTGCACACCTCTGCATTTCCCTGCCAAGTTGTGAAGGCTTTCTGCCAAAGGAAAAAAAAAATCAAAACCTAACAACAACAACAACAAAAACCAAACCTAAAATATCCTTATAGCAATTTTACATGCCAGGCAGCAGAAAAAATAGAAAAATCTGTCAGTGACTAATTATTCAAAACCAATCTTTTCCGATTTAATCCCCAAAATTGATTTAAAAAGAAAAAGGTAATAAAAAAGCAATATGTAGGCCTACACTTCACAAACACTTGTTTAAAGATTTCCTAATTATTTTAAGTGGTTTCTCCAGTGCTGGTACTCAAGAGGCAGCTGGTTTGTGTGATGTAATCCTTTCTTCCTATTATCTCTGCAGTAAAATTTTAGGGTTGGGAAAGGAATATAATAATAATTAAACCAAAAGTATGTAGTAGTGGAGGGGGGTGGGGGAAACACAAAGAAAGTTTTTCTCTCTCTTCCACTATTAAAGCATAAAAATTAGCTTTCATTATGAGCCCCCTTCTCTCCCCCCCAACCATCAAACATTAAACATGGATGCAATTAGCTATCAAGTACTATAACAATGTTTTGCCCTTTTGTATTAATGGGAAGCACTTTCCTACACACAGTTCTTCATAATGGGCTAAATGAGAGCCATGTGTCTACAAAGAGAGAATCAGAAGAACACATTTCCTGTTATCTTTTACTCTGAGAGCAAGAGAGAGCAAGAATGAACACAGACCCGAAAAGGTGATCAACTACCATAAAATACGAGCATCGGGGAATTTAGAAAACTCCTAAAGCAATCTGAGCAGGTAATAAATGTTAAACTTCATACGGTTTATTTTAGGATGTCTTACAAAGTTCAGCTTTAAAACATGCTGGGCAAATTAGAAAACCTTAGCAGATGTTGTAGAGAATAGATGGGGCTTCTTAATTCAGATGGGTTCCAATGTTTAGATTCAAATCTTTTTTGTTGCATGACAGCTGACCAAAAAACCAACACCCTTTGTTGAGTTTTCAGTGACCAAAATTAGTTTTATAATGAGTGTAATGCCAAAATTTTCATTTCCTTTCTCTCCCCGCCCCCCCCCCCCCCCGCCCATCTATCTTTATTCACTACGATGGTAAAGTTTGCTGTTCTTTATTTTTCCAACGAAGAAGAAAATTTCAAGGAAATTCTGATGGTTGGGTTATGATTTTCTGGCATTTACTTCAGTAACTGCGACACTGCCTTTCATCAGTGGTGCCCACCAGGGGTGAAGTCACAGTCTGCAAGACAGAAAGTGTGACGTCATGATGGAAGCCTTACCATGGACATATAAAAGGGCTGGGACTTGCATTACAATGTTGCACTCACCATCTTGCAGATGTTGACCCTCCTCAATGGATCCTGTTGCCATTTATTGCATCACCAGAAGCCTCCATGGCCTGCTGCTTGAATTAAACTCCAAGGGGATCCATCAGGATGAAATATCTTCAAAGGGGCTTTTTACATCAGAAAATGTGGACAGCCAGGGAGGATGCAGAGGCATGGGGATGAAAGTAAAAGCAAGCAACACCGTTATCTTCGGTAACCTCATAACAATAGAGTAAGCTCTGAATCACCTGTAAAAAGTGTGTTACAGCTAAAGAAAGTAATCAAGTGTCCATCAAGGTTCTCAATGAACAGAGTTCCACAATTTAGATGCAGTCACCAGGAAGGTCCTTCCTCTTCTCTCCATCCATGGTGGCTTTCCTATACAGAAGGGCTTCTTCATCAGGGTTAAGTGATAGGAGAAGGCGCCTGCCCCCCAGGAATGTTGGACATAAATCTACTGAAGTTTTAAAGGTCAATTCCAGCCCTTTGGATTGTGCTTGGAAACAAATAAGTGACTAGCACAACCCTAACGATAATATAAATCTGCAAATGTGTGCTTATCGGCGTTTTGACTTCTGCATTCTAGACCAGTTGCTATTTCCAAAGCCTCTTCAAAGGTAGGCCCAGTCGAAACTAAAGATGTTCTCAAGTCAAAACTGATTCCTGAGAACGCCCATGTAACTTGGTAAAAATAATGCTTTACCATTGTTTTCACTGTAAATAGGTAGGTAGGTAGGTAGGTAGATCAATCTAACCTGCAACCCTGGGGTCTCCCATCCAAATTCTAATCTGACCTGACTCTTCTATTTTTATTTCAAGATCAGTCAATGTTTGGGGGAGAGTAAAACATACATCATCATGGTCAGCTTCTTCTTTGACAATGTAACTATATAACCTCCTACCTTTCACAAATAAAATTAAGCATACTCTTGCATATGGATCCAGGTAACTGCTGAAGGTTGCATTTCCAAACATGAGGCAGTATTAGCCCTTTTTTTGTTTTTTACATCTTTGTCCCAACAACCTGAGATATAACCTGGATCCAGAATAGCACTTAGTAGAATCTAATCCAATTTAGTTTGCATTTTCTCCTCCACCAGAATTTGATTAAAATGCACACTTGGTGCATTCTATATCAGGCCAACCTTTTTCCTTTTCCTTCTGCCCCTCCCCCACATCACAGCAGGTAGCAGCCTTAAAGACCAGCAGGTTTATTATAGGATATGTTTTCATGAACTGCCATCAACTTCCTCAGATACGTTACAAACATTTGCATCTTTGGTGGCAGGAGCTCAGAGTGGAAGGAAATGCAAGAATGGAATAGCAATAATGATCGTTTGGTTAATAACCAAAGAGGAGATTCACTGGAAATTTGCAATTGTAAATCCAAGTAATATTCTTCCTATAAGTAGCATGTTCATTCTGAGGAAAACAGTAGCTTACTTATTCTCAACAACTGCCTAGGCCCAAATCTGCCAGACTGATGAACTGGTTCACATGTTGACCGAAAGCTGTTGAGGAAAGGAGACAGAGAGACAAGAAGACCCTTTGATGTTCTGGGAAGATGAACCACTCAAAACTCTGTCCAAAAACACAGCGTCTTAAAGTGTCATCGTGAACCTACCAAAGTCAGTCCAATCACTAATCTGATGCAGCCTTTTGGCCATTCTCCCCACTTTCTCACAAGTTGCCCTTCTCCTGTTGGCCATGATGCCCACAATACCCCAAAGTGATAGGGCAGGCACATTCCAGGTACCTTCCCTGGAATCTTGCCATCTAGTGGGACCCCAGAAGCCTGCCTTTTCCGTGGCTGCCCCTACCTTATGGAACACCCTCCCCCCCCCCAGTGATTTGGCAGACCCCCACCCATTTAGCCTTTCAGAAGGCCATCAAGACCTGGCTGGCTACCCAGGCGCTGGGGTTGAGTGAGGGCGTCTGTAGTTGGTTGAGGGCATCCCGATGCGCTGGGTTTTGTTTTAATTTTATGGTTTTATGATCCATGATTTTTTTTATATTTCTGATTCCATTGTTGCTGTGAGCCGCCCAGAGTTGTGTTTTTAGATGGGCGGCCATACAAATCTTTTAAATAAATAAATGCCACGCAATGCAATGCGAAGCAAAGCAAGATTTGGGGAGAAACGGCATTTTTGTTCTGGTTAAGTGGGAAAAGAAAATAAACACACAAGTCCGTGGTTTCTTCTGTCATGCATATGTGTGCGCTGTGTCTGAGGTATTTGGAATGTCCACCTCTTAGCATAACAAAGCTTCTCCTTGTTTCCTAGCGGTGGCCTATCAAAATCTCTGAGTGAGCCACAGTCCCTTCACAGAAGCCCTTTCAAGCGTCCTCCAGATTGGCTTCATTCTTTTGCCTCCTTCAGTTTGGAGAGGCAATAAAAGCTTTCACGGGCTGACAAGTAAAAAAGCAGAATAGCCACGGAGTCCTGGTTCATTCAGGAAGGCCTTCTTTTCTCATTTTAATTGGCCACCTAATTAGAATGTTTGAGTTCTGCGATTTGCCGGGGATGAAAAGGCAGGGCGGCTAATTACGCTGTAGGCGTTTCTATCTGGCAGGGTTGATTAGGGTACCCCCCCCCCAGTTCTTCTTGTTCTTTCCTCTTCCATGCAATAGTTTCTTTCAAACACCTTGATTTGAAGCAATGAAACTCCCAAGTCAAGATTTTATGTCCAGCTGTATTTATTCAATAGTTGATTTTTTTTTCCTTTTAAAGACAGCATTGCATGCGTTCTGTCTCTGCCTCTGTCTCTCTTTCTCTAAATTTCCTGAAAATACCTGAGCATAACCAAGAACAGAAATCGTGTGGCAGTCACATTTATAACTCCTCTCAACCCACTGGTTAGAGATAAGGCTGAAGACAGAGGCCCTTGATGGACTTGATTAATTCCCTGGAACGAAGGTTTGTCTTCTCTGGCTTAGTGAATGACTTCATTCTAGGGGATGAGGTCATCCAAGTCAAGGTAATAAACTTTCCAAAATTCACATGCAAGTTGGGCTCCCCCCATGAAAAGCTCCCCATTCCTAAAGAGAGAAACAAAGGGAGGGAAAGAGAGAGAATTGAAAGTATTAGCTTATTTACCTATATTTTAAGAGCCCTAGAAAGTGTCACATGGACAGAATTATGCTGAGTGCCTTTTCATCTCAGAAGTACAAAGGTTTTCTTGACTGGATTTGACTGTAGAAAGCTTGTCAGAAAAATTTACTACTGTTGCAGCATACTTCTCAGCTGAGCTTCAGTGCAATATCTGTTTCTATACTACATGCATTTGATTATGTGTCCATTACATGTGCTTATATAATGGACATAGTTTGGAAATCAACCCTGGAAAGTAAAGTTTCAAGACCTGCTTAGTCACACTTCTCATAGTAGGGACTTGGCCAATTTATAGTCGAGCCTGCCTCATACAGTACATATGTTGAAAGCAGGATATGCCACTTTGGGATCCCTAGAGAGGTTTCCATTTCTAAGTAGTTTTCTGTTGCTGTTGATTTTTATTTATTTATTACTTGGAGAAGTTTATTAAATGAATAAAGTTCCTCTGGGAACTTAAAGTGTGTCTGTGTAGAGGTTCCTCTCATTTTAGCTTCACAATAGTGCTATGAGGTCACCTGGTTACATGAGGACTTACAACACCTTAACCTATTACTTTCTCCATCATGATTCTGCATAGTTAGTTGCAAATGGTTCTTTCTTCAGCTCAAAACCACAGATGTTCTTGGTGTAGCTTCTTACATTCAGTCTTACTATTGCTTCTGAACTTGGAGTTCCAAAAAGCATCACACAATACCTTCATTTATCCTGGGCACCACATTTTAGGAAGAATAATTTAGACCAGGAGAAATAGTATAAGAGAAGAGTGGTGGCCAAAGGACTGGAAAAAAAGCCCTATGAAAAAATTGTGAGAGATGTTAGCATATTTTATTTTTACTTGAGAAGAGAAGAATGAGTGGTGGTATGATAGCATTTCTCAAATCCTTGAGGGATCCCACAGAGAACAAGTTCAAGAATCAAGAACTGTTCTCAATTCTCCCAAAGTGTAGGAACATTCCCACACTAGCAATTTAGAGGATAACCCTGTCATCACTGTGGAGATGGATCACTAATGTAGCCAGAGGTAATGTTGCTACAGCAGTTGCTTTATGACAATATGAATTGCTAGTCAGAAATTCTCCAGGACACAGAATAACTGACCTATCCCTGGATGTTAAGAAAAGAAAGTTCATAATAGTAGGAGCACTTCAAAAGTGGAACCAGTTCCCCTGGGAGATGTTGTGCTGGAATTATTCAGACAGAGGTTGGACAGCCAACAGGGGTGCTTTAATTTGGACTTCTGCTCTTTGCTGAAGGTTGGATCTGAGGGCCTCAATGGGGGCCACTGAAACTCTGTGATTCCTGGAGTTCTGGGTGGCAGGAGTAAGAGTATTGAGGCACTACAATGTACAGCTTCCTAAGAACCTAACAAAAGTAGGATTTCCCCTAGTGATAACAAGCTCTTTGCAACCATGACTTTAAGAGATCCCATATTAAAGGCTGACTATGTATTTACTACCCCCAAGAATGTACTTCTTCTAACAAGAGACTCCGAAACCTCAGCACTTGCTAATTATACATATAATTACGGGGGGTGTATGGAAGCTGAAGTGCCTGTTGCCCTTTTGGTACTGTCACCTTTGTTGTTTTGTACATCATGGAACGATCTCCAGGTTAATCTACCTTAAGTTTTAATGCAGAAATAATATGCCATTTTGGGTTTGGAATATAATGTCAGGAATTGCTAACACAGACTGAGGAAAGAGAGGGAGAGGGAGATGCTCTTTATGCATGCATGTGCATAAGTGAGTGTGCATGTGTGAGATATATATATATATATATATATATATATATATATATATATATATATTGCAAATGATCCTTAAAGAAGATGTGCATAAGCTGTGAACTGATGTCCCTTTAACCTCCCATTAAAAATATTCAAACCATAACTCAACATTCAGGGTGTCTAAGTAATATTCAATTTCAAATTTATGGCATTTTCAAATAGGACGATTTTCCTCAAATGTGCAATAAATTTGGTGGTGGGGAATTGTATATGCCACCTTATCATGACAGTTGCTTTATCTACACAGCTCACTGAAGCCTCGTCACTTTATATAATCTGAATTCACAAATCAACTGTCTTCTTCACTTCAATGATTCATTGCTGATGGGCCTTTCACAATGTGAAAAAAAAAGGGGGGTTGAATTCCTTCCAAGTCGACAAGGCTAATAGATGGAGAGGTGAGCACAGCCCGTCTATTGCGGCCACTCCATTGTATTGTCTTGAGTGATACGCGGCAATATAACCTCATAAACTCCCCTCATCTTTTGACCTCGGAAAAGTAAATGGGACCAGAGAACTGCTGCATTTAAGTGCCAGTAATGACCAGAGAAGCTTTCATGTCACCTAAAGGACCCCTTTTAGAAATGGGGGGGAATAAAAAGTCGGGGGGCATCTTAAAGACGAACCCATGTTATTATCATCTCAGCTTTGGGGGATCGCAATCACTTTTTCTTTTCTTCTGATTTTATAAGCTCTTTGGAAATGTTCCCAACTGTTCAGCAACCACTCCTCTTCCCCTGAGGATTCATTATGACTTTTTAAATACAGTCCAGTTCAGAAACTCACCTTTCTACCCAGCGATTTGCATTCGACTCATACATCGCTTGTGTGTGTGTAGGAAGAAAGTCAGCGTTTTCAATGATCATAATCTTTCAAGAAGCAAAGCCAGGCAAACTGTTTCCGGTGTTGTGTGTTTGCTGTGCGAAAACTGAATTGTTGGTTTGTTTTACTTTGCTTCTATACTGTACTGTGTGTTTATGACAAAACAGTTCACAGGGGTCTACATGACACACAGTTAAAGCAAAGGGAAGGAAACCTTTACAATATAAGCCATTAAAATTACAGTCAATTAGAACAAGAGCTGTGTGGCTCCTGAATGGGCAATTTGCTCCATTGGAACTTCTGTCCCTTTCTAAGCACACAGGGGGGCCTGGGGGGGGGTCAAAAAAGTCAAAATGGCAACCACAACTCTGCCCCCCCCCTTTTTTTTTAACCTGGGTTGCAGGGCTTTGATTGCATAGTTCTGGTTGCAGTTGACATTTATATTTCATATATTTCACATATATATGAAAAATAACAACCAGAAGATATGATGAAGTACACCTAAAAATATAACAGTGCTAATAAAATAAGAATATACAGAATAGTGATTAAATGAATGACATTGGAAGAAACTAAAAATATATCCCTAAAGGATTAATATAGAACTAGCTTAATCCTTTTAACATAATATTAAGGATCTGTCCCTGTTAATGTTCCAGAAGTCCCTCAAGATCTGGTTATGTTATCAGACTTGGGGGTCCTAGGGAACTGGTAAATCCTAATGGCTCCACTATTCTGGTTGATATATTCACCCTCTCCATGCCTTGTGGTTTGTATATTTTAATTTTCAATAATATTTTAATTTTTATAATGATTGTTTTTATAAAATTGTTGTTTTATTTGATGGTTGTACACCGCCCACAGTTACTTCTTGTGAGGTGGGCAGCCATATAAATTTGATAGATAGATAAATAAATAGATAAATACATAAATATTACATCTAGCCATATAGACCACCTATTGCTCCATCTTCTCTGTTTTGATACAGTATGTTATTTCAATAAGGTGATCTTTATGCAATATATCTCGATTCTTAATATTCTATTGTTTAGATGCTTTAGAGCAGTGTTTCTCAATTTTGGCAGCTTGAAGATGGATGGACTTCAACTCCCAGAATTCCTCAGCTAGCTTGCTGGCTGGGGAATTCTGGGAGTTGAAGTCCACCCATCTTCAATCTGCCAAAGTTGAGAAACACTGCCTTAGAGCACTGAATATAGATAAGAGAAAGAAACAGCAGATATTCTATCAATATTAATTACAGTTTGGGATATTAATGTCACATATCTTGATCCCCTCGTAGTGGATGCCCCAGAAAGCAAATCAACAAAGTAAAATGGTGTCCAGTTTCTCATTGTCAAGAGCACAGTGGCCAGCCCCCTTCAGTCTAGAAAATAGGAGATGGTTCTGGGCATGTTCAGAAGCTCCTGTTATCAAAAGAAAGAGGAAAGTGGCCTCAAATGACACTTTGTCAAAGTGGAACAATTTATCTCTGCACAGGCCTACTTTAAAAACATTCAGTATAGAGGATGTGTGTAAGCACCCTCAGATAGAGAAAAAGGAGGAGAAACTCACAAATACTTACAGGGAAAATGTAAAGCCAACACACCCTTGAGCCTTGAACCCTTCTTAATGATTTGGCAACGATACAGAAAAGATTTGTCATTGTCTTCTCCCATAATTCTTCTTTTTTTGTTGGAGGGGGGGAAGCATGGTCTTTTTCTGGCCCAAACTTTACTTTCCTAGCGGTCTCCCTTCCAAGTGCTACCTATAGAAATTCTACTTAACTTTGCTTGAGATCAGTCAAGGTCAGCTAAGCTGGAGAAGATCCAGGAACAAAAATGCAAGCCTTTAGCACGATGTACCAACATACATCATAGTAGGTACTTCCTGAATATCAGGTGAGAAAGCAGGCTTCACCAACAGAGAAGGCCTACTTCTGAGTCACAGCTTGATAAAAGTCTTGGGGTCACTTCCAATGCTGTACCCCCTCATGTGGAGAGGTTCTATCTGCAAAACTATTTTCTGCAAATACCGTATGTATGTATCCACTCTTGCAATTACAGTTTTTACCTGCCTAGGCTCTTACAGTGGAAATGATTGAAAGGTGCTAGTCAGGTTTAAGCCAACAGACCTCACCCCATTGGCCATCCCATTCCTCCATAAATTGAGTAAGCCCAACCATTTGGTTGATCAAATTGAGTTCATGTAAGTGGGAAATGTGGAGAAATTGCAACAGTCAGTTGTTTAAATAGTCTAGCTATCAAGCACAGCCTAATTTGGCATGTTCCAGCAGTCAGGTGCACTGTTTCCTAATTAAATTATTCAACAAAACATTGACGATAAAGCATTCTGCTAAAACCTAATTAAGAGTGTGATTCGATAAAAGCCCATTCTGCAGTTTTCATTTACATTCTCAAAGATGGAAGTGCCCGTGGGGGAGGGGGGAATGGTCCCCATGTCACTATTTCATGCCACATATATCTTCCACTTTGCAGGTTCTTCAAATGTTTCTTTTCTTGATGAAGCTTTTTGAACTATAGAGAGAAGTGTTGCAGACTCAGATCTTAGCAAATCATTCATGGGTGGCAGCCCTTTTCACTGATATTACTCAGAAGGAAGGGAGGGAGGGAGGGAGGGAGGGAGGAAGGAAGGAAGGAAGGAAGGAAGGAAGGAAGGAAGGAAGGAAGGAAGGAAGGAAGGAAGGAAGGAAGGAAGATACAGAGAAGGAAGGAAGGAAGGGAGGTGGATAGAAGGGAGGGAGGGAGGGAGGGAGGGAGGGAGGGAGGAAGGAAGGAAGGAAGGAAGGAAGGAAGGAAGGAAGGAAGGAAGGAAGGAAGGAAGGAAGGAAGGAAGGAAGGAAGGAAGATGAGAGAGGAAGGAAGGAAGGAAGGGAAGGAAGGAAGGGAGGGAGGGAGGGAAGGAGGGAAGGAGGGAGGGAAGGGAGAGGAAGGAAGGATTTAACAAAGGCATCATTAAGAGGCTTATTTGAAGGCTTGGCCCTTTTTCAAGCTACATATGGTCCATAATCTTTTAAAACGTGCAACTCAAGTCTCAATTTAATTATGTAATAGCCCAAATGGAATTACACTGCAGATGAAGTGCAGTGCCTCAGCACAAGTAGAGGCTGAAGTCGCATCGCCTGACCCACGCTGTTTTAATGGGGCTGGTTACATTGCAGAGCAATACATGGATTTATGACTCCCAAGCAAATAGAAACACGATTGGTATAACGTTTCCCAGGGATTGTGGGACTTCCTGGTCTCCAGGTGAAATGCCCCCTAGTGGAGCACTCCTTCCTTGCTGGGCATTTTACCAGCCTGGAGGTGTGTCTTTACAGATGTTTTTTTTTAAATAACATCTGCAGAAAAATCACGATTTAGCAAAAGAAGTAATCTATGAAGCAACTGCATAGATCTTTGACTGATGGGAAAATGATGTGATTTTACTATTGTCAGCTGCTTTATGTGCCCCTGAGAAGCATTGAATGGATTCACACACTGTGTCAAGTCATGATTTGTTTAAGTGTGGTTTGCAGAATCAACCACAGTTGATGGGGTTTACTCGTTGTGCTAAGGCGCAAGCTCTGTTTTCTATATCACAGTGAACAGAGTCACTCAACTTGCATATCATCATCATCATTATTATCTTATGGAGGTTCCTTGCTGCCCCATGAAGGCGCATGGTGCGTTATGTGAGGATGTAAGAAAGACCTTCTCTGATGTGAACCTCTGCCTTTGGAATGTTCTTTCTTGGAGCAAAGCTGGTATTAGCATTTTCTACTCTTTGATGCCAAAGGAAGATCTGGCTGTCTTCTGGAACATTTAAGACTTAGCCATCACTGCTTAAGCATACCCTGATGTCCACTGTAAAAGTCTGTGCCTATTCTTGTACTGTGGTTAATACTCTTTTAAGTTGCTACATATTGTTTTAGATAGACAGACAGACAGACGCACAGATAGGTAGATATCTGGTGCAAACTGGGCCATCCTATAGTAAATGGTAGATACGGTCAAGGATTTGAACTGTGCTGCTGGAGAAGACTCTTAAGAGTCCCCTGGACTGCTAGGAGGTCAAACCAGTCAATCTTAAAGGAAATCAACCCTGACTGCTCATTGGAAGGATTGATAATGAAGCTCAAGCTCAGATACTTTGGCCACCTAATGCGAAGAGAGGACTCTTTGGAGAAGACCCTGATGCTGGGAAAGATGGAAAGCCAAAGGAGAAGGGGACGGCAGAGGATGAGATGGTTAGAGAGCATCACTGAAGCAATGAGCATGAAATTGAGCAAACTCAGGGAGGCAGTGAAAGATAGGAAGGCCTGGTGTGATATGGTTCATGGGGTCACGAAGAGTCGGACACGACTTAACAACTGAACAACAACAACAACAACAACAACAGGGTCAAGGAATGAAATGGAATATATAGTAGCAAAAAGGTGAAATGTTCCTGTGGAGAAGAGAGAACATGCAAGATCAAACTTAAAGTCCTATGGAAACTCAATATCCTGCTTTGGTTTCCTATATAGGCATCTTGGGGGGGGCAGGGGGGTGGAAGGGAAGACAAGTGATGTCACATACGTCACACCCTCACCATTTTTGTGGCCCTGACATGAGGCATGTGATGTGATTGCAGCTTGGACCCATGCTTCCTTCGAACTTGGAGATTCCCTAATGCCATCACTTCCTGTTGCCTGGTTTGGACCCTTCCTAAATTGGGTACTGTGTTTCGGGAAAGATTCAGACAACTGGAACAAGTGCAATGAAAGACAGCAAGAATGATTGGGGGCCTACACAATGAATACTATAAAGAAAGACTGAAGGAATGGGACTCACTGGAAAAACAGAAGGCTGAAAGTGGATATGACAACACCCTTCAAATAGCCAAAGCAATATCATGGACTAAAAAGACTGGGAATTATTCTGCTTTATCCCAGAATATAAAGTTCTTCTATTACTGAAAACCTATCTTGGTTAAATGGTAAGAGAAACCCCATAATGGTAAGAACAATTTGACGGTGCAGCCAGTGGAAAGACCCCTTTTGCTGAATGCATTTAAATAGAAGCTGGGCTTCCATCTATCACAGAAACTTTCCTCTGGATTCTGGCGCTGAACAGGAGTTCTTCGAATTTCATAATTTGGTGTTCATATTCTAGATTCAGGCCTAATTTTCTTTTTTTTTTTAATAGTATTTTATTGAAATTTTAAGATTACAAAGTTAAAAGTTAGAAATGAAAAAGAAAATTGAAAATACAAATTATAAAGAAAAGGAAAAGAAAAGGTGAGATAAAGAAAAAGAAAAAAGACATGAAAAGTAGATAGCTACCAATTTATCTCTGGTCTTAAGAATAATATGAGTGTCATAAGTGCTAGTTTTTAATGCATTAAGTAAGAATACTTCTTTGGCAAAACATATCCCATTACATTTATAATCTAATCTTCAAATCCCCATGTAAGCTTCGCCCCACCTGCATTTTGCAAATAGTCCATCAATGGTTTCCATTCTTTAAGGTAATAATTATTTGAATTTTCTTTTAATGAACAAGTCAATTTATCATTTTCTGCCATTTCCATCAGTTTTAACCATTCTTGCATTGTTGGTAGTGTCTGGGTTTTCCAAAATTGTGCATACAGAAGTCTTGCTGCAATTCAGGCCTAATTTTCAAGTATGCAAGGATAGCATTGAGGATCAGACTTAAATTAAAGACATGCTTTGATTGGACTAGATTTCATAGCCCGTATGAACAGCCGTTCTCCAAAACAAGAGATATAAATCCAACACATAGTTGCTTTGATTTTATGTCATCCTCTAATCACAACCCATGGAGACTTTCCAGCTACTTAAAAAAAAACTCTGAAATTTATACTGTAAAATTAATGCATAAGATCATAAAATTCTACCTTAGCAAATACAAAAGACCATTTGATTAACTACAAATAGAAATCCCTAGAGCAAAAAACTGAATAAGGTTCAAGCCACATCAAATTATTTTCCTGCCTGATAAAGCTATTATCACACTTAGAGCATTTACAATGCAGAACTACATTCCTTTGATCATCTTATAAAATTAATTGATCTTGCTTATCTTTTGTACTATTTCAAATTATTTTAATTGAGAATATTAAGAGAAGTAATCGTAACAACTAATGCATTTATTAGCTGCTGACGTTCAACACACCAATGTCATTTTCATAATCTGAATTTCTCTAAAACAAAATTCCATTCTTAATGGAATTTACATATAGATCACCTCCAGACACAAATAATTTACTATTACTTTAAGTCCTAAGGGACAGGCAGAAAAACTGTGAAAAATCATTCCAGTCATACTTAATTTTAATTATTCTTTTAAATCAGATAAAACCCCTGAAGTTAAATTCTCATAATTAAATAGAAATTAAAAGTTCTAGAAGCTTGATTCTTCCCATTCCAATTTTAAATGCAAATGATCCTACAGGAGCATAGAGTTGTACCTGTGTCAAAACAATGGTAGATTCTCATGTAGGTTGCCAAAATTTGGGGAGGCTTTTTCAATATGAAGAGTCTAGAGACATTTTCAGTTTGTTGTGTCTTAAATCCTTCCTTTAGACAATTCCTTTCAATTTCTCCAGCCTGTCCATTTCTTGCATTTACACAAGCATCAGGACCAACCTCCAAGACTGAAAAGGGAGATTCACCTTAACAATTAAGCTTTAAGTCTTAAGATAATGGGTCATTAACTTATATGTCAATGTCACCATCCAACTTTGACTAAAGGTGAGAAATGAGGGGAAATTTGTCACAAGACTCAAGAAAGTATCTGAGATGTAACTCTGTGGTAGAACAAATAGCTTCCAGACAGAACTTTCCAGGTTCAGCCACCAATCTCTCCAAGTAGAGATGGAAAAATCCTACCTGAAATTTCAAAATTATTCTGCGGATAGCTTTAGGGCCAGAGAATCAGCCTTTCCATCTCCCAACACTTCTGATTCTAGTATAAAATGCAGCCCAGAGTGATTGGAACTGTTTGGCTATTTGCAGATATATTCACTCTCTTTTCTCTTTGCCGTTTGTCCCACATGTACAATAGCCCAGGCAATGGGAGGAAATGCACTAGAGTTAATTAGCAATAAACCAGTGAGAACTGCCTGTTTCTTCCAAGCGAGTCCTTTTCTGTGGCTTGTCAGTTTCACAGAGAACAATTGCCTAGAAATACAATTGTCCATGAAAACAATGGGGACTTACTGAAATTTTGCAGAACTGCAAACCACTGGTCACAGAGTCATCTGATCTCCAGGAGGCTCATCTTATGCCAGAATTAGGGCTGCAACATTGTCTAGTAATCGCCTGAGCCAATCTGATGCCATATAAATGTGAGGTGGGCTTTTAAATTACTTCATTATGCTATTTCCTCTTATTTAAACCTATCTGCTCTTGCTGTCTTTTCTGAAATTGCTTTAATATTTTGTCTGTTCTGTTTCATTGTAATTCTTGAATTCTGTTAGCCATTATGAACAGTATTTTGTGGTGGGGAAGGAAGATATAAGTAATTTAAATAAAGAAATAGATATTGTTCTTGTAAGAATAAGTGGGCTAATCAAAAATGAATTGATCTTGTCCACCAGGAGCTCCTCTTAGATTTTTTCAAACCCAGGTCCAAGTACAGCTAGTCCCCAAGTTAAAAACGTCTGGTTTAAGGATTCATAGTTAAAATGGAGCCTACTGTAGCAAAATTCAAATTAAATACACAATGGTTTGAGTTAATTACACAATACTACTTATACAGTATCATAGAATTATACTGTTCTGGCTTACATATAAATTTGACTTAAGGACAGACCTTGGGAACAGAACTTGTTCTTAAACTGGGGACTACCTGTATATCCATTTCTGGAAATTCGGTTAGATATTTTATCATCTTCATTATCTGCCTCTGTTGAGATATCAGAAATGTGAACATAGATTTTGGGGTGCTTAAAGCTGAGTTGATATAATGATCCAATGAAAACTGGTGAATATCAGTCCCTACAGGCCTATAAAAATGAAAGTTGTCTTCATGTTGAAGGTCTCTGTGGAAGATCTGTGAATAGTAAAGGAGAGTCACTCATGGCTCTAGAGGTGGAACCAGAGGATATTTTTACAACAGGGTGAAAAAGCAGAGCTCCAGCCTCATCTGTGCCCACCTCCTTTCTTTCAGGATCACTCTCACCCTCTGCTGCACCAGTTACTCCTCTTTGTAACGAAACTAAGAGAAAGGAACTTTAGTTCAACCAAATGAGGGGGAAGAAAAAAACAGAATACAAAACAGAAGCATACATACATTAGTATCCAGTAGGAGGTGGAATGGTGTCAGACACCACATGATGCACAATGAGACAAAATAGGTAATTAAATTGTATAGATTGCCTCATTGGCATGATGTCATCGTAGCATGTGTGATTTTAATTGCTCCGCCTTGTCCTCCCCCTCAGAAGTGCAAAGAAGTGCAAATGTGATTAAAGAGTTACAAGTGGTGTTAAAAGACAACTTTTATGTAATTAATTTTGATGCCTCCCTGGTCCTAGTCTGACACTTAACCACACTAACATTCATACGTAGGCACAGATGTGGAGCGAAGGGGCTAAAGTCAACTTGTGACCACAGATTGCTCACTTATTAGCTATGAGATGAAGAGATTTCTCTGATGTTATGTGGTCAGGCTACAGATGTGAGTCCTTTCCACTTTGAACTTATAAGAACATGCTCATGGGATGTTCAGCTCTGAGGATGTTGTGAGGATTCAGCAGCTGTCTGCCAAGACAGAGACAACCTTTTATTTTCCTTTGGGTCTCTCCAAGGCCATCTCCAGCACTTGCTGTAATCAAAAGATGCTTCTGGACATACAAACTCCAGTGAAGCATGGGAAGAAGTTTCTGAGCTGTGCCACTGATGTCCACTAGTCTCTCTGGCAATTGGATGCTGGAGGAGGGCCTTGAAATAACACATAAAGTTGTATTGTTGTTGTGCTCAGAACGCCATGGCTTCCCCAGCGCGCACAAACCTATTTGGCATCAGTTGACTCCCATTGCTTTTTACCTACCCAGATGTGTCTCTTCCCCCTCCAATTTTAGAACTGGGCTTAGCCAGTCATGGGAGACCTCCAGAGCAAACACCAACTCCTGTGGCTAAACAGGCATCTTACTATTCCCTTGCACATGGACTCTTAAGTGAAGCAGGGCAACAAATTTTGTTCCTTTCAATTAATTATCACCAAGCCAGCTAGAGTGAGGAGAGAGCTGTCTCTTCTCCTCTCCATTGCATGCCATTTTTAATTCCATTCTAGACTAATTACAGCATGGTACTTAAAGATTATGACTGATTAATAATGTTCTGGAATGCTTTTCTTTGCTTCTTTCTTCCTGCCAGATGGAGCAGTGTAGATTAGTCACCACTCCATAATCAGCGCACACAGCTGAAAAAAGGGGTGAGTAATTTTATGTATTATTTATATTTCAAATGTACATGGCTGCCCACCTGATGAAAAAGTAACTCAGGGCGGCGTACAATAAGTTTATAAAACAGCAAACATATAAAAAACAATTATTATTAAAAAAAGTTTTAAAAAATCACAAAGCTAAGAGAGAACAGTAGATGTTGACCACAATAATGGAGCCACCTCAATATCTCACTGGTCCCCTGGGGCCCCCAGGCCTGATGACATAACCAGGTTTTGAGGGACTTCTGGAAAATTAACAGGGATGGAGCCAATTTCACTTTGGGGCTGGGTGGGAGTTGGTGGGGAGGATGTTCCATAAGGTGGGCACCATGGCAGAGAAGGCCCGCCTCCTGGGACCCTGCCAAGTGTAGCTCCCTAACAAACAGGATCTGTAGCATGCCTCTTCTGCCTGATCTGATGGGACAGGCAGACATGCCCACTCCCTGTCTTCCACCATATCTCCTCATGCTGGTCACCACCATAATACTTTGGCCTGCCCCTACCCCTCCAAAGGCAGTACTGTCCCCCAATTCAGGCCCCCCAATTCCCAAGGCTAGGGGCCTCCTGCTGTCCCCAGTTCCATTCATCCCCGGGAGGGGAAACCAGGCACCCTGACGCACTTTAGCTTCACTAGCTCTCAGCACCATCAGGGAACCCAGCGACCATCTCCCCATTCCACCCACAGATACACTCACAAACCCTCCAACTCACAGGAACCCCTCCCCTGCCACTCTCACCAAGCGGTCAAGGGCTCCCTTTCCATTCACCCCCAACCCCACCAATCCCCTCCTCTGGCTCTCATCCAGAGGGGAGAATCAGTCTTCAGTGGGAAACCCACAGTCCACAGCCATAGCAACTTAGCCAGTAAATGAAATCCACCCCCAAATGGTCAATAAACATCTTCTTCCTCTCTGGGACTGACAGAAGGGAAGGCAAATGGCCTCCATGGGGAAGGAGAGTCCACAGTAGCCTGCCACTCTACTGTTATCCCCTCCACCTGCTTAGCTACCATCATCACCTCCAGAGTCCCAGCATCCTGTCAGATGGAAAGCTGCCAGGGTGCAGTTCCTGGCAACCGACGTCAGGGTCACATGACATCACAGCAGGCAGAGGAGCTCCATCATTGAGATGTGACTGGAGTCCCTCAGCATTGCTACCGGCCTCAGGAGATGCCCTGTCCTCCACCACCACTGGCCAAAAAAACCACCAGCCCAGCCAGCCTGAGAAACAATCATGCTCCCCACACAGCTGCTGACAAACCCCCACCAAAGAAGAAGTCTATGGGTGGAGAGATGTCTGCAGAGAAAGAACTGCACAACACAAACCCACTGCAAAGTCCGCAGGCACAGCAAGCACAGTAGGTGCGGCCAGGACAACAAGGGAGGCCCATCTCCCATCCCACTCTTCCAGCCCGAACAGGTCCTCCTCCAGCCGCCTCCAGCCAGGTCCTCCTCCAGCCCAAACAACATCAGACCAAACTAAGTCCAGTGTCAATCCAGGTACATAGGTGCCAACTCAAGCGTTCCTCTGACATTCATTCTGATGAATACATCAACACACTAAAACGAGGACAGTCCATCCATGACTCCTGCTCTCTCTGCCATCTTATTGGAAGTTTAATTAAGCAATTCCTTAATTACAGGAGACTGGCTTCACGTATGAAAAACAGAAGTGAAATGAATGTGTCTTTCTGACCTTCTTTGTAGCTTCTGTTGTAATGTGGCCTGCTATTTTTATCTTTTGCTTACAGCTTTTAAACATTTTATGACTTGGTTTTCTACAGTCCCTCCATTTTGTGAGGAAGCACGGCCTTTTGCAGGCGGTTGGATTTAGTCGTTCGTCAAATCTCTTCCTTCCACTTCTTCCCAGCCTGGTGACCTGACAGTTTCACTTTCGACAGAAACGTGCAGAGGAGAAGTCAAAATCCAGTCTGAAGTTCAGAGAGCCAAGTCAGGTTTGTCAGCTGGTCTGAAGGTCAGAGTTTCAGGGTTCATGAGGAGAATTCAGAGGACCAGGAGATCACACAGTTGCTTCCAACCGATTAATAATGTTGCATGCCATTTTTAATTCCATTCTAGACTAATTACAGCATGGTACTTAAAGATTATGACCGATTAATAATGTTCTGGAATGCTTTTCTTCTTTCTTCCTGCCAGATGGAGCAGTGTAGATTAGTCACCACTCCATAATCAGCACACGCAGCTGAAAAAAGGGGTGAGTGTATTCCACCCTTGGCTGACCTGCTTTGGTGAACCCTGTGCATTGTAAGCTAGCTCCACAACAAATGTCACACCCCATTTGTCTTTCCAGAGGTGCCAGAAAGAAGACAGTTACTATTTCCCTTTTTCCAAAAATGGCTATTTGAAGAATCCTAATACTTTTGTACCAAATTGATCAGGTGGGAAATGCTATTAAAACCTAAAGATCCAGGCCCAAGGTCATATTTGGACATACTTTATTTTCTTCCTTTTATCTCTAAGCACTGGGATCTGCAAAGACAGCCAATGGAAGGGGACGTTTAATGCTCTCTTGGATGCCTGAGATTGCAGTTCCCACAAATCCTTGCCATTGGCCATGCTAGCTACAGCAGATGGGAACTGAAGTGGGAAATGTCTAATGCAGAGGTCAATGTAGGCACAGGCCACTCACATGCACCTAGGCATTTTCCTTGGCATCTGATCTGGAAACTGGCATTCTGTAGCACCAGTTTTATTTTGAACAGGGCCAAAGGGATTTTAACCCAATAAAAATGGTGGACAGTTGAAGCCCTGTGTTCTTTTCAGAAGAATGCTTGCTCAGGAAGAAGAAGCTGCAGGGGCAGAGAAAACAGTGGGGAATAGCATTAAGATTATTTTTAACATTGGGCAGGTATAATATTAAAAGTTTTCATAAATAGAAAAGCGTGACAGACAGAGTCTCCACCTGTTTGCCTCCAGATAAATAGATGTTTTGTGACTAGCCACACCATTATGGCAGCTGTGAAGTAGCCTTGTGGTAGCCACAGGGCAAGTGCATCCTCTTAAAATTTTACCAATTCTGTTTTTAGAAGGTTTCCTGTGCTGGGTCTCTACCCATCTTCACATTAAAAAGTTTGCATACACACAATGGGGATCTGGCAAAATGTTCCCATATGAGTTGTCCTTGGTCTCTGCCATCTTCCATCCAACTTCCTGGAGCAGATCCTGCCTGATGATATTTAGACTTTCTTGCAAGAATGAATTAAGGACAGCAATTAAGAAATCCTGGAAAGAGACCTGTAGGCGAACTGACCCACATCCAAGACAGACAGCTAGTGAGTACACCTCTAATGACAGACTCTCTCTAGTGTGAAGGAAAAGTAAGTTGAACTGCATAAATGCGCAGAAGGCATTCCTCACCTCTTGGCCCATAAATCCTTGTCAACCCTAATCTGTATTATTCTATTTCTAATGGCAGGTGTGTTGCTAATTCGTTAAACAAGGCAAACAAGGACGTTTTTGCATTTCTTCCAATGATCAAAAGCCACTATATCTCCTGAAAGCGGCAGGCCAAACAGTCTTTCAAATGTTCTGAGATGCTCAGCCAAACAACCACAATGACCGCAACACAGCCATTGACCGACTACTTGGTCACCTGAAGGCAAACAGCTGAAAATATCCCCTACCTCTCTTTCTAGTATGACTTATTTTCAAAGAACGCTTCTGGGGTCTACCCTATGGAGGCATCTTGGAAATAAAAAGTTCTATGATGGAGCTTTGATTAAAACAAGCCAGCCTCCCAGGTGCTATTTTTAAATAAAACAGTCTAAGCAACAGCAATGACAAAAAGACCAGGAAAGTGGAAAGCACTCCTGAAGGTATGTGTGGCCTTCACCATATTGGCAACTTCAAGGTCAGTTCTTATTCAGCATTTATTCAATCACTTTTGAAGCAATGTCCATATAAGCAAACATGCTGCATACCTTACCTCTGTGCAGTAGGACTGTATCTGGAGAGGGAAGGACAGGGAGAGGGAGAGAAAGAAGTATTGTGATGTTGTGGTTTTAGTGGTAGACTAGGAGCTGGAAGATCCAGGTTCCAGTCCTCCATTAAGCATGAAAGCCATCTGGGTGACTTTGGGCCAGTCACTCTCTCGCAGCCCTGGACTGGGAAGTTGAAAAACATCTACTACCACCTCACAATGGACCAGCAAGGTAGATTATGGTCCATAAACTTCAGTAAAGAGGGCTTTATCCTGCAGTGGATGGATTCAGGCAGATAAAATGGATTCAGGCAGTTTCAGAATAAAAAAGGTATTACTGAATTCAATTCTCTGGTCAATGATTTGAGGTGTGGTTCTTTTAATAGGTGCGTAGACACGTAGCATTCAACACGCACATGGAGAAATCAGAAAATATTGTACTTTAATGCAATTATGAAGACTTAAGATGTATACCCAGGGAAGTGGGTGGTGTTTTTTAAACTTATAATCCATTAAAAACGAGTAATGAAGGGGAAGGATTTATGGGGTATATAAAATTATACATTGAAGGTTGTATGGGTATGGGAGGAGAACACCTTTTTTAATCACATAAGGTAGGCGATTAATTGCTTTTACGAATTCACGCACTACCCTGTTCATTAACATAATAACCTCCTGAGAATGTGTCCTACGTGCTAATAATATGAATTGCATTTGGATTAATGAACAACATAAACACTAAGTTCCCAGAGGAAAGAATGGTGTCCCATACAGAGCATGGCCACTGTTCTCCAACAGACCCAGTTTGCCAAAGCAGACATTGGAAGTTGGAAGTGTTTTTGTCTTTTTTTGGGGGGGGGGGCACTTAGCAGCATTCCTGGAGTTTGAATTTCTCTCTCATTGAACCCTGCATCAAACGACTGGATTATAGCCAGCTGTAATCATTAGAATGTCTGCAAATAAAATTAGGAAAAGGGTGGCGGAAGATATTAAGAGGTGCTTATTCTGCTATGATACCTTAATTACAAAAGCTGTCAACTGGTGCCTGGTTTGAGTCTTGAAATCTATGTTCTTCCCCATAGATACCCCATAAGGCCCCTAACTATAACTATATATATACACACACACACGTGCTTCAGTATTTGAAAGTATCGAGTGGATCAAGTCGTACAAGTTGTTGAAGGCAGGAAAACATTTTAAGTAAAAAGTTGAAAGAGTAATTTCGCTCAGTTGGATTCCTCTCTTCAACCCTGTTTAGTTCAGTGGGCCCAAAAAAGAAATGGAGAAGGAACTAAAAAAGGAGACAAGGAAAGAGAAGAGGAGGTTCAAAGGGAGATTCTGCACATGGTGCTCCTTTCAAACCCGTTAAAAGTAAGCTGTAGCTACTCCTTCAGGGAAGGGGGCTGCAGATGAAATCAGGCTAAGCCCAGGTCTCCATGCTTACAGCCCTGCTCAAAAATGACCAGCGGTGCTAATCTCTTGGTCAGAAGGAAGCAGATGACTCTTCTCGCTGAAGTTTTGGCACCCTAACTGGTTTTCTACTGAGATTCTAGGTACAGAGGCCTCAAAGCTGGATCTGAGGATGAAAATGGCCACATCCTTTTTCTCTCGATCCTCACTCAGCTAGGAGAATATTCAAGTAAAACCCTACTTTGGGGTTTTAGAGGATATTCAAGTAAAACCCTACTTTTAGGATGGAATACTAAAGGAATCACTCTTCCATGTTCTCATCACAGTGCGCTTGCTTGTCTTTGACCAGGTGGCAGAGGAAGAAGGATAAAAAACAGAGATGCTGTTTTTTAAGAGGAGAGGAAGACTGACTCCTATTGTGAAATGATTTTTGAAATCCAGCAGCTTCCCGAAGAAATCCTCGTGCTTCAGTCATTTATTCCAAAGAAGCTGGTTGGACTGCCTAGCAACAACGTTCTTGTTTATGAAATTATGACTGCTTCCATGAGGATGACATTGGTTACATCACTCCTTTCTTACTTCCCCCTCCCTCTAAACTCTGACATTTTTATATACCATACAGGACAACCAAAAGCCATTTCACTGAGCTAGCTATATCATTAAAAAATTATTTCAGCCTTTAAATCTTGCCTCATTAAAACAACTTTCACAACCTTGGGGAAGGGGAAGTCCCCGCCCCCCAGCCATGTTAAAAGGCATCTCATAAACATTTAATATGCAGTTGTAAAAGTTGCGTGCCACTATACCAGAAGCGTGCTAGCTTATTTTATCATCATGGAAAAAAGAAGGAACTAAAGGGTGCTGACAGTTTGGGTAGAACCATTCAGTTGATGTCTACTGATGCTGTTGGAGTTAAATGTGTGAGCAAAGATGCATGGATCTAGCCAATAAAATGATGGGGGGAGAACTGTTTTTTGTGTAATGCATCTTGCTATCAAAATACTTCTTCCTTCCTTTAATACATTTAGGGACAAGACATGGCTTTATTATCAGATACCCTCAAATACGTTACAAAGTTCCAATGCCTGAAAATCAAATGGCAGCTGCTTCTAAGCCAATGTGTGCCTGATTCACAAATTGTCTTAAGCCAAGATTTCGTTTTTAATCCTAGTTTGTTGAATAAGTGGCACTGCTTGGATTCACATGGCAGGTTAGCCAAAGCCAATTGTAAATGGTAACTCTGTGTGAACGTCACCATCTTTTCCTTAACAGATGCTGTCTTAATGTGTCAGGTGACAACTTGCAGGTTTCTTAACAACATGGCCTTTGGGAACTGCAACCTGAGAGCTGTATTCCTGGTTACCTGAGAGCTCTGGGTTGGGATTGAGGAATTAGGAACTGTCTAGGGAAAGTTAGGGTACTTTTGAATGTTATCAGCAGGTTAATAATTGCTGATCAGCAAAAGCCACTGCTGTTCATGCATGGAAACACCTTTTCAGCCATCAGAAACCAATTGAGAAAGCTTCTTAGCTATCATTGATCCTAGAAAAATGGTCGTCTTGTTTCACGGCCAAAACCCAAATATGATTTTGCAACGGCTGAATTATTCATCAAGTACCCCAGTCTTCTGCTCAAACTGTTGTGACAGCTGCTTCAAGCCATCTCCTAAAGATAGTTGAAGTCCTTAAGAACCTAATTTTTATAAAAATTAAGCTGGGTCAAGCTGAACGATATGACGAGATTGTAAATCCCCCTCTACTTTATGCTTAGCTCAAGGAATGACCTCTAGCTACACCTAGTCCTTGTTCTATCATGCAAGTAGGTTCCTCTGCTCTCAGATCTCCCCCCACTTTTTCCTCCCCTTTCCTTACAGAAAATAAATTAAAAAGGTGTGACCTTGCTGAGGGCTGGCAGAGAAAATGAGGTACATCTTGTCACAAGCAGAAGAGCCTATTTGAAACATGGTTTGTTCAATTTGAAAGGCTGCTGCTTTGTCAAGATCTGGAACTCTGATAAACACTGCTGAATGAAAAGAAGAGAAACATTTTCAAGAGACTAAATTAAACAGCTACATTGGAAACCCAATTCAGTTACACAGTGCCGGTTTTGTGCCCTGACTTATCACAGATTCATCAGCCACACCTTGTCCCTATGCTCCAGGGGACGCTCTCCACTCTGAACACAAAGGCTGTCATGTCAAGAGAATGATGAGAACGGAGCCCTGATAAGGATCAGAGGACACTCAACTCCTTCTTTCTTCATATGGCAGGTCACAGCACAAATTTAATAAGCCACCCTGATTCAAGACACTGTGCCAAAAGAATCAAAGTCATTACAGTACCTGATTTTGATAGTTGGTCAACCTGATATTTTGGGTATCATACATTTCTGCTGAGCCCATCTCTGTGCCCCTGTGAAACATCTCTTTATATTTTCTCCCTATTTTGAAAAACTCAACTCCATTAGAAGCCACTTCAAGATGCTCTTAGCACAACTTACTTTTAGGTTCCTCCTCTCCTTCCTTGGGGGCCTTGAGGAAGATCACAGTTGAGGGTACATGGAAAGTTCCCTTTTCTTCTCCATGTGACCCTAAAGAATGTGCTTGTTGAAAGATGGTGGCCTCTAGTGCAAGCCAGGCTGAGCAAATGACTTGACTAAAATAATTTCCCAACTTTATTATACTAAAGCCTAAATGGAACATTGCACTAAGCTGTGCTTTGTCTATACATGTTTTATTGAATAAAACATAGTAGCTTGGTTTGTCACCTAATGCTAAACTATAAACCATGGTTTACAAATGACTATGGATTAATTCATAGAAAATGCTAATCAAACAAATCACATACTGGCACATTTGCAATTTTAGGTTTAGAATACAGCAAGTGGAAAGGAGTCATGGAAGACAAAAAAAAAGGGGAGGGGTAAATAACCACAAAAGTCAAATGCCTTCAATATTCAGGAAAGTGGGGTTTGACCAAATCTAGCTAGAGTGTTAATTATTCTTATTTTTCTCTTCTTCCTCCTCTTCCTCTTCTTGCCTTTGGGTGATTTAAAATCCTAATTCCAAAGCATTGTTATTGGATAGGGTTTCGTATCCCACAAAAACAGCAGAGGTAGCAAGCTAAAGCAAAGAGTTTAATAAAACATTAAAAAGCATAAAATTAATTCTTATCCTCTCTCTCTCTCTCTCTCTCTCTTATGCAGATATATAGAGATAGAGGTGATAAAGAAGATAAATAGAGATAGAGAGAGATATATATAGAGAGATTTATTTCAGCTCTTGGAATCTATTTCTAAATAAACACTAACAAGTCCTCATACAACTTTGCATACGATGATGGGATTCAATCACAGAATGATTAAGTCCAGAGACATCTGCACATACCCACATCCACACCATATCTTTAATGTTTATAGTGATACACCCATCTAGCAGGGTTAATAACAGAGATATTCTTCTAAGGAGCTGTACTTCAAAGACAGCACTGCAAGGTTAAGGAACCTAAAAACTTTTTGAAGTAATTTTAGGTAAATGTACTTATGACAACTGTCTGAATCCATTCGTCTTAGATGCCTGTATTTGGTTTTATTATTTTTATCTTAAAAAGGAAAGGACAGCCTGGGTATTAGCCAAAACAGTGAAATGTTTGGATGAAGTCACACACAATAAATAATGTGAATCAGGAGCAGAAGAGGAGAGCAATAGCTTTGAGGGTGGTATCACTCAGTGATAAAGACATTGTGAGGGACGTTTCAAGACAACACTCTGTACCTGGTGTGGGAAAGTCAATTCAGAATTTCTCATTATCAGCATCAAAAGCTGGTAGTAGGGATGGGTCACAAACCTGGTGTATGTCAAAGTCAAGGTCATTTTATTTCACCAGTGACCAGATCAGTTGTGCCCAGCCTTCTCTAACCTGGATACACTCTAAATATATGGACTTCAACCTCCAGAATAGGGTCACTGCTAAGAATTTGGAGAGCTGAAGGTCATGTATCTATCTGAGCCCCAACAGATACCTTAGAAAGCCTGCAATCAATACCCCCTATGATCATAGTTTCGTGCAGAAATTCCTAAGGTTCCATCTTCAACCAGAGACGTGGGCGTGAAAGAGATGGAAAGGTAAAATGTCCTAAATCAGCAGGTTCGGAAAGAAATATTTTGGCACAGTCTCACAGACTTTGAGATGACCCATTTAAAAACAGAATATCACAGGCTGGTGTAAAACCTAAGAAAATGTTTTGGCTTCGTTTCTTATTTTATGAATTATTGTACAGGTTAAAAAAAGGGGAGAGAGGACTTTTCCAGAACAGCATCTTATTCTGCACTACAAGTCAAAGATGGGGTTGGAGGTGGGGTGGGGAGATGGAAGTGTGCTAGCTACGGTCTGGGTGTATGTTTAAGTAATATGTAATTGTGAAAAAGGAGAAATCAGCCAGGAAGGTCAAGCTGACCTCAAGATTCAGAAAACCAGACTCTTGAAATCCTAAACCGTACAAAGAACTATGACTTCAAGGCACAGAGATATAAGAGGATTAAGGTAAGTGTCCCACCTAAAAGCCTAAGAAAACAAGGATTAGAGAGTTTTTGTGTCTGTACCGTTTTTTTTTTAAAGTGCTGAAACAGAAAGGCAGATTCATCTGGGTACTCGATGCAGTGAAAGGGCGGGTGGGGGCAAAAGACCTGATTTAAACTCATACTTGAAAGTACAAGAAAGCACTAAATAATATGGAACAAGAAGCCCATCTCCCTATTTTGTAGGTGATAGTGTCATTGAAATTAATTAAACACTAATCAGTGATGGATCATTCTGTGTCTTGAGGTCCTGACTCAGAGACCCACAGTCTCAAAAGGAACAATGTCTCCCCAAGGTGTCCAAGTTTTATGATCCCTGTTCAAAAGCTTGGAAGCAATTTTCCCATATACTCCAAAGTTTCAGAGCCGAAAAACCAGAACTTACTTATCGCTGCAGATTTGGAAAAATATCTTCTGATCCAAGCCCATAAAAACATGCCCAATTCCAGTGAGACATGAGTTTTTAAAGTTTTCACATTCTTTTTTGACTTGGAGACTTATACAACTTTTGGGATGGCCAACCATGTGTAGCTTTGCCCTCAAATCACAATCCTTTGCATCTCAGCTGCAGTCTTCACATCCATTTTCAGTTAAGGGTGAGAAGAAATCCATTCTCTTCACGGCTTATGCAAACTTAGCCAGTGTGCACTTCTGGAACTGATATACAAATGAGAATGCAGATGTTGGGATCTGGTGTTTCCTGAATATTATGAAGCAGGCCACGATGCAGATGGTCTCTCGTTTAATATCTACACTGAAATCATAATGTAACAATCTATCCTGGGCTTTTCATTCTTCTGCTTCATTACTGTTTGCATCTCTTTTGGATCGTTAACTATGCTTTGTTTATACTGATCTGTCCCACAAAATCATTGCCATGAAATGACCAAGGTGCAAAATCCCTTTCCTTATTTATGAAAGCTTTTATCTTTGTCATCGTGGTTCAGCCTTACTTGTTGCATACAATTAAGCAGCACAAAAGCTAGCCTGAGAGTTTTTTTCACATTTCATAGGCTGCAATTATGCTTTAACTGTTAAGAATAAGTTCTCCCCCAGGAGCTAATTATAGAAAAACTCTCATCATCTCACATACATAGGAAACACACAAACAAATCCTTCAAACACCAAGTGAATGTTCAAGGGATGGATTTTGGAAGTTACAACAATCGGTTTGGTTAAGTTAATTATTAATCTGATTTCTGAACTAGTTGCATTAGATAATTATGACAACAAGACCAACACAGGTGCACAGACATGAACCCATTCATGTCTTGAAAGCCAGAATGTTTGACTGATTATAATAAAGATCTAACAAACAAATTTTAATTAAAAAGAAATCAAAGTATGAAAACCACATTAGAAGAAAGAGTGATAGATTGTTACATTGCTAGAGTTTCTAATCAACATTAACCTAGATGTCATCATATTCATATCCCATTGTATTCATTGTAAGATCCCTTGAAGCTGGCACCTTACACACAAGAGAAGGTAACACCCCACAATGGAATCAAGGATTTTGGCTTTCCCAATTTGTTGGCATCCATGTATGGGGTCAGTCCACCTCTATTTACTTGGCATTGGAGCAACAGTATGAGAGGGAGGCTGTCTTAATCTCCTATTTGTGAGCTTCCTAGTTGCATCTGGTGGGCCACCATGTCAGACAGAGTGCTGGAAAATGGGCCTAGGTTTGATCCAGCAGGGATTTTCTCATGCACTCATAAGCTAGTGATGCTCTTCATGGTATCAAACCAAAACCTGCCCAACCTTGATATTCAAGATCATTTCTGGGGTAAATACCAAGGGTAAATCTGAGACCTTCTGCATATGATGTTCTGTTCACTGAGAAACTGACTCTTCCTTAAAAAATATCCAAAAAAACCCTAAACTAAACTTCTTCCTTAAACAAATTAGTTTATTAAAGTAAGTAAACTATCTAGTTCTAGATCAGAGGGAGGTCCAGCTAGCCTCTAGAACTCTGGTCCCTAATAGTTCTTGAGGTGCCAGGCAGAATTTTTTTCCCAATTAAATCCATTTCACCAGAGCTGCTAAGAACTGAACCTGATAACTTCTGCAAACAAAGGCATGTGTTTTGTTCCTTACAAAGGAATCCAAATATGCTTAGAATTTTGATGGAAAATAAGAAGAATTAGAACTGTTTGTTCAGTTAAAAAGTTCTTTCTGATAGGTTGTCAGAGTTTACAATTTATAGAACTACAGTCCCTGTTGTATGGGTGGGCAACCCCACCTCCCAAACCTGGATGTTTGGGCAAATGAACCATAGCTGTGTTTATATTTTACTTTAATGCTCCAGCTGTTTAATCAGAAATATGAATAATGGGTCCAAAAAAGAAATCTGACTCCCTCCCACAAATATCATAGTTCGGGAAATTTAGTTATAGCTTCCAATTGTCAACCAATTACTGAATATTTTGCTTTTTTTTTTTTTTTTACCTTATGACTGAATAACTGTTAGCAAATAATAAAAAGGCAATTACAGCAAAGCTTTGTTCCTATTACCCTCTTCATTTTATTCAGGCTATAATTATTGCCAGCAGTGGAGACTTACTGTACCATGTAAGAGGCACCAGGGAAGAAAATGGGAACGGGCTGGTGCATGCAAAATTGGAAATGTCACAGCTACCTTCATCATCACTGTTGGACTTCTGAGATTAAAGAGAAAGGGAGAGAAAGAAGATGGTGAAGATGAAGCCACTGAAATCCAACCATGTGTGTTTTGCAAATGCTTTACTCCAAGCGGCTGACAAGCAGTTGAAGATAATATCTCAAGGGACAGGCTGAAGGGCACAATGTTTTTGTTCTTTCTTGTTATAAAAAAATATGATAATTAATGCTTGGGGGCTACACTTTTTGTCATGCTGTGTTGGGAAATCAATGTGTAGAGAAAAGTTCTCTTACTAATAGAGAGATATCTTGAAATTTGTAGTGTTCAGCTTGGGAATCCAACGTTTAGAGGACTCATTGGGTTCAATCTCATTTGAAGTGACCATAAGCACTGAGTTCACCAGGAAGTCACCAGGTTGTAGGACAATGTTGGGAACTGTTCTCCAGCTTGTCACTCTCAACTTCAATCTATATTCATGTACATTATGTTCTCTCACAAAAGATGTTCCTCCACACCACATCACAAATCTGAGGCTTCTTCAAGTTCCTCTATTACCTGTTTTTCCTATGGCGATCAACAACATCCCAAATTATTATAACACTCCAGATAGGATAGATTCAGATAGAAATGGTATGTACATGTTATACCTGAATTCCTATACTATGTGAGACCAGATCTCAGAGGTAGAGACTAGAGACAATGAAAAGACTAAAATGGAGCAGAAAAGAAGTATTATCTGTTTTTTTCCAGCCAAGTCCAGAAGTCCAGATTCACTTTGGACAATTTGTACAGCTTTTGCAGTTGTGTAAATCATTCTTCTGAACTGATTTTAACTGATTTTTAAAGATATGCATGTGAAAAGAACAGCATTTAGAAAGAAAGAAAAAAAAACTGATTGCAAACAGACAACATGGACGTATTGTCCTATGGTACATTTTTCACTGGCAATTATTCTTGGGCTTTGTGGTAAGTGGTTACTTCACAGTTTTAAGTGTTGACAAAAGCAAACTCTTCTGTTTGATGGAATGCATTACTCATTAAACCCATACCAAATGCAAGCCTACTCTGACAAAATTTACATATACATACACAGACCTTTAACTAATAGTATAAACTTTGGTGGATTACCAAAATATAATGAATAGTCCCAGTAATTTATGCCTGCTGAGCTAATTGCCTGTTGAGCAGTGACACATGTACCCACCCTCACACGGATATGGACGTGCATACTAGATGCCAATAAAAACTTTGCAAACAGTTAACAGGCTCATGTCAATTATCAAAGCACCCTTAACTATTAAACATATTGCCTGGTTTATTTCCACTGTGTGTTTACCAGCACTCAGATCTCAATGACTTTCTTCTGGTGGCAGAAACTCATATCTACATCGCATTGAGATATAACCTGGGCCTGGTTTACTTTCATTAGATCCCTTATATTTTTTTTAAAAAGTCACTTGATTTATTGAAAAATGTAGTATGATGTCAGGAAGAATTAATGTTTCCCACAGGCATACTAATAAGCTCCATGACTTAATGACTTGCTATCATACACCAGTGGGACCCGAAAATTATTCCAAAGATAACATAACGTAGCACTCAAAGCAGCAGGGAACTTCCAACATTCTTTTAGATGCTTTACAGTGTTACTAATCTTTGAATTGCATAGAAAAACAGAAAAGAAATGGAATTATTTCAGCCTGGAAGGGCAACGTGTTAAAAGATGACTCCATTCCAAATTTCTAATTTGTGCAGATGGTTAATCTTGGTGAAAAAAGAGTTGCATCTGGCCAAGTCTACTGTGAATAAAGATGGAAAGGAAGCCACTGAGCTACTGTAGTCTTACATTTAGAAGCTATCGTGTCAGGCCTAGCCCAAGGAACTCCAAGAGACAATGCAAATTCAGTTCAGCTATGTTTATTAGCTACAACCTCTAGCAAGAATCTTCCCAGACTGAAACCCCAGGTCCCAAGTCAGCCAGCCACAACAGTGTGAATTCCTCAGGGAGGTGCCAGTCTCATCCTCTTGTAGTTCCCGTGCTTATCTCCTTGAGCCTGGCCTTCATAATTCCATTCCATCACATATGGCGAGACAGTTACCTTTGTTGAAAAAGTGGACTACACCAATTGATACCAGTGTCTAGTATTCCTGATGGCTACATGTCATTTCAGAGTATCAAAATCAGCTTAGCTGTCATTTCACATTGCTGGAAAACAGCACTGGTAGTGGCTATTGCCTTCCACCTGGCTTTCAGAAAACTCTAACTGGACAGTGAACTAAATGGAATGCTAGATTAATGTTCCTTTGATCTTGAATTTTTACAGATCAAAGCAGAGATGGATAATTTGTGCCTCATGGATGTGCCCCAACCCTCTTTGTGTCACCCTTCAAGACCCCTGAAATTTTAGCAGCAAGCTTCCAAACAACAGAGATGCGCATTCCTCTCATGGGGGGGGGAGGGGGGAGGAATAAATATATTAATGACTTAAATATCTTAACCTCCCCTCCAACACCATCCAGCATTGTGTCTTGCCCATCTTCCATTCTCAGGCAATTCCAGCCTCTGGAATGAAGCGTGTTTCAGAGTAGAAATTTCCAGCAAAAGTAGTTGCTTGGATGGAAAACTAGGACTCACTCTGAATCTTTAACATCATCAGAAAATAATGATTTCCCAGGGTTCCTTGTGGGACACTCTTCCATTTTAAGGATCATTAAATAGAGTATAGAATGCTGCTTTGGGGTTAAATCAAGCTCCTGGACTTATTCAGAAAGATCTGTGTTGACTATCATCAACTCCTTAGATTTCAGCTGAAATTTTTTCTAGCCCTACAGCAAGACACAAAGAGCTGAACCTGGAAGAGTTTGCATACAAGGTAGGAACTCTACTTATGGGCTACTGGCCCTAATCAAATGGCTATTGCAGATGCTGCCATTTGTGACAGGTCCTTAGATAGTGCTCAGGGTTATTTCTTAGGCAAGCGCTGATCACAAAGATACCTGATTAGAGGCAGAACATCCATGGGGTTAAACTCACAACTCATGTTCCTTCTTACCTCCAATTGCCATTGCTCATTTTTTGAAACTGCCAAAATGACTTTAATAAATCAATTTCTTAAATTAATCTTTTTCACTACATCATCTTCTCTGTTATTTGCCAGTTCTCTCTAGAAATAGGCCAAGATTCATGAAATCGTGCACTGCTGGAAGCATATAATAATAAAGGAAAGGATTGTTTCATTTTTATTAAAGACGATAGCATATCTTTTAGCCCTTGCTCCTAACCACACTGCATGCAGGGTGTTAAACCAATGCTAGAAACCAATATTCCATACATAAAATGTTAACCTTTGATCTAGACACATCACTGTAAGTAAGCGAGCCTGTTTGCTGCAGCTCTTTGATCATCAAAATTGGAAACATTTGGAGAAACAGACCTTATATGCGAGGTGCTCCAGAATCAGGAATAACCTCACGGATCAAAAGGGATACATCTGCACACAAACCATAACCAATATGAATCAGAAATGGATGGACATCTGGAACATTATAGGAAATGCTCCTGCCTGAGAGAAGAAAGTTTATCAGGAGATACAATAAAAAGGTTACTTCTTTATTTAGATTGTTTATAGGCTGCTTTATTTTATTTTTTTAAATTATCTGGGCAGCCCAGGGTTTGAGTCACAGCATAAAAATGGCTGCGTGAAATGCAAACATGCAGTAAAATCCAGCCAAGACAAAACTGAGCATTAAAACTGCACCAAATAAGATCTAAAACAGAGAAGAGAAGCTGAAGAGAATGACCAGACAAGTCAATCCAGCTATCCAGTGTTAAATGTTTTAGGGAGTAGAGTTGTCTGAAATACATTAAAGCAGGTGCTGAGTAAAAGAATAGGATGCCACTGAAGAACAGCTCTTTAACCCGTGGCCCTTCTGCTGCTTCTCACTTGGCAATGAGCCTTCAAGAAAATTTAGATGGAAAATTCAAAATTTGGATCGCTGTACATGAGAAGCAGCAAATCTTTTCTACGCATTTTTCCCCCCTGTTCAAAAGGGGACATTATTATCATTATTATCAAACCAGAATGGCTCAAATGGATCAATTCCAAACTGTGATTAGGAATTGCTCCATACGGAGAATGAAGGGATTGTTCTTTTACATCGTGTAAAGCTGGCATCGTGGAAGAGTACAACGGGTGTGTACTTCCACCCTTGCACATATGTGCACACAAACTCTGTGAGGGAAGACCACCTGGTGAGACCTTTGTAGTATCTGCCAAGTTGTCATCTTTTAAAAATAAAGGACAGCATAGTGGATATTTTTTTAGAGAAAGAGATTGTAATCTAGATGGGCCAGATGTGATCATCTCTGGCAATTGAGCTGCAGAGAAATGGGGCACTTTAGTGTCCTCAAAGTAAGTTTCATCCAGATGTGTTGGGACCTTCATTCTTAGAATTCCCATTCCTTTATTAGTTGTAATTTCTTACTTACATTTAACAATTAAGTTTCCCCCAAGCAGTGTCATTAGATTGTCCCCCTGAATTTAGCACCTGGACAACTAACGAAGTAGCCTCTTAGGTTACCACATCGGTGTCTTCCTATTTAAATTATAGTCCTGATTTCCAAATTTGCATTTATGCATGTAAATTAGCATGCGTAAATTCTATGCCAAGCTGTGTCCTCTTGGCCACTGCACAAAGAAAACCAGCACATCTGGGAGAATGTGACAGGGTGCACGTTCCCATTCTGACCGTGTTAAAACGTGAAGATCCTTCTGCTCATATTCCAAATGGAAAGGAAAAATATATCCATGGGATCCTAAGAGTCACTGGTGATTTGAAACTCTGGCTTCACCCAATTTCAGAATGTTTTCCCACATACAAAAGATCCAAGGCAGAAGGAAAAATAATTCTTTTGTTGTGTGTGTGTGTGTGTGTGTTTTAAGAGACAGAGGAAAGACTGGGGTAGTTATTTATTTTAGAAATCTAACACAAAGATTCTTGTTCTTTATTCAAACAAGCCTTGGAAAGCATTGACATGAAAAATGCACAAAAGAGCTCATACATTTGGAATATCCCTTCGGGAATTCCCAAGGAGCAGCTTCCTTCATCCAAAGCGGCTTGCTTTATCCACTCTTCTGAAAATTTTGCCCAGCAACCTTCTCTCTTTCCATCTGAGCTCCTGAGGTGAAGCCAGTGGGGGAGAGATTCCCATCAGCTCTAGCAAATGCTAACTGGCTTTAATGAAGGAAATATCCTTGAAGATCAGTATCCATTGGTGGTGGCAAGGAGCAGGGGGTTGGCCTTGAAAATGCTACTTTCTTTTGGGGTGAATGTGTCTGACGTCTTCCCTCATCCAAGAAAGCTTAGTGTTCTCCGTGAAGAGAATTCAGCACCCTTATTTGTGAGAACCATGAAGGTATGGACTAGCCTTATCTTGATTCAGGTTGTTGAATTGCCTCAACTAATTTGAGTCTGCTTGGGTGGCAGTGCTATTTCATACCGGCCAAAGCTAGCCCAAGATAATGAGTTGTCTCAAGCATGAAACAAGATGGCGGCCCATCCAATGTCAGCTGAATGGAGAGCTGAATCTTTCTTCAATGATGGAGATAGACAGCTTTTTCCACCGGCCCTGAAGATTGACTGCCCATCACACAGTTCTGTCTTCAATAACTTGCTGCCAGCTTCCTGCATCTGCCATCTGAAACAGCTGTCTAATAGTATGGTTGGCTCTGAGCTTCTCAAGCTGAAAAATGTATTTCCAATTACCTGCTATCAGAGAGTTTTTAAAAATCAGAGAATAAATACTTTGAGATCACCTTTGTCCCCTCAGGGGGGAAAAGATGGCGTTGGCCAAGGATCTGAACTTGTTGTTCACATGAAATTAGGCGGAGAAGCATACGCCACCATAAGGCTCACGTAGCTCATACTGAGGTGGCGCCCAGGTTCACATAATACAGCTGACCAACCTAACAACTCTCTCAGACAATTGTCTTACCTCCATGCACCATTAGAGGACTGTGTCTTTGTGAAAAGCCACATTGGACTGTTGACCTCCATCCACACTTTGGTCCCCCTAACATGGACAGGGTTATGGTATCAACATGATACTGGCAGACCATGATCACAAGTACTCTGGTCCAATGTTCAGTAACCATCTTTGACCAACTTACACTCATCTTAGAGCTAGCTGGCCGCTCTCTCTTTCTAGTACATTTTTAACGGGGGGATACATGATGGCATGTATGGAGGCACCTACCCCCGTGCCTTTTCTGCCCCTGTGTCTTCCTTCTTCCTTGTGTAGCCACTGGGCAATGAAAAGAAAAATGGAGACAGAAATAGTATTCCTAGAGCAGACCTAGGTTTTGCACACATGCTGGTCAAAGACTGCAATAAAGTCTATCCGCCTGCCTACTGGGTCTACATCACAGCTCTAGACATCCTATGTCAGTTGTGGGAAGGAAGGATCCACTCTCCATTAACCTTCTCATTCCTATTTTCATTACATAGTTGATAAATGAGGTTAGTCTATCCCTAAACAACATGGGTTCTTGAGGGCTAAAGTAGTCCTCTCCCCATAAAGACAGGGTTGATATTAATTCAATGGAGTGTCCTCACTTATGTACAGTGACCATACATCCTTTATTATAAAGGACAGCCCTTTATTTCAGAAAGCTGTCCTTTGGATTTAATTTAGTTATCTATTTTCTTGGTTTTGCTCTTGAATTTCCTTTTGTAACCTTTGCAAAGTTATAAACATAAACAATACTTTTTTAACCCTCTTTCAGATTTGCTCCTTGTCCTATATTTTTTCCAAGAAAATATGGTCACTCTATTTATGACTCATCAGGAAATCATTGAAAAAGAATCTTTATGAGCTTTGAAACTCCCGTCCTGTTTTATTTGAACTGGGCTGGGCCAACTAAGTTATTTCTCATGCAGCCCTTCAAATAAAATAAAATAAAATATCTGGATTAATTTCAAGTTCCTAGTTTCAAACTCTTTCAGATCCTAGCATGCCTCTGGTGGCAACCCTAGGAGGCTCACATTCACTCTGCCCACAATTTCATTTTTAGCTCTTCCCTATATTCTAGAAATGGTATGAATTACTTTTAAATCTGTCCTTTGAGATTTCTTTCCCTATCAAAACACACACACACACACACACACACACACACACAAGGCTTCTGTTTTTATATCTTATCTTCACGACAATTTCAAAGGTCTCTGCATTTTTTTCTGCAATGTTTTTGAGTTTATTTTATTTTTGCAAACTGAGATGGGTGCCACTGCCATTTATTTATAGTTTCGTCATTGTTAGCTAATTATCCATCACTCTGGCCGTGTTTCTTGATCCAAAAATGAGTCCTGGAAGGGCTTTTTGTAATGCCTTCCTTAAAGATTTATACTCTAAGAAACCAGGGAAATTATCCATAACTAGAGTCTGCACATTCTAACATATTTCTCTGCAACCTTGTAACTCAATATGCAAGAACACCACTCCCCCCCCAAAAAAAAAGAATTTCACCATTTTGTTTTCTTCCTCCTCTAGGGGAAAAAAAATCAAAAGCGTTTTCCCCCCATCAAGTTGAAAGAGCATGGTAAACATAATGCAGAAGAAATCTTTGGCATAGAACTATGCGCAACAATTTTGCATTAATGTCTAAAAAGTAGGTGTCTCAATTCATGCCCTCAACCATCTTGGATCTCTATGTCTTCACCATCTCAGACATAGGATAAATCACAGAAGATGATAGGCATCCTTACAAGCAGCACTTCTTAATTCTTCCCCCACCCCACCTCCCGCCGCCCCAATTGATTTTCTCTGTAATATTGAGGTTGAAAAGGTTTCAGGATTAAGATCCCTTTCTATTCATAAAGATTTTTTATAGATAGGAGAGCCCTAGGTAAACTCCTGCTTCTTCCCTCTCAGAAGGTCAAGTGTTTTTTTGCAGTTCAGAGAGGAAACATTTAGTTTAATAAAAATGGATTTATGTTCAGAAGAATGAAACTGCATTAGATGACTTCTCTCTAACCAGCCTCTTATAACCAGGCAATTATGCTGCCATGATCTAGGCTAAAACCCAGAGAGATTAGTTCAAGTCCTTGAGTAGACAGTTCAAATCACTAAATAGACTCTCCTTTTCTTCCTCTCCCTCCCCCCACCATAAACTGCACTCCAATTCCTCAAGTTTCCATAGCAGCTAGATAGCACACCTAAGCCTGTTTGGAGGTCATCATCAACCATGAACTGTGGCTAGGAGACCTTTTAGCAACTTATTTTTTGGGGCTGGTGGGGGGGAGAGGGTCAAGTCATGTCAGTAACTTCAGCCTTCTGCACTGAGATTGGATACTAATCTTTCCTGTCCCGAGCTACATAACATCTGTTTCCCGTTACCAGCTTTGCAACCAAGCAGTTCTCAGTTCTCCTAAAGAGAGGTCATTTCATCTCTCTCCCATATCACATAACAAGTCCATCTACCCTACTATGATTTTCCTACACAAAGGCCACTCAAAGGAACTCACTATGCTGGAAAGTCTTGCTCCTTTGTCATTCCTTAGTCATTTGAATTAAGTGGAACATTGCCTTTGAACATTTCTGTTGTAAATAGTAGCAATGAGACATCTTTTCCTGCATGACTTGGTGTAATGCATGACCACAGTCACCCTACAGTTTAAGGTACAGGGTTACTTAAATTTGTATGGTCTGAGTATAAAGCAGTTTCTTTATACTTGTAGGAATGAGTCAAAGGCATGGTTGAATGGGTTGTCATGAGTCAGATTATTAGTCCATCTAAAGGATAAATGTAATGGCGAATGGATGGCAGATGGATATAGTAGTTTATATAGTCACATCACAATCAGGTTTCTTCCACCATCCTGATGAGATCAGCACTGCCTTTGATGGTGCCATCCTGGTTTGTCATCAGGACCCAGGTCCAAGCCTCTGAATCTAGACTCCAATGAGAATCAATAAGAATGCTTCCAAACATGTGAATTAATATATATTGCCAACTAAACAGAAGCTCACACTCTCAAACTCATAAAGCTCCAAGCCTGAAATGACCTAACCTGCTGATTGATTGAGGATTTCTTCCAAGTAAAGGAGCATCAAACTGTAACTTCATTAGAGATGCTGGGAACTGGAACCATCCATTGAAAAAAGCTCAGTTCTGCAGAGATATAGGTAATTCTTTCTGAAACCTCTGATGCTGTGATGCACCATAAAGTCCTGGCTATGCTGACAATATTTTGCACAAGGGAAAGTAGAGTTTAATCCAAGAAGCTGAATTTTATAATTAATGACAATGATGTGCTTATTCAGCTATTTCCCTATCTGATCTTTCTCCACTGTTGTTCTGGGCTCTGTACCTTAAGTTGGCAGAAAATTAAAATGGCATGAAATTTGGGGTCTCCCTTGATGTTCCGTATTTTGCTTCCAGTCTCTGTTGCAAGTCACAGCTATTCTTTCCTCCTATGAGTGATGGGTGGCAAATGGGTGACAAAATGACAAGTCACAAAACATATTTTATATTCTTTGTGGCTGCTCTTGGGGAATGTTGGAGTAAGAGGAAAAACACAATTTTATCAATGGTACAGCTAAGGACAATTTAAGGCTGACTCATTCATGGGCTGAGAATGAGATGAAGGCAATATCATGGGGACATAGCAGAAAAAAGAGGATGATGGAGCACATTTTGCTATGGTTAGGTGCAAGTGCACCTTTGGAAGACCTAAAATGCCAGGGTGAGGATAGATCATCCTGGAGAAGATCTGTCTATGTGGTTGCTAAGAGTTGACACCGACTTGATGCCCATAATCATCAGTCAGGTGCAAGTGAAGAAAGGCCTTTTTTTCACTTATGAAAATGGCTGGACAATGACCAAAATCCTATGTTTCTGTCCACACTTGAGACTGGACATATGGAGGTAATTGCCTTCCACCAGTGGTTCATGTAGTCCAATGGTGTCTACTGAGATAGACAACTGATCTTCAGAGTTTCAAGCATAATCTCCTCTCCCTTTGATTACAGTTGCCAGAGGTAAAGATAAGCATCTTCTGTATTCAATGGTTGTGCTCTGTGGCTTTTCCCCAAAACTAGTCATCTGTTAGAAAATTATTGTTGGATCTCCTTAATCCATCTGCCACAAAGATTGCTACAGCAGTAGAAAGGAAGATAGAAGCAAGTACAGGCTTTTTCAAGTATTCCTCATACCATCTCTCTCTCCAGCCGCTTGACATGCTCCTGAAATGCTCGACGTGACTGATAGATCTTCAAAGCCATGACCTGTCACAAATTATGTTTCAGAGAGTTTTACTCCAACAGGTTCAAGCATAATCAGAAAAGAAATATTATTCCAACTCAAAAGCTTGAACTGGCTCTTGGATAACAGTGTCAGAATGAGAAAGGCTCCAGAGGCAGGGCAGAAACATCAGGCATGGCATGAGATGCTGTGATATAAACTTGCATCAACTCAAGAAACAGGGAGGTGGGAAGCCTACAAAAAAGAATTCCTACTTGGACAGGCAAGATGTAACTATAGGACAGCACAGTAAAAGGTAATGAATAAAGAAGGTATAGGAACCTGAGCAGGTTTAAGAGAAATAGCAACACACGCTTTGGTTCCCCAGTTATTCACAGTACACTGCATACCATATTGTATAGTGGTTCTCCAACATGTTAGTCTCGTTCTTAAAAATGACTGAGGACCTCAAAGAGCTTTGGTTTATGTGGGCTATATTTATCAACATTTACTGTATTAGAAATAAAAACTGAGAAATTTAAAAATATTTCTTTATCTGACTTTGCGGACCCCCTGAAAGGGTCTCCAGGGGTCCCCAGACCATACTTTGAGAACTGCTGCCATAGATCATGGCTGCTTAGTTGGTTGGGTTATAAAGTGTGCAGCCCCCATCATAGAAGTCTGCAATGGGCATGAATAATCCAATATCTAAACAGTCCTCATGGACCATTGCTGTAGACTGGAGAAGAGCTAGGCCAACTATGTCTTCTCTCCTTCCCAAATGAGACTGAGTTCTTAAAAAGAAGCAATTCAGGCTGATCTCAAGTACAAATGTGCTTCAGTAGAATCAGATGTATTCCCAATGTGATCCAGAAATATCTATGGGCTAAAAAGGAGAGAAAGAAGCCAAATGCAAACGTTTTCAGGTGTATCCTAGCCCCACTAAAAAAGTAAAATAAAATATTCAACATCAAATAGATGTAACTTTTTGCCTTGAGATGTTGCCACAGGACTGTCATTACAGTGTTTTCAGCACATCTCATTCCCTCAAAGCAATCACTCAGCAAGTTTTGTGATCAGACTGTGAACTCCTGATGGGCGTGGAGGATGTCTTCCAGAGAGGAAAACATGTGTAAAATCTGTTAGCCATCTGCGTTGGTCCTGCTGTCAACATTGAGGTAGACATCCAAATCCATGTTCACAGTTACCTGCTGCAAGGGGCTAATCTGGCATTCCTCTGTTTTTAAGTGTTAGCTTGTTTTTCTTCCTGTAATCCAAGTGCTTCACTTGACACACATAGACAAAAATGATAATTCAGGTATCGCTACAGGCACATCCATCAAACGCAATAATTGAATTAATCCATTTGACATCTAACTTTCTGTGAAGCCAGTTCAAAATAAAGTGCTCTGAACTGTAGATTTATAAAAAAATCAGCGTTGCATCTTAGGCATATATACAGTCTTACTTTTAATGAATTCCGTTTGTGTTGATCCTCACACAAGTATGTTCTCTTGTGCTGACGTCTTTAGGCCGTTTTAAGACATTTGCTGTTTCACGGGAGGTAGCTTTGCTCAAAACCTGGAGAAGACTCAAACATTCTTCATCACTGACTCTGCACACTCCCAGTGCCATCCATCTGAGTTTTCAAAGTGATGAGTGGAATTTGAAGGTTTGGTTTGGGGAAACATGTGGTAGAATCATCAGCATTACCTGGGGACAATTCAAAAGAAAACTTAGCAGTATCCATCATAATGTGAATGTTGAGTTGTCATCAGAGGAGCTATCTGGAATTCTGTTTCAGATTTGTTGGAGTCTAAGTTTATTTCTGGTCAACCACTTGGATGCTTGCCCCTTGACCTTCGCCATTTCTATGCCTAGCTACTGGCTTGCTAAATCTAACAGGGAGGGGATGTCAGTCTGGATTTTGGAACCTGTAAGTACTCCGTTAAAAGAGGAAGTGATCCCAGCCTCTTTTAAAAAGCTTCTTTTCAGGTATTCCTGAAGAAATCTAGCATAGGCCTGGATGGTGGCTAACACTGCTTTTCTAAACAAGATCATCAAGAAAGGAAGCTGACTGCAAACATTCTTTCTTTAAAAATCTGATTATCTAGATCAGTGTTGTCCAAACTTGGCCGCTTTAAGATGAGTGGACTTCAACTCCCAGAATGCTCCAGCCAGCCATGCTGGCTGGAGCATTCTGGAAGTTGAAGTCCACTCATCTTAAAGTAGCCAAGTTTGAACAACACTGATCTAGATCCATCTCAAGTAAAATGTACTATTCTGGAACACATGGAATATTGACCAATGGCTCCAAAAAGCAAATGGACTAAAAAAGAGTTTTCATCATTCAGGTATCTTAAAATGCAAATGAGAATTATTGCATGGACTCAAAATTAATAATGTACATCTGTGTGTGTGTGTGTCTAAATAAATAGGTATATGGCTCAGATAAAGAATACAACCATAACATCATACTGGAAACAGGACACTAAACACAAAAGACGGACTGTTACTTACCAAACCTTCCTGTAGCATTCTTTTAAAAGATGAATCAAGTACAACTTTTACTGCCTACCACAATTCCAAGTCAATAAATCTCAGGAATGATTTTATAAGAAGAGTTCAAAAGCAGGGGGAGGGGCACAGAGGAGTGAGTGTCCAACAGAATCAAAATAAATGATCAAAGAGTAAAAGTGGGGAAGATTAACAGTATCTTCAGAAGAAAAAGAAAGAAGGAAAGAAAGAAAGAAAGAAAGAAAGAAAGAAAGAAAGAAAGAAAGAAAGAAAGAAAGAAAGAAAGAAAAAGAAAAAGAAAGAAAGAAAGAAAGAATCCAGTGAATTAGAACACTTGATAATAGGCGCTACCTGAGCCGAAAAGACAATTAGGATAATGTATTAATTTTTTATGGCGTCTGGCAGTAATATTTTCATCCTGTTAATTATACCACAGACAGAAAAAGTATATAATATGATAGCTCCATGCTGAGAAGACAAGCTTGCTGCTTAGTTAAGTGACAGCATTTATCCTATAATTAGCTTGTTGGAATGCAATGTGCATTGCAAATCTCAGAGTGCATAAGATACCAGCTTTGCTCAAGCAGCCTAAAATGGAAATGGTCAACTCTTGAAATTGATCTTTTTGGATAAATGGACGATGCTTCCTTATGAATTTCTAGATATACAGCACACCTACACCTACATTAAAAATTGCATTGAAATAATGACCGGGGGTGGGGGGGAATCAAAGAGAAGGCCATTCCAGCAGAAGACCAGTCTAGAATATTTGATAGATTCATTTGACCCAGCTAATAAATACAGTTGGAGAGAGCCAGTTTGGTGTTCTGGTTTAAGCATCAGGCTAGAAACTGGGAGACCATGAGTTCTAGTCCCACCTTGGACACAAAAGCAGCTGGTTGATCTTGGCTAGTCCCTTTCTCTCAGCCCTAGGAAGCAGGCAGTGGCAAACCACTTCTGAAATCTTGCCAAAAAACCTGCAGGGACTTGTCCAGGCAGTTGCCAGGAGTCAATGCTGACCCGAAGGGACAAAAAAAAAAAAAAAAAAAAAAAGTTAGGTCAAATGCTAAATTACTATATGTGTCACACCCTCTCCTAGAACTAAAATTCCCAAAACTCCAACATGCACTTGTGTTATGGTCATGGAGCTGGTTTTAACTGTACTTATTTATGCAGTCCCATCTCTTACATCACACATGATGCCAACATGGCCTAGTAGATCATGTGCTGAGTGAGGTGAGGGACTGACTATAACCATCAGCAAGCACTTAACCAGCCATTAGCCTGACATAGTTGGAATGAAAGGTTAGATTGGATCCAGATTTCATCATGCTTAGAATAAACCCATTGAAAAGAAGTTAGCCATAATTTGTACAAAAGGCTGCAGTTACATTAAGCATAACTTAGTTCACGGTGCATTGTGCTTCTTCTTCCAATCAGCATTGTCTGCAGGGCATTGTCAAAAAATGAAGATGTTGGTAGTGATGATACAATCAAAGCTCTACCTGGTTTTTATGTGCATCACATGTGCAATGCACATCAAAAACAAGCCGAGCTTTGAGCACGCCAAAGCCATCTTGACTTTTTATTTCTTTTAACCATGCCATGTGGACTCCTCTGCTTCCAGTGAAACCTGGGCTGACATTTCAAAGCTTCTGCCCCCCCCCCCCCCCCCAGTAATGATCCAAATATTATCTATTAGATTTGCCTAGGACAGTGTTTCTCAGCTTTAGCAACTTTAAGATATGTGGACTTCAACTCCCAGAATTCTCCAGCCAGCAAGCCTAGGGGATGGGTCATTTGATGCCCTACAGAGGCTTTGCACTTTAGTTTCTATTGGTCCTAACCATCATAGCCAATATCAGGGGATTGTGGAATTAGCTGTAAGCCCATGTTGCTTTGCCCTGCCATGTAGGTTATAGTCAGATCCATATGAAAAGTGAAAGGTACAATTGTAACCCCAAAACTCTCATAGAATTTTACTGGTATTAACATATCAAAAACACCCTTTAAAACAACTGCCAAGTTAAATTAGGTTTTCCAAATAATACTCAATATCTCTCTTTTCTCTCTCATGGATACACAAACACAAATGACATATAAGAACTAGATTGCTAGAATTTAACTGGTGCGGTTTGTGAAGTTCCTTTAAAGAAACAGTATCAAGGCAGTTGCGCTTAGAGGAAATATTCTAAATGGGCAAGATGATGAGGATGAGGATGAGGATGAGGATGAGGAGGATGAGGATGAGGCAATTTTTTTTAAAAAGCCATGGCATTATCATCTCCTAATTTAAACAAGCAATATGTTGTCTTTGGCAGAGGAATTAATGGAGTGTTCCACTTCTACTGTAATAGCTAATACCAGCCTAGCTTTAGCCAAGCTCAGAATCTGCTTTTTTATATTCAAGAACTGTTGCTGAAAAATGCGATCAACTAAATAAAATCAGAATATCGGGAAGCATTCTTCCTGTGATTTGGACCTCAGAATTATTTAGCAAAGGGAGGGGAGGAGTTGATTCATCCAGGTAAACACCAGTGAAGGAGGAGGCAAATAATCAATCAAATCAATTCCAGAAATCAATTGATGAGTGACAGAGAGCAACATACTACATGATAATTACTCCTACTTCTAAGTCTTACTTGTTTTCAATCTACATATTAAGACTGCCAATTACAGTATCAAATTAGATGCCCTCTGGATGCTTGAGATTATAGATCCACCATACCTTGATGCTGGCATCTGATGGGAGTTGAAGTCTCAAGCATCTGGGAGGCTCTAGTTGGCTTTGCCTTCACTCTGTGTGTGTGCCTTCGAGACAGTGTTGACTCCTGGCAACTGCCTGGACAAATCCCTGCAGTTTTTGTAGCAAGATTTCAGAAGCTGTTTGCCACTGCCTGCTTCCCAGGGCTGAGAGAGAGAGGGACTGGCCCAAGGTCACCCAGCTGGCTTTGTGTCCAAAGCAGGACTAGAACTCACAGTCTCCCAGTTTCTAGCTCAGTGCCTTAACCACTACACCAAACTGGCTACCTTCACTAGAAGGATATAAAAGATCTGCGGGTAGATAGGGCTACCAGACCTGAGCTGCAGAACTTTAGACAACTTCTAGATGGCAACAGTGCATACAGAACATGCTAACATAACTCTTTGCTGCCATCTAGTGGCTGTCCCATTTGTTTGCAGTCCAAGTTCAATAGCCTTAAGGGAGAGCCTGCTCCATCAAACAGTTATGACTGCTTTGCTAAATGGATCTGGCAAAAGTCCTTCCCCCATTTTTTATTCTTTCCAACAGAACAGACGTTTGGAAAGAAACTATATATAAGGGCTCAGAACTTTAACTCTCTGAAACAGAGCACAAGAAGACTGGGTTTGATATGGTGGGAAAAGCTGGCAAAAGAAAGGTCAAATTTAAAAATGGGTCCACAGGGAAAAAACATTCCAGAAAAGAAATTCTAAGGAATTCCTGTGGGAGATGCAGTGGGGCAGAGACTTGTAATAACAACAACTGCTCTGTCATAAGCAGCTCCTCCCGTCTCCTCTGTCACATGACCCAGAGCAGAGTGTATGCCCCATGCTCCTTTAACACACTTACTCACACCTACACACAAACACCTACACACACAATGCACGGGGGAAAACATAGCACACAGAAACATACCATGTTCCTTTGTTATATGGAAGAAACTTCTTATGGTGCTTATGACCACTCCTGGTGAAGGGTTTGGAAACAAATCCAGAGGTCACGCTCTGAACGTTTTCCCTAACTGAAAAAAAAAAGGCACTATTCTCATTATTCAGGAAAGTTCCAAAATAACACTTACAAAGTTCTTGGGAAGATGATCAGAGTCATCTTCAAAATGCATTTCAAGATCTTTTGGAAATAAGCTGCAAACATCTCCATCAATGTGATCAGGTTTTGCTTAGTCAAATTGCTGCTAAATAAAGGTGGCTTCCTCTCATTAAAAAAGTATATTAAATATAAGCAACGTATTTTCCAACATGGTTTTTAAAATGAAGTCTAAATCTGAGTCATGTCTAAGATTTTACTACCCTGTTGAACTGAAAATAGACCAAGTGAAACAATCATTTGGTTGGATATGACTCCTCCAGCAAACACTGATGGAATTGAAGCTGAAGAATTTTGAGGAGAAAAATAGGGAGTTATTGTAAAATAATTCATGTCTTGTGCATACCCCCACCGTTTTGAGCCTACACCAAAGACTAACTATCATTCAATATTTGCAGTTCTCTTAGCTGCCAACTGCTGGAGAAGGCTCTTAAGAGTCCCCTGGACTGCTAGGAGGTCAAACCAGTCAATCTTAAAGGAAATCAACTCTGATTGCTCATTGGAAGGATTGATAATGAAGCTCAAGCTCAGATACTTTGGTCACCTAATGCGAAGAGAGGACTCTTTGGAAAAGACCCTGATGCTGGGAAAGATGGAAGGCAAAAGGAGAAGAGGACGGCAGAGGATGAGATGGCTAGATAGCATCACTGAAGCAATGAGCATGAAATTGAGCAAACTCAGGGAGGCAGTGAAAGATAGGAAGGCCTGGCGCAATATGGTTCATGGGGTCACAAAGAGTCGGACACGACTTAACGACTAAACAACAACAATAGCTGCCAACATTTGGAAGGAAAAGTCCAAACAACGACAAACATATATTCTTAAAGAAAATGTAAAAAATGCATTATATTAGGGAGAAACGTAGGAAAAATCGACATGAAATGCATATGGTTTGAGAAATGTGCAACAATGGATACTTATTTCTGTGTATTTTTTTTTCAAGTCTCACTTTTGACAACATAAATTGTCTGTATTTAAAATGTGAGAGGAGAAAGATCCTTAATGCACAATTTGTAGGTTTCATCCCTTGGAAGAAACAGCATATGAAACCATTAGAAATGCTTTTGATCTGAGCAAAATTGGGAGGCAGAATTGAATTTGGGTCAAAGACCTACAATCTTTCCACTTGCACCCTGTAGTCAAGGAGAGGAAGGAACCCAAGGATGAGAAAAGGAATTTAAAAAGGGACCCCCAAAATAACAACAAAGACTAGAATTCTAATAAAGACAATGGTACCAAAGTATCTCCAGAAATAAAGATATTCTGATCAGTTCATTGCATCTCTTTTCAAAAAAGAAACAGCATTAATTCTGATTAATATTTAAATAAAAATGATTAAATTTTATCTTCCAAGATGGAAATGCTGTGATAAGCACTGGTTGGTGGCCAAAGTATTCTCTGATGCCTGGAGCTTACAGCCCTGTTGTCTTGTATGGATATTTGAATGGCAATGGGTTTTATCAGTATTTCTAAAGGCACTCATTTAATTATGTGGTTGTAAGAATTTTCAAAACCCCAAAGAATTAACACTCCCAATGCATATTCATGTTCCTCACATTAAATCAGCATGAACCATTGGGGGGAAAATAAATAATATAAAGGGGGAACTGCAAATGCTCATTTATTTTTATTTCTGTCAACACTTAGAAGCTCTATTTGGGTTAATCTTGTTTTATTTGTGTATAATTACAAATAATTAGATGTTATCTGCCCTTTTCTACATGGGCTAAAGGGGACAAGAATCATTGTTTACAACAGAGATACGGGAATCTGTTCCACAGACTGTTCTGATGCTTGTTTGAAGCTTTACTCCTCATTTCAAAGACAGAATTGTATTCGTGCACATTCCATTTATAAAAATACAAGCTATCCCCCTCCAGTGAAACTAGCAAAGAATCCTGCAAAGGAGTGAATAATGTTGCATTCAAACCCAATTTTGTTCTTTGAATCAGCCTTCTGCAACCTGGTGCCCTACAGAAGTGTTGGGAAACAATTTGCTTCCTCAATCTGCATTATCATCTGACCAGTTTGGGAGTTAGTATCTGGAGAAGGCTGCTGTAAATAACAATCCAGCCTACAGATGTTCTCCAATGTGATTCAAACAAATCCAAATTTCACTTGCATGCCACATTTGTAATGGTTTAGCTCTCCTGAAAGTGGTGTCATCCCTGGGTGGTTTCTCTGCTGGAATATAACATAGCCCCATTAGTCACAAGTTAATTTAAGGAAATTCAACCCAGAGGTTAGCATTACACATCAAAAGTCACCTTCAATAACTGCCCCCAAGCATGGCCAGAAGACAAACAGTCCACCTATCTTACTGAAGCGACCTCGGTCTTTCATTCTGTTCACCTTCAAAGGAAAAATCATGGGGGGGGGGGGGGGGGGAAGCAATGCCCTTCTAAATTTATTTATTTCTCTTTAGATTACATGAGTCCAAAGGATAAAAACAGAGTCCATGGGGATAATTCACCAAAAGGTAGGCAGCATATAGCTTTAATAAATTACTATTAAATCCCCATGATAAATTAAAGGCATATTGCAACTTTAAAGTCTTGTTTGAGTTGATGTCAACCCTTGGTGACTTCATGGACACATCCACGAAACAGTATGGAAAATAGCCATCATTTTCCTCCTGGATGTTTTTTCAAGTTCCCAGCATAACCTACACGCCACGAATTTCCTGATGGTCTCGTCCAAGGACTTATTGTCTAGCCCTACTTACTTTTGTGATCATCCAAGTTGATTTGGTGTTGCCACATAAATAGGCAGCTCGTAGCCACTAATAAAGAAACACTATGATGAGAAAGCTTCAGGAGGAACACTAGAGAAGCACCACTCAATTGCCAATAAGCAGCAGTTCTTGTTGACGTTGATAAAATAATAGATATTGCCAATCAGAGCAAATAATTTCTTGTACTCTTGGAGTGTTCCCACCTCAGACCACCCCAATCATCCCAAAGTTCTGCAGAAACCTGTTCAGCAGAAACCAACAGCATTCACTGCTCTTAGCCCTCAAAAATTAAAATATCAATTCCCATTGCAAGCAAGAGGTTGGCCTATAATTAGACCAGCCTGAAAAATGGTCCATGGTCTTCTTCCAATAGGGCGTGACAGAAGGTCAGGAGTATTTTAGATGCCTAGAGATGCTGTCTCAGCGGTTGTGGGATTGTTCATAATGCCTTTCCAAAAATATGTGGCAAAATACCAACAGATGTAAGGAGGCATTTAAAACTCTCCATACCAAGATTTGTATTTATATTTCTCCAGCTTCTTCATGATTCATACTCAGAAATCCATTGTTTCTTTGACTCACTAGGTATTATAAATAGCATAAAGAGATAACATATTAAATACTACACATTTTTGTGGACTAGGTTCCAGGTGTATTGAAATGGAGAGTATGCTTCTTATAATAAATTAGCAGCTGGCATTTAAATAATCTGCTAAAGATTATGACAGAAAGGCTCTTATCACAAGAGAATTACAAATATATTACTGTCAAAACACAAGAGGAATGACTTACAAAATCATCAAGGAAGCAGGTTCAGCTATTGGAAGGGCTCTTTCCAAAATGATTATATTTGAAGAGAGAAGAATGGGTGACAATTATTGGAGTAAACCTCAGACATAGGACAATTGTATTTGCAAAGAGGGTTTTAAAAGGAGGGGAAGAATGAGGATTTAATAAATGGCACTGAGGATATTCCCAGCAATTGTTGTGCTGGTGGAGCACCAGATTAATGTTGTCCTCCCCCGCCCCACCCCCACCCCCAAATTCTTCTGCATTTCTTTCCTACCATATGTCATTCAGTTTAAAGAAAAAGAATGGCCGTGATCATGTGAGGATCCTACCTTTCACTCTTCAATCATATTTCTATTAACCTGCAACCTCCCTGGCTTTTCAAACTTTCAAACATCAGGAGGGAACTCTTTCCAAATTGGGGAGGGACAGCATCCAGGGAGGCTTTAGAGTCATGGAAAGATGTGTCACAGAAAACAATGCCTCCAATGTCTCAGTTCAAACATTAATTGGATTTCAGGTGCAGTGGATCAACTATCCATCAAGAGATTCTCCTGAAATAACAGATAACTCCACTGCATTGGAAGTAGGCTGGATGAGGCGGTCAAAGTTACATAAATTCAACCTTAATTTTTACATTTGCAATGATTTATGTCATTTGCATACTGATTGATTATCTGCCATCAAGTCACTGGAGACTCTTAGTGATCACATAGAAAGGTTTTCTCCACAATGATCTGTCCTAACCTGGTCTTTCAAGTCTTCCAGTGGTGCTCCCATCGCCACTGTAACTGAGTCCCTCCACCTTGCTGCTGGTCATCCTCTTCTTCTCTTTCCTTCTAACTTTTTCAGCATTACAGCCTTCTCCAGAACGCTTACCGCAGACTGACAGTTGCTCAAATGATGTAATTTATGCCCATGAGGCCCATGACATAAATAGCCATGGTTTACTTTCATACGTAAAAGACATTTGGGGAATAACACATTGTTTTGTCCCACCAAATAGTCTGTTAAAACAAGGTTTCACTATATGGTGTTTCTCTGTTTTGGAATGGCTCTTCGGCCCTAGCATCTCAGTAGATTTTATTGTCTTCGTAGCTGTCCTATCACTCTCTTTTCCCCGCGGTGAACAGAACACCTTTATCTCATGAAGCAGAGCAAGCTGAAACAGACCAGGTGAAATCTTCACTGAAAAAAAAATCAAGAAGTTTATGCAGTTCCACAGCCATGTCTTACTGTCATTTAAATGGGTGGCATTTTGTACTCTAACTCCCCAGCGTACTTGGCCAGAAGGCTCTCAAACTCAAAAATGGAAGCATTGATGCGATATTTACTTCTAAGCCCATTCAATTTTTAATTAATCATTCCCAGGGCTACATGTCTTGAAGATTTGAAATAAGCCCAGAATGGAAGTCTGTGGGCAATGAACATCTCTCTTCCCTTCAGCTAGAGAAAGCTGATCTCACCTCCATATCTGGCATTAAGGGGGAAAATAAACCCATACCCTCGTTTCAATATGTTTATCAAATCTTCCTCCTCTCTCCCTCCTTTCTTTCTTTGCTAGCTAGCTGAGAGATTGACTTGCTGAATTCATATTTTCCAAGCGTGTCAATGCTTCCTGTATGTCTAAATCTTATCCTCCATGTGTATAAATGTGTTTGTGTGTGTTTCTGCCTATCCCTTTGTTCTCTGCTGGACCACAATGGTTTCAAATGTCTTTTGACAGCAGATTTCAACGAACCGCACTTCCTTTACTGTAAGGGAAAATAAATCCATTATTAACAAAGTTGTCAATAAACAATATCAACGTTGTCAGGCAGATTTATTTCCAGTGGTCGGGGGGGGGAGAATCAATAATTAGTGATACATCTGAGTGCTACTCAAATGTGTATTTCCGATTCTACCTTAAGAATAACTTGAAAGCAAAGGACTTTAACTTGCATTCCAGCTACTAATGTGTGCAACTAATCCTATTTACCTTCCTACGAGTCCTAAGGATCTTTCTGCAGCCCCCTTAAGATTTCCACATTTGTGTACTTGCATCAGTTGTCAAGGGTTTTTCTACATGGTATCTGGACTTTTGTAATTTCAATCTCCCAAAAGCAATTGCTTTTAAATATAGTTCCTGACAGTGTATTAAAAAAACCCAGCACTAAACATATTGGAGAACTACACACATCACTAAACATAAGCACTGGAAGTTTAGGCTGGCCTCACCCAGAGAAATTAATCTTCTGCCATATTAGCAAAACAGAAAGAGGCAAAGGATGGAAATGGATAAATTCTCCGAGGTCCATGCTGGATTTCTCATTCACATTCAATATCGGGGGAAATAGATTCAAAGGAATTGTTGATTTTTGAATGGCTGCTGTTACAGTTTGGATACAATTTAGAAATTTATCCAATTATCAGCAGCACTATCCTTATGATGAGCATTGTCAATAAGAAATTTAAGGAGATGTAGATTAAGTCAGACCAAAAAGTGTTTCTAATGGATGGGGATCAATGGCTTCCTAGGTGCTGTTGGACTAGAATCCCTCACCGTTGGCTAAATCGACTGAGCTACTGAGATTTGGAGCTCAACACCATCTGAAGGTGCTTTGGTCCCCCATCCCTGATCCACCTGTTCTAATGTACTCTTTTTTCTAGCAGCCAGTCAGATTTGATGCACGGATAGGTATTTTATGGCTTATGATACATAGGCAGCCCTCAGCCCCATTTGGGGGGCAACTTCTGAAACTCCCCTAAAGAAAGCTGTTAAAATTCAGCAGCACAATTTTGCCTTTTTAAAAACGGCAGCAACAACTCAGTTAGGCTTCTGCTGAAGCGAGCAAAAATACCTATTTGATTTCAGATTGCCCAGTCAGGATCCCAATAAAGCAAAGAGGGGCTGGTGTTTTGGCCCCATTCCAGGGACATCAGTACATCACTGTATCTCTGTTCTTCCTTCCATCCCAACAGCCCTTCAAGGGTGATTTTTTAAAAAAGGGGTGTCCTCTCCCCCCCATGCTGTTCCTGATTTGTGAGAGTTCCCTGCTGTTCATTTCCCTGATTCTCAAAGTGCCTGCCAAGAAAGTTAAGAGGGTGCCCTTTAAACAGGCAACATCTCTACAGTAATCTGAATTCTGAATTTACAACGCTTGAATTTCAAAATGGGGAGCTCTTTTCTGTTCCTGCATTTAAGAATAACCGGGGTGAGGCTTAGATCTTTATTCTCTCCGTATCACAACATCCTCGTTACTCATGTCAACCAGTGGCTGTAATTTCTGCACATGTTTTGCGTTAAAAAAATATCAAATATGATGTTCTTCTTTTTTTAATTTTTAAAAAATGGCAAACAGCAGCTACTTTGATAAAGGCCAGATGTGAATACCAGTGGAAATTATAGGTATATTCTGTATTTTTGTTCCCTGAAATCTTTAAGGCAACTGACACAGAACAGTGCCCATCTCTTTGGAAGCGGGGCAGTGTGTGTGTGTGTGTGTGTGTGTGTGAAAATATATATCTCTCACAACTAGAGGGCTTTGAGAAGATATCACTAAACGCCAGCAGTTCATGTTCTTGGTGCCCCCTTTCCTCTCAGTTCCTGATCAAGATTCTGGGGTAAACCCTCCTGTTATCAAGGTCTGTAACAGCTTAGCTGGGCACAGATTTGTCTTGTGCCAAGTTGTTCAGGGTTGTTTCAATATGATCTCTTTTCTGCACTGGAGGAAATCACTTGGCAGGGAGAGGAGGGAGAGGCTTTTCTGCGCAAGAGAGAATTTGGAAGCTGAAAGGGCTTCGGCAAGGCCCGAGCCGTCCAATAGGATCAAACAGCATGAACGGCCTCTGTTTGAGATTAGCGAAATGCAAAGCAGTTTCCTGGTAGGACGATCCACGAGGGAGGAAGAGGAACGGAACCAGCGGTGAACTTGGAGCAACAGATGGGCACGTTAAAGAGCAACATGCAGACCCACAAAGGGTTAACCGGATTTGTTTGTCTGTTTGTTTGCTTGATTTTTCCTGGCTGTTATCAGAATATGAAACCAGGAGCGCACTTAGCATTCTCGACTTTAGCTAAAAAGGAACAATAAAAAGCTCTTAAAATGAATGTATAAATAACGTGCCACTGTCTAGACAGGGTAGGTCAGTTACAAAGACACTGGGTCAGGCAAAATTGTCCATCAGCCAGACAACCATAACTGATTCTGATGCTAAGTAACAGTTTGGATATTCAGTATTCTATATATGCGAAAGGCTTCAGTGAGCATTGAATCTTCCCAACCAGGCTAACCTTCTCCTTAAAACATAGCTTTATGCAGCCTCAGGAAAAGGCGTACGCTATTTAGACATTAAAATTAATGCCCAAGGAAGAGATGGGGGCAGAAATGCTTCCTAACAAGAGGCTAGAATCAACCTGTGTAATTGGCTTCTGGTCAAGCAAGAAATAACAATTACAGTGCCTGCTAAACAGCTAACCTAACCAAACAACATTGACAGAATCTTAAAGAGAAGTGGATATAACCACAAGAGGGAAAAAAACCATCTCTGAAACACAATGTCTTCCAGGAGTCTGCCCCCTCCCTTTTTCAAGTATCTCCCTCCTTTTTAAGACACCGTACATTATTTTTTGGATATTTACTAATTTGGGGGTGTTTTAAGTGTGTCCAACTCATGAGTGATTAGTAGAGGAAGAAGGAAACATTGCAACCTTTCTAAGTATAAATTCGAGAGATATCAAAAGGGTTAGATGAGGAGAAGGAGCAGAATGTGGGCTGCTGGGGAGGCCGCAGCCTCTAGAAACCCCCTCCCTAGCGCATGGCATTGCTGTAAAAGTTGCTAGCAAACTATCAAATAATAGCGATGCCATTTTCCATGGCCTTTTAAGCAAATTGAAAAGTTAACTAGGTTTGGTTAAGCCTTTAATGCACCTACTTTTCATTTTAAAAAGAAAAAGGCCACCTTTCTGTCCAAATGAAAAAAGGCAGAAAATCCCATCTTCTCCTTCATCTAATCATGTCATCAAATCATCACCATGTCTCTAGCAGCCGTTGCTGTCCTCCAAAAATCCATTTTAAAAAGTGTAAGCTTTGCCACAAAGGCAAGCGAAGGATTTCCCACCTGAATTATATTTGCATGTATCACCAAGGAAGGAATTGATCACCACCCTTTCTGTAATGGTACGAGTTAGCTGATAAATAACAGTGATGTTACAATCTATTTTATAATTCATTTATAACTACACATTATAAATCTTGAAAACAAACAAGTGAAAAAGAAGGAAGGAAGGAAGGAAGGAAGGAAGGAAGGAAGGAAGGAAGGAAGGAAGGAAGGAAGGATTGGTAAGTGGACAAAAATTAATTTTAATAGTTTACATTAATGCTGTCTTAATAAATGAATGAGATTACATTTATAATTTCTAATTATTTATGATATACAATTTATTATATTTACAGTATTCATATTCATATATCTACATTTGTTATATATTTATATTTATTTATTATAATTTAGTAATATCAATGGTTTGATAATAGGAAGAATTAATAATCTCTCTATGATCCCTTGTTTCTGAAGTTATTGCCAATTCATGCAAAGCAAAATATCTGACATATGTAGCAGAAAACATCAAAGAGCTGGTAGGATGATTAATATATGCATCAAGGTTTTGATGTGTTTGTTGTTTCCATTAATGCATTCCTTCTTTGGGTAACTGGGCAAGGATGGATCAGTCATGGGAGGAACACACAGTCTTATAATGGGTTAAATTATTATATGATTTATTTCCTATCTGCTTTTAACAGATTCATTCCTAATTATGCCTGCCAGTCTAGGGGCTATTTTAGATATTGGGGGGGGGGGGTTCCCTTTGTCATAAATGGCAATGTATTTGATGTATGTGAAAAATATGAATGTATAAATGATACAAACACCGACTTGAAAATACAACTTCAAAAAATAATCTGTTGACTTGCAGAATGGCCCCCAACTACATGGAAAACTTTTGTGTTAGGCTTCTACAACTCCTTGATGACACATCAATTATTGTATGGCCAACCTTCTATGAAAATTACTAACATCTGTGGGGCCCAATCATCCAAAACAAGCCAGCATATGAATTTTTGCTTTAGTCTGCTTTGTCCCCAACAAAAGATGCACTACATGTTCTGAAGGCAGCCATAAAGTCAAATTTAGGTACTCGCCCAACTGACCTTCATTTGGGCGGAATCTAGGGATCAACAACATTTGAGAAATCTCTTCAACAGCATTCAGAAGTTGCTCTGAGTAATAAGCATTTTATTTCCTATTAAATTTTCATAAACATATTGCTAAAAATTCTACTTCTGAGAAGGGGAAGATCATTATTGTGCAGAGATCAGCCCTTTTTATTTTGACACTGGTACCATTCTTAATCAATTGTGTGTGTGTGTGTGTGTGTGTATGTAAGCTAAGTTCATACCAACTACATTGTAAGCTAAATTCATACCAGCTACATTAATAGGACTTGAAATGCGCAAACATCCAGTAAGACAATTTATATGGCCCCAACTGTGCTTTTTTGGTTGAAAAAGTAAAATAAAAAATGGAATTCAGTAGTCTTGAAATGGTATTTACTGATAATTGTAAGTAGCTTAGAATCTAAGAAATGGGTTGATGACCTTCTGGGCACTTTTTTTGATGGTCTGGAAGCAAGTTGGAATTTAAGAAATGTTGAAATGTTGTGGACCCTTGGTTTTTCCTCATTTCAGCAAATGCTGCACCTGAGGGAGTCAAGCGTTCTTCAAGAAATTTAAAAATCTGTTGAAATTATTTAGCAAATATGTAGTAAATGTCTAAGTATATTTATTTGTAAAAGCAATCCCATTGAATACTTTGGAATTTAATTCCCCAATGAGAACCACAGAATCCCCAGGTTTCTAAAGAAAGATGTTGGCTTAGACAACTGAATAATTTATTCAGTTTGCAAACTACGGCAAAAAGAAAAGGACAAGTAACATCAAGCAACTGAATATCCTGTATATATTACCTTAGCCTTCCCTTACAATTCATTTCTGAAGATGAAGTCACTATGTGAATATCTAGTAAAAATAATCTCTCAATTAAGTGTATTATCTTAGCAACAATTGCTCTTCCTAGCACATGTCTCAAACTATCTAAAGAACAGCTGGAACTTCATCACAGTTACTCCTTCCGATGGATGTTGAGTCCACCATTTCTAAATGTTGGCTTATCAAAAGAAGTATCTCATTAAGGAATTACTAACCTTCCTGCTGTGTCCCTAATATTGCCTTGAAAGAGTGTTTCACCAGTAGATTATCATGTGAATTGGCTACATGGAGAAAATATTCCCCAAAACTTTTGGGTTAGAAGAGCGACCCCAACTTTAAAATGGAAATGGGCCCAACTCTCTTTGAATAAATCAACTCACATAGAGGTCAACTGGTTTGGCTGGTACTTCAGGATGGAGGAAAATTCCCTAGGTTGATGTGAATATACTAACATCATCTCTCTTAAATCTATTCCTAAACCTGAGTGTAGACCTGTGTTGAAATTTGCACTTTTTCTCCCCCATTTTGCAAGGATGTTTCATGAGGGAACACTAAAATGTCAGACTTCCCTTAGAAATGGCTTCAGGCTGTAGGTTGGTCCTGTGACTGAGAACAACCTAATCTCTCTTAGAAGAATGAAAAGGCTTGTAAAGAGGCTGAAGTTTCCCCCCCCCCGCCTCAGACTGATTTTTATAACCTAATGGGGAGAAATCAGAATGCCCCTTTGTGCCATCTTCTTTATATCCATTCTGCTCCGTCTTGAACAACAATTTCACGTGGACCATGGAAACCAATGACCTTCTCCCTTCCCAGACAAGCCTCTTAAAGAAATATTAAATCAAGCTTTGATAAACGATCTTGACAGGTGGATTTAATACGTTACTCTTGAGCTGTGTTTTAAACAGTCATATAAGTGTTAACATATTTCCCTCTTTCTGGGCAAAGGAGCACGATGCGTCAGCAGGCGAGGCCTGTGCCTCTTACGCTTTTCCACAGCAGCAAATGTCATCCTAATTGGTGATGCCGTGTTTATGTGGCTGATTTAATGGCCCTCGGGATCTTTCAGGGAGAGAGCATCCAGAACGTGCCATCCTGCAGTAGGAATCTTGGAAGCTGCTAGGCTGAAATTTTATCTGCAGCATTTTGGCTACAACTCTCAAACTTTCAGAGGCACTACATGCAGCTGAAGCAATTCCCCATTAGTTTGCATAAAGGCCTACAGAGATTTCCTTCCCCAGTTCCTGCCAGATCCCTTTCACACTTGGCTTCCACTTCCCCAGGGTGGTGTGATTGTCGCCATAATTATGGATGACTGAGGAAAACTGGTGGAATTAAATGAGCATGGTATCCTTTAGTAGTCATCACTTTGCCAAATTTCAAGGGGAAGAGGCCACAGGCTTTTAAATCCATGCATACCAGCTATTTGCCAGGAAACTTACAACGAAAACGGCACCACACAGAGTGGCTTATAGCATCCAATGTGCTAATTTGGCACATGGTGGCACTGAACCAAGCTGTAAAAATAGTCTTTCAACTAACTGCTTATTTTTAGTCCTTGCTTAATGACATACAGCCTTCAGCACGTGCCAGGAATCCCTGCAAGTCAGGTTGGGTAAACCAGAAAAATGAGGAGAAGGAGCAGGATTTGAGTCTGTAAAGAAAAAGAGGAACAGCAAGAAATGGAGCTGCAGTTGAAGGTCACCAATGGAGCAGAAGATACTTTCACGGGATGGGAAAGGGGTGGTTGCTCAGTTGCAAATACATGCAGCGGTCATCACTGCTGGAAAAAAAAAAGTGTTTTGCATCATTTTTACATAAATGTACACCAGTTCAGAAACAATTACTCTAAAAGAAATGCAACTATCACATGAGGAAAAGGTGACCAAGGAACATGAAAGCTTCTCAGTCGGCCATTAACCTGACTTAACTATTAATGGCAACTGAAATTCAAATCTCCCCTTTTCGTGTTAGGGTTATGATAATATTGGACCTAGACTAGACCTCCTTTCATTTTCAGTAGCATTTTCCAAAAGACATTACCTTCTGATCCTGCCTTCAGATTTTTTTTTGTTTAAAACAAAGATATATTTTCAAAAAGGTAATATCTATAGATGGACAGATAATTACTGAAGTTATACAAGTAATGTTCTATATAACACTAGTAAGAAATACCAAGTAGAATATATTGAGTTGTTTCCATGATGTTAAAAAGACTGATCCTGCCTTTAAAGAAAAGAAGCTTTCAAAAAATGAAGACATAACTTGGCTTCCCTAGAACAAAGATGGTCACCGACCAGTTTGTTAACCTAATGGAATCTAAGTTGTGAGTTTCATTCATTCATATGAGTTTTCTTATTCTATAAATGCTAGAAACTGTTTTCTATACAGGTAGTCCTCGTTTAATGACCACTCATTCAGCAACTGTTCAAAGTTATGACGACGCTGAACGAGGGGGACTTATGATGGGTCCTCATAGTTGCAGCTGTTGCATCATCCTTATGATCACATGATCACAATTTGGGTGCTTGGCAACTGGCACACAATTATGACATTTGCAGTGTCCCACGGTCACATGATCGTCATTTGTGACCTTCCCTGCTGGCTTCCAACAAGCAAAGTCAATGGGGAAGCTGGCAGGAGGTCACAAATGATGATCACGTGACCGTGGGAATGCTGTGACTGTGCAAGATTCACCTAATGATGGCAACTGGGACTACTGCAACTGCCGTCATAAGTCAGCATGGTCACATGACGTCACACTTTATGACCTCGTCGCTTAGTGATGGAGTTGCCGGTCCCAATAAGTGAGGACTACCTGTACCACGTCCAGTTTATTATTTTCTACCCAGGCTGTGTTTACATACCTAATCAGGGTTTATTCACTCAATGATCTGATTCACACAAATGCTAAAAACCACAATGGCAAGTCCTCATATCAGACTAAGCAAAAGCTAAACAGCATCCTTTATGGCTTAGCAAGATGTTCAAGCCCACCAGCAGCCTCACCAGGTGTTACAGAAAGGTCTTTTCCAGCCAAGGCCTGGACCATGGGCACCCAAAGATTGCCCAGTTTAGAGGAGGATCAGGATTGATGGGAGCGGAAACAGGCTATACTGCCAGCCTACAGAAGGAACTGTTGTGGCTTTTCTAGATTCAGTTTTACCATGGACACGGTGGTCACACACAGGCTTTCAAAGCTTTCCTTCCTTCATTTTTTTCCAGTCCTGAAATGTCCAGGAAATGCTTTATAAAGGGAAAGAAAATCCTGCAACTGTAGATGTTTTGTCTTGTCTTGCAATCTTGACAGTGCTAGCTTTTTTCTCCTGCTAGGACATTTCCAAAACTTCTTAGTAAGTAACAAAGCCACATTCAAAGGAGTGTGTGTGTGTGTGTGTGTGTGTGTGTGTTTTAAAAAAATGTTCCCTGCACCCAGTAGGTATCTGTAACAGCAGGTTTAATTTAAAGTGAATATCACTTTCTGGCTTTTCCCAACTTCAAAGCAAGCTTCATAATGCCTCTCATTTTGTGTGTCTGTTTTACATCAGTCACAATTTCGTATCACCATTTCACTTCTCCCTGATACATATCATAAATTTTTGTAACTGGAAAGCACACTTAGTGTATGGATCAAATTAAGAATGGTTTTTCAACAAAAAGCAGGGAGGGAAAGGAATAGAAGAAAGATAGTGGGCATTTATATTATTAAGTCTCTCTCTCTCTCTCTCTTTTTTCCCATGTATCTGATGATATGATGTTAAGGGCATGTTAAAATGTTGTAGGATAATCCACACCATATACATCAATAAGAGTCTTTTGGGGGGGGGGGGAGGCCTCAAATGAATTGGGAAATCAGGGAAGGAAGGAAGGAAGGAAGGAAGGAAGGAAGGAAGGAAGGAAGGAAGGAAGGAAGGAAGGAAGATTACTTAATAAGTTAAAGGCAGGTTAAAACTGTGATCTCTACTTTAACTTAGCCCCAAATCTTGCAGAAAGGGACAAAGAACAACTGATCAACAAGGTATTTTCACAACAAACGTTTAAATAATTCTACTTCCCATATTCCTACTCTGCCCAAAATAAATGGCATTTAGGCATCAAATAACTATTTCTACTATGGGAGAATCTACATCTTAGGGAATTATCCTCAGACATTCTCCTTCACTGTATTGATAACAATAAGTCAGTATCATGTTTATTATTCAGCCAATGATACAAAACACATACAATTAAATGCATTAGTACAAAGCTATCATTTGGGATCTCATACTGAAAAAAACAAGCATTTAAACCACTGGAAATTTTTACAGTTGTATCCAAGTTAGATTCACCAAGGTAGTAGTAGTAGCAATAATAGATAATGAATGAATTAATTAATTAATGAATAAATAAATAAAATGAAAATAACAATCTGAAGATAAGCAAACATTCCATTTCAGATAGGTTTTTATCGTGGTCATATCTGTGATTAAAAGCTTCAGAGATTTTTTGACAATCCTATTACAAAGCAACATAGATATTTTTAGTGGGTGTGGCAAACATCCCTAGAACCAGGCCAGCAGCTTCTGGACAGATCATCTTCTCTTGAAAGGGCTTCGAGTTTCCTCCTCCCCAGCTTGAACTGCAGAAGAATGAATGAATGAATGAATGAATGAATGAATGAATGAATGAATGAATGACAAAGGTCCACAAAGTGGAAATGTTTTGCACCTTTTGCTGATGGGAGACAGACAGCAAAAATGTGGCAAAGGAGAGATAAGACCTCAATCGCAAAGGGTCCTGTGGAAGGTGAGGATGATCTCCTGATGTTCCAAAGCCAAAGTCTGCTTGCTCTTCTGAGCTGATGTTTTCATCTTTTGGGCACAACTGTTTGGTTGTTTATCATTAAAAAGGTTTTGCTTTGAAGGGCATCCTTGTCTCCATGGAAATCATCGTTTGGATCGGGGTGGAGAATTTCTTCTACATGTTTTTGAACTATAAACCCCAGCTTTGTTAACAATGATGAGTGGGACTGTTAAACACTGTTTTGGAGCAACTGGATGGCCATTAATTCCCCACTCCAGTTCCAGTCTTTTGAAATCATATGGATGGCTTTACAGGAAAAAGAAAATTATCCATCAAATATGCTATGTGCTAGAGTCATTTTTCTTTCACAAACAACTAGTTTTTTGCATTTTTCCAGTTTTGCCTTCATTTGGGTCCTCAGCTTCCGAAATAGTTTCCTTATGTATCTATAATACCACAAAACTCAATTGCCACTGTAAAACTTCTTGACTTTGGAAATGTCTCATTCCTCTCAATTTATTATTTCTTAGATTCATCATGAGATAAGAAAACACAGAATCCTGCCAGGTGTAAAATATAATTTAGCTATGTAACCCTATAAAAGTTACATTCCATTGTCATATGAACAATGTAACTGATCAACTTCTGTTCTGCATATGTCATGCACAAGTATTCCCTTGACTCAGCATACAAACTTCACCAGCTACAGTACCATCTGATCTAACAGCAAATATTAAATCTATTTAATATTTTTAGGAGCTATTTTTAGGGCAATGAAGAAAGATAAATAAAAGTTTATCTCAACAAGATAAAAACAGTACGTAATTTTAACTGAACTGCTTTAGTTAACTGGATAAACCAAGATGTGCTTCCAACACCTGTCAAGGCAGTTTAGCTTTCAATCATCTTACATTGTCTTAAAATTTTTGGGAGAGGGTATTTTACAATAAGCACGATTATGTTGTATTAGGCCCCTATTCAGCTGTGTAGGAAAAATAGAAATTTATTCTTTATGGACAGTATCTTTCAACCCAGTTTTGAAAAGTTATTAATGTTTACTCATCAAAACCATACAAGCGAGTCAACCAGAAGTTGGTCACCCACTTGGAAGACTATTAGAGAAATTTTTTTGGAAAGATAAGCATGTTTGATGGTTTGTGAAAGGACAATCTCCCACTTGAAAGAGCCTTGTCTGAAAGTCTGTGCAATCCAAACATGATTAAAATAAAATGTAAATAATTATAGGAAGTTTGGGTGGAAGTCTTAAATTTGCTAATTAACAATGGTCAATGGACAAAGTCAAGAGACAGCTACTCATTCACAAATCTTCTTTACAGTGCACTGTATTTCTATTTAACATTAGAAATTCTCTCAGAATTACTAAGTAATTCTCAGTGCTTGAAACTTAAGTAAATTATCAAGTTACTGAGCAAATCTCAATAATACTTGGTTGTGGGCTACCTTCAGCTTGGCCTTTCTTTGAAAAAGCATGGTCCATATTCTACTGCCCTATAAAGTTGTATCAAAAGGAGAGTTTCCTCCCAAGAGCTGAATATGCTTTATAAAAACGAAATACAAATTTTAGGTTTGAAATCATGCATCTGATATATTAATTATGGGTGAGAAATAACCACAGCTAGTACTAATTTATGAAATTCTGCAGCTTGTAAGACAAAAGAGGGAATCCACTTTTTAGAAATGACTGGGTAATAAGTTTTTAACTGAGAAATATGATGGATATATAAGTTCTTGTTAGTAAAGGAAACATGAGAGAAGATACTGTCATGTTTGGTATAGGTCTTTTTGTCTAATATCATCCTTCATTCCAATACCAGATATTCTGTTTTGTTTTGTACTCCTTTGTTGATGAGGTTGATGGGGGTAACCATGAGATAGCAGGGCCTTCTTAGTAGTGGCACCATCACACCTTTGTTTTTAACATTCTCTAGACCAGTGTTTCTGAATCTTGGCAACTTTAAGATGTGTGGACTTCAACATGTTGGCTGGGGAATTCTGGGAGTTGAAGTCCACATACCTTAAAGTTGCCAAGGTTGAGAAACACTGCTGTAGACCACCCTTTGTTCACCAAAGTGCATTCTAAGGCAATGTAGATGCCTACAGAAAATGACTACTACTACAATGGTGATAAAGAAGAAATATCAAGCTATACAAATTAAGAAGGGTAAAATACAGGTAGTCCTTGCTTAACAACTGTTTGTTTAACAATGATTCAAAGTTACGATGGCCTTGGAAAAAGTGTTTTACGACCTCTACTCTCACTTATGACCATCGCAAACCATTGCATCCCCCCCCAGTCACGTGATTGCAATTTGCATCCTTTTTTACAATGGTCATAAAGCAAATCACTACAGTTGTTAAGCAAATCACATGGTTGTTAAGCAAATCACATGGTCGTTAAGCGAATTCTGGCAAAAAAAAAAATCCGTTCGGGAAGCTGGATTCGCTTAATTACCATGTGATTCACTTAACAACCATTGTAAAAATGGTCATAAAATCAGATCCAGTCATGTGATAACTCACTTAACAATCACCCTGATTAATGACCAATTTTCCAGTCCTGATTGTGGTTGTTAAGCAAGGTCTACCTGTAACTGTTTTTTTTTTTTTAAGAAACAATAATTAAGCTGTGAACCAATTAAAATGTCTGGCCATATAAAAATGGTGGAATCTGTTACCTAAAAGAGTAAAAGGCATTGGTGTTGCTCAAATATCCCTTACTATCATGTTCTACAAACTAGTGTAGAACAGGTTGCCCACTCTTCCCCAAATTGGAACCTCTTCCTCCCAAATACTTCCATTTTGGTGGGATTCAGCTTCACAGTAACAGCCATCCTCCAGCCCAGATAGTGGTTTAGCACCTCTTCAGCCTTACCTTTGCTGAAGTGAACCTGAAAAATACAGCTGTTCATCAAGAGCATACTGGTAGAACATCAGTCATCACTGTAGGTGTCAGGTATAGCCCAAAGAACTCCAAGAGACAATGCAGATTCAGTTCTGCTGTGTTTATTAGCTACAACCTCTAGAAAGAATCTCCCCAGACTGAACCCTAGCTCCCAAGCCAGCCAGCCACAACACTGTGAATTCCTCAGGGAGGTGCCAGCCTCATCCTCTTGAACTTCCCACGCTCCTGTGGTGAACTAAGAACACACTTATCTCCCTGAGCCTGGCCTTCCTAATTCCATTCCATCACAGTAGGTGACCTCACCCAGTACCTCCTTACAGAGTTGGGAGGAGCAGGGTGTGGCTCCTCAGGACTTCATTTGCACTCACACATACTTCCAGAGATCACCTTCTGAATTCTAGTGATGAAAAGACTCACTTTCGATGCTATTGCCTTGGGGGGACTTGGAGAGATGTTAAGGTGGGAACCTGGAGAGTCTACCCTGCTCCCATCTCTGCCCTTCAGCAATCCAACATCATCATCTCGTGATGCCACAGGATGGCTTCCTGTGGTCCATCAGGAGACTAAGACGTGGCCGTTGACTGATAAACTGATTTGTCACTTGTCTCCTATTCCCCCTACTTGCCGTGTCAGTTGCTTCACCTGTTTGCAGTTATATTTGTAATACTGATCAGTGGCCATCATTTCAAATGTTTTGAAATGAGCCTTCACGCTGATGGCAGTCCAGGATCAAACTCTTGGCCTGAAAAGAAAACTGTTCCTTCCACACATTTCTTCCACCTGCAGAGACGTTTGCTGTTGGCAACGTGTTGTTAAATTATGACCAACTGGGCACCTGAGCCTCTGGGCTAGCCATTCCATGTTAAAATCACTGTAATATGGGCAACTTGGTCACTAGCCATGCGTAAAAGACAGTGCGAAGGAGGAGGGGTATTCTGCACACTGTGTGTGACACTGCATGGTGGAAACGAACATTAAATTAGAGTGAGAGGTTATAAGTCTGACAGGAACTTGATCTGTATTCGCCAATTATAGAGTCTTCCTTTCACAAATCTGACACACGCAAAAATGTTAAGCCAAATTAGATGTTGTCTAATTAACCATCATATACAAGGCTTCAAAAAAAAGAAAAAGAAAGAAAGGGGATGGGAGGAAGGGAGGGATGGGGAAATTGGGGGGGCGGGGGGAGGTGTTACATGTTATTTAGCAAAGTTGCTCTTCTGACTTCCAAATGATCAGCCAGCATGCATTTCCCATCTTGGTTAACTTCATACAAGATTAAGCTGCTCTAGTTCCAAATGGTGAATCTTTTAAGCAGACTTCTTATCATGTTCAATGAGAGCAAGAGAACCTTGTTAAGGTTTTCATTACATGATGAGGTGGAAGAACTCCTGGATCCACAGCTCAATTGCTTGGAAATGTAGTGATGGACAGACCAAAGGGGTTCCCAGCTGATGAATTAATGACTGATAGTAGACATTTAACACTGATAGAATCATTGCCTTGTTCTGAGCTGGTCTGGCCATATAGCCTTTGAAAATCTACAGTCCAAAAACTGTGACTGAGGTGTAATTAATTACATAGATTCTGTGTAGGATATGTAGAAGAGTTTGAGAACCACAGCATAAGAGGCATACTCAGAACTTCAGAGATATGCAACCAAGTTGTGCTTACTTGTACTATTGCCCAGTTTAGGGGCAGTTTCACAATGTGCTTGGCCAGTAAAGATGGGAGAGAAGATAAGAATAGGACTCAGAAAGATTACTTTTGAGGAAGGCTGAGAATTCGGTGAACAGGACACTATAAACCAGTGTTTCTCAACCCTGGCAACTTTCACATGTGTGACTTCAACTCCCAAAATTCTGGGAGCTGAAGTCCACACATCTGAAAGTTGCCAAGGTTGAGAAAGACTGCTTTAAACCATCAGAGAATGAGGTAACTCCTTGTAAAATGACTCTTTTAAGAAACTGTAGACATGGGTGGGGGTGGGCATGGCAGAAGTCCTTCAATAAAAGCATTTTTAAAATCTACCGTGATCCAGGGTCTTTCATTTACAAATTTGCTACATTTGCTTAAACCATTGAGCTTCGTTCATTTTTAAGAACTTCAAAGAAGGAGGTGCTTTCAGATTAACAAAACCATGCTGGTTGATCTTTGCTCCTTCAGAATTTCTGTGCTTTGGATGTTAAACTATACTAGGCTGGTTTTCAGAAATCAGGGAGAAGCTCACAAAACTGTATCTTTTTTATTCCAAAGGAGGAAAGAAAGGGAGTGTATTCTGGAAAGTGTTCCTAGTTCTTGCCTTGATATATTGAAGGAGAAATGTGTGGGGGTGGGAGTATAATTAATATTTGGCTATGTGTACCTTTCTTTGCAACCTGAAAGGGTGTTCCCTTTGGGGAGAGCAAATAGCAACATTCAAAGTTACTTTCACCAGAAAAGTCATAGATTGGTGATGGGAATCCAAAGAATCAGAACGCCTGAGGCCCAATTTATGTATAGTCATTTGTTTTCATGTTTTCAAGCTACTGGTTCTTACTAAGCATGTGTGACTACAACTTAGCAGAACTCCATCTGAGTAATTAGTGGATTCATCTTCTGTCTCTCCCTGCAACTCCCTGTGTGGCCACAACTTCTGGAGGTGGGGCATCGTTTGGACAGGAAGAAGGCAAGTGGGAAGTGAAAGAACTTGCCAATCCCAGGGTCTCACTCAGTTTGTTTTTCCTCTTCTCATAAGACCAGTGTCCTCTTCATGAATGAGCTAGACAGAAGTCCTGAAAGGCACAGATCATACCTCATTGTCCTCTGAAATGTGGTATGGCATCCTCAGGCAAGATATTTGTGTTCCGAATAAGCTGATAGAATTCAGTATGTTAAGACTTTGGCAAATGTTACCTAATGTAGAGAGGGAAAAAAAACAGGGCTAAGGAATGAAAACAGTTCTCCTCCTCATGAAAATTGGGATAAGCTTGATGTGGAATGGAAGAAGACACTATGCGACATGAGATACCCACTCAAAAAAGCAGATGGCTAGAGAGACATGAATGCAGAGCTGCTTAAATTACGCCTGGATCCTAGATCATTGCTATTATGCTTTTTTTTTTTTTTAACTCAAAGGAGAAATTAATACTTAGTTGGCATTATTTGGTTTGATCCTCTGCCATTTCTCTTTCAACAGCTAGAAACATGTGTAACTGATTGTTTTTAGGAGGCAGAAGACACTTCGGTTACAAACTTTTCACAACCCTGAAGCCTCCCCAGTTGCCTGAACTTTGCAATCTGACAAAGGCCCATGGAAAGGGATCCCTGCTAGAGCCTCATTTTGGGATTTAATTGATCTCTGGGAAGCCAGGGAAGATTCAGATCATTGGAGAGACAACTATACAGTGAAAGATGCAGCATTCCTACAACTCATTGTTTTGGTTTGGTTTGGTTATTTTGGACACCTTCAAGTCAGTCTTTGTAATGGTACATGGGAAAGACCTTGGGAGATGAGGCAAAGAGATGCTGCCTAGGGAATGGTCAGATAAGAGACAGCACAGCCCTCAGCTGGATAGTGGACGGGGCAAGGGGCTCAGAAGGGACCCTCCCTAGTTTTTTGGGTTGTAAAGGAGACAGCAGGAGAATTGTACTTTCAGACTTGCAAGATTCTGTTAATGGTGCTTTACAGTAAAGTAGAATTAGCTTATCTGGCTGTGTTTCCTCTCTGGCCTACCTGGTGAGAATCTTGCCTTTCCCACCATACAGCTGCAGACTATGCACTCTCTTATCTGACTGTTCCCTAGGCAGCATGTCTTTGCCCCATCTTCCAAGGTCTTTCCCACATATCATTACAATCTTGATTCCCGGCAACTGTATCGGCAGATCCATGTAGTTTTCTTGGCAACATTTTCAGAAGTGGTTTGCCCTTGCCTTCTTTTTAGGGCTGAGGGATGGAGGGCCTGGCTCAAGGTTACCCAGCTGGCTTCATGCCTAAGGCAAGACTAGAACTCACAGTGTCCTGGTTTCTAGCCTAGTTCCTTAAACTACTGCACTAAACTGGCTCTTCCTTGCCAATTTAGAGCTAAATTAACACTCCAGGCCCCTTCCCTTGTCATCTTGTGGGTCCTCCGAAGCATGCCTTTCCATTGCAGCCCCTGCCCTATGGAATATGATCCCCCTGAAGATCTGACGGGCCCCTGTTCTTTTAACCTTCTGGATAGCACTCAAGATCTGGCTCTTCCACTGGGATAGGGTGAGGTCACAGTGGGAAGAGAACATGATGGGTTGCATCAGGGATGTGTTGTTGCGGTGGCAGCTTTTTCTGATTTTCCTGTTTTTGGTTTCATAGCTTGTGTTATTTTTATTGTTGGGTTATAAGTTTTGTTTTGTTTTAAGATGGGCAGGTATATAAAGGTAGGTAGGTAGGTAGGTAGGTAGGTAGGTAGGTAGGAAGGAAGGAAGGAAGGGAGGGAGGGAGGGAGGGAGGGAGGGAGGGAGGGAGGAATCCTCCACCCATGAGATTTTCATCAAAATTCTGTTCTCCTTTGAATGGAATTCCCAAAGCAAGTTCTTTCATGATAGGCAGTGAGAATTATTACAAAAATATGCAGAATTTTTCCACATGGCCCCAGCTGTAACCTGTTAGGACCAAAGATCATTTTGGAGAAACCACAGATTATACAGAGGACACCATTTATCCAAGGCTTTGGGATTAAACAAAAACACAAGACATTGCCCTTCATTTTTGAAGAGGCAACTTCAAATTAATCTAAAGAGAGCTAGATTACCCCACTGGTATCATTCACTGTGTAAAACATGTTTGCATAATGGAACAATATGTGTAGAAAGATGCATGCTTGGATCCTCTGCGTATCTCTAAGTGCTGCCCTTTCTATTTGCTGATGAGCCTCTGAATTTGATTGAGAAGACTTCTGGTTCCATATGGTGTTTCAAGGATGATTGATCGGAAGCTAGCTCTGTTGGGAGATGATAACTGGGATTAAAGCAGCATTGCTGCTTTTGTTGATCTTTTGTGCTCTGGATGACAAAGCATTACTAGCAAAGTCATGAGCCCAGTGGGGACTGTCTGGTGCTTTTCACTCACCTTGCTCAGCTTTGTTCAAAGCTGTAAGGTAGCTGTCAAACAATTTTGGCCCTATCTGAGCCCAAACTGACGCTTATTCCAAAACAATTTGGTGGCTTTGCTCCAGGAATGGGTAGACAAGAACAGCAGCTGGAATGTTTGTTTTCTTTTCCCATTTTTTAATGCTATGTTTTCTTATGAGATACACCGGTGTATCTTCTGCTGCTATGATAATCCCATGTGGCTTCTTCGCTCCTATCGCCACATCGTTCTATATTTAAAAAGCAGGTATAAGTGTATTTAATTTGCAGCCTGTCACGTCTCACTTCTGAGATGAACTCACTGTACAAGTATGTTTTTGACAGATTACATCAGCCTTACTACATGATTCCACTGGAAAAAGACACACCACGACGGAATGGCTACGATAACACTTAAAGATTACACAGATCTGAGTAGTAAATGAGGGTATATCAATTCAATTAATAAATAAATAAAAATTATTTGAGAAGTTCAGAAGTATCTAGAACTCTAAGAGGCACATCGAAATGCCCCAACATATACTATTTTGGAAGATACCATATGTCCTAGATTTTTTGTAATGATGACGGTTTCCACAAACTTCATCACTCGGGGCTGACTGAAGGAATATGGCAACTTTCCCCCTTCCACCACAAATCTTTATAGTAGGACAGAATACACAGAAAGTCCCAGATTTCATTTCTGGCATCTCAGGTTAAAAGGATCTGAGGTACTTGAGATGTCAGATCTCTGTTTCAGGCTTTGCCAGTCAAAGTAGATAATATATCAGGTTACTACTGAAAGTTGGATGCAAACTATCCCCTGCCCCCATTTTAAGTTTGGGGTTGAGTTCTCTGAATGTCTGACATCTTTGCTGACAAACTGTGACTTTTCTTCTTTGTAATTTCCCCCCCACCCTCAGTGGCTCTACTCTATTTGACATTCTGCATAACATCTGTGTGCTTCCCTATTCCTCCCCCCCCAATAGATAAATAAAAGGATCCCCAGCTGAGTTAGAGAAATAATTTGAAATAATTCTGGACCATTGATCAGCTAACTGATGATTCTTGACATCCAACACACATGAAGGACACGAGGCTGGTGAAGGCTGCTTCAACACAAGCTTTGTCTTACGAAATCGATCCAAAATAGAGTCCAACGTACCTTGGGTGCCCCATCCTCCTTTCCCACCAGTGTCATTTTGTAAAGTAAAAGGATCTATAATAGATGTCAGTTTCCGGAAGATAACTCCCTTAGGCTGCTGAAGCAAAACAAAAGAGGAGGTATCTACACTTTTAAATTGTTCAAGACTCTTAATTCAGAATCATCGTATTGTAAATCAAGTAGCATTTAATATTATGACTAATACTGCTCATGTATAATCATCATGCTATAATTGCAACAATTGCCTCTAATAAATATTTCTCCTTTGTATAAGCAAAGGAAGGTGGAAAGCAACAGTCTGTCTCTTTGGAAAATTATATTATTACAACAGGATTAATCCTTGCTCCATCCTCTCTAATAAAGGTAGGATAACTTTTTAAGACAACGCCAGGTGGCTAATCCTATACTTGGAAAGCGGATGCCATAAAAAGTGTCCAACAGGATCACAGAACAGATGTTTAAGGATTCATTAACCAATACATTTCATAGAAAAAAGTAGGATGCCAAAAGGAATTTAATAGCCTAATAATCTAGCTTGGAAGCAGGAGAGAAATTTGACTCACCCCATTTACAGCCTGCACCATTAGGTACGTCATTTGCATTTCTTAACTTTTCAGAAGTTCACAAAGACCTTACAGTTGTGTTTGGTGAGTTTTATTTCATATATTTTGCCAACACAAGATCTGTTGACATATTAATATGTCTTTATTGACATCATGAAGTAATTCTTCTAAGCTCTTTTGGCTGGATCCAAATTCAGGCATGCTCAGAGTAGGCCCACTGAAATAAATGGAAGTTGTTAATCATCTCATTATCTAAACTAGTTCACCCTCACTGCTCCACAGGAAGAAAAATGGTCCTCTTAGAAATAAGTTGAAGGTGTCCAACAAAGGGACCTGGGAAAACAGAAGCAGGGCAGTTGCCTTCCTCCCATATTTACTTTCCTAGCACACTTCCTAATAAGATACTCAGTCGGCATCATAATAGTTCAGAACTCCACTATCAGGTTTGAGCAATGACCCACAGTTTTATCACAAAAGCAACCCCATTCCTAAAACACACAAAAGGAATGCAGTTATTCCAACCAAAAGGATTGAGAGGCTTTTAGGAGCCAACCTTAGACTGAGGACCACCCAATTCTGCACTATTAAGGATTCTGTAATCTTTCTCTGCCATCATCACTAGAGGCATGTCATTTCATAGATTGATTGCGCAAGGGCCCTCTTCCAAGCAAAACATGCTTATGATGCTCAAAGAAGAGCAATTTGTATTGACTTGGAGCACCTTAGATGGAATATTTATTTATTTAATTTTTTGGCTCAGGTTTACCTGGAAATATCAGGAAATTGATCTTGGGAATTTCTGCACGCAAAGCATATAATCTACTGCTGATCTATGGCTTTTCTTTGGCGTAAGATCCAGTTCCAGATTATTAGCTATGTTCACTTGCCACAACAGGTCATCTACGAATCTCCATAGGTCAGAGCAACCAGATAATCTGTAGGCTTAAAACCAATTTAGCTGGATTAGATATATGAAGCAAAATATGAGTGCTATAAAAACCTAAGGGAATCAAGGCAGATTAGTCAGAACTTAAACATAAGTACCCTACTATCCTCGTTTTCTTCTATTCACTATTAATACATCTTAATGTCACCATTACATACATTTCTTCACCTTCTTTTTCATACAATGAGAAAAGAAACCCCACATTTATTTAATTTATACACTACCTTTCTCTTCATAAAACACTCAGGGTAGTGAACACATATACATACAGGTAGTCCTTGGGTTATGATTACTCATTCAGTGACCAAGGTTACAACGGTGCTGAATGAGGGGGCCTTACGACCAGTCCTCGAAATTGCAGCCATCGCAGCATCTCCACGGTCACATGATCACAATTCAGGTGCTTGGCAACCAGCTTGCAATTACAATGGTTGCAGTATTCTGCAGTCATGTGATCACCAATTGTGACCTTCCTTGCCAGCTTCCCACAAGCAAAGTCAATGGGGAAGCTGGCAGGAGGTTGCAAGTCCCTCCCACAGCTTTTTCACCTGTCTGCCCTCTGATGCTCCATAGCGCCCACCTGCAGCACCCGCCCTCCTGCCTGTAGCTCTTGCCTGCCAGCCTGCTTGCCTGGGACTTCCACCTCTTCCCACATCACAGTTACATGACGTCCTTGCTTAACAACATTCATAGTTCCGGGGTTACAACGGCAACCAAGACTGCCAGGATTGCCATTGCTAAGCAATGCAGTCACATGACATCACGTTTTATAATCGCATCACTTAGCAACAGAAATTCCAGTCCCAATTGCCGTCATAACCCGAGGACTACCTGTGCCACAAAAACATACATACGTACATACATATATATACTATTCAAAAGATAAAAAAGAAGAAAAGGAAAGTGATATTAAAATGTGGAAATACTTTGCCCTTACCACTAAAACCATTAACTGGGAAAGGCCTGGCCTCTGAAAAGCCTCATCTTAACTGCTCTTGTGAAATTGGAGGAAGCAGAAGGCCAAACAGAACTCTTGGGAGTGACACAGAAAAAACCTATTTCCACTTATCCAATAAACAGGCATTGAAAATAGAGGGCAATCTTCACATAATATCCAAAGTTGGGCCCTGCACATATCAAAGCACAACTATCATAGACAACAGGGCAGTTTTCTTGCTACTTCAGAAAGTCTCTGGCTGCATTTGCCTATTTGAGACATATTTAGGGATTTTTTTGTTCCAAAACTAAAACAAAGCAACCTCTGAATTAACCCCCTGTTCAGCTTTGATGGCCCTGACTGGCTTTTCAGAAAGAAATATTGAAAAGATAAAGACATACTGAGAAGACTATGCTTAGGGTCTAAATCCCCCCCAAGTTGAGTTTGCTGTAAGGTGGTAAGACAATAAACTCTGAGAAAGTGAACAGTAGCAACAGGCAGCTGTTTCAAGCCTCTACATGACCAAGTAAAAATGAAAACTGAAAGGGGACCCCATTCTGAAACAAGGGTTTAAGCTTGGCTCAACCATCAGACTGAGCTTAAACACAACTCAGCTCCCTTTATCCCATTACTTTATTGAATGAATCCCCTTGGCTTTCTCAATCCATCTCCCGTCTGCAGCTCATTTAAGTCCCACAGCCAACTTCTCATGTTGTTTTATCGAAAGCACTGATGCTTAAAATGTAATTAAACTTAAAAGAAATAAATCCCTTGTGTTCTTATCCATTCATCCACACCCCTTGGGGGAAAACACACACACACAGACACACACACACACATTTTTAAAAGCTGAATTTTTGAGAAGGCCGGTTGGGGAAAACACTACATTTCAAGTCCTTACCACGCAACGTTTGCTCAACTGTTTTGCACGGCAAGCACGTTTAAATACTGGGGTAACAGGCTTCCAGTGGGATTTCAGCTCACAGATCTTTTCCAAATAATAACCCAGGAAGACTAGCTGTCCGATAAGGTGTCTTATTGAAATATCCCAAGCTGTTTGGGTTGTCACAGCTGTCGGCTCCAACGTTTGCACTTACACTGTGTTGCTTTCATTACAAAAATAGAAATTTGTGTCCTTAGCGCTGTTACATTACGAATGCTAAATATTTAATTCCCCCAGGTGCTAATTATAGTCGAGAACTGGCACAACATTGATTCGACTTTTTAATAACAACTGCAAAAGCAATTTGAGTATCTTTTTTTTTCAATTAATTAAATACACAGTTTACCAACAACCTCTTGTCAGTTTGCCCTCCAAGACCTACACTAATTTGTGCGGAATGAAAATGTTTTGAAAAATTAACAGATATGCTCGTCTGCTCCCTGTTATTCTATTAATTTAAAAGGGCTGTCGAATCAACAGACTACCCTAATAGTTACAGGCAGAGCTCACAAGGCTGAATTTGGGAAGGTGGGAGGTACGTGGAGGAGCGTTCAAACACTGCAAATGTTTACAAGAACCTAATTAGCAAGGAAGAAAAGCAACTGGGGAACACAAAACACACATCAGCCTGTGGTGACATGCCAAAATGCCCTCAGACATAACATACTCAACTGCCCCATAAACAACTTTGTTCTAGAGTAGATGAAGTTCTTGCCTGTCATCTACACTTTATATCGTTTGCTTAGTGCAAAGAAGAAATGGCCAGTTTCCCCAAACTATAGGAAGTCCTAGATGGGGTACCTCTAAATGGTGGTCTTAAAAGTTCATCCATAGTCCATCAGTGCCCAGGGCATACTTACCAAATGCTGAGTTATTTCAAGCGTTGGGATCTTGTCTCAGAACAAATTCAATCCAGCTAGCACAATGGGACCTCACTGCTAATTCTAACACATTTTCAACTCCAGGAAAGAGGCAGGAAAGGCGTTCAAAGGACCAATCTTGGTTTGTATTAATTGCTCATGATCCCCAAGGGCCCATGGAAGCACTAAAGCTCATGTCAGTCAACCAAAGAAACAGGCCATTTTAGTAGAAGTGAAAGCAAATGTTGAAAAAAAATACCCAGAGAGAAAGTAATTGTATAAATATATCTATAAAGATATATTTATAGACAATTTGCTAGAATAAGCTTACCTTGTTCTTTTCAAATAGATTTGAATTTGGTCATCCCTGGCTTGCTGGATTATACTTTGGTGACAAAGCCTGTATTTTGCACGCAACATATGCAAAGGAAATGAACACGATAGTTGGAAACTTCTTTATGCCGCCAGACATTATGTCGCCAAAGGTGTTTGGTTGTACAAGGAAAGTAAACAATGATCTGCAATGGAAGCATATGGAATATCTGAAAGCAGCAGTTTAATGCACGTAGCTTGATAGAAGTTTGGGAGGAGGAACATAATAATGTAGTGGCAATAATGTGCCCAGCTGGGTTTATGGTGTGGCACCAGCCGAGATACCAGGGCAGGGGAGGAGGGGTGGCTGTCGTCATCCGAGACTCTCTAGTGGCCTTCAGGGGCATTGCTCCACAAGTTTCTGGCTGTGAGACATTGTTTCTTAGGTTGGGTGCCCGCGAACAGTTGGGAGTGCTGCTACTGTACCAGCCTCCCTGCTGCGTGGCAGCCTCCCTGCCCGAGCTGCTGGAGGCCGTCTCGGGGCTGGCGGTGGAGTTCCCCAGGCTTATGGTTCTGGGGGACTTCAACCTGCCATCCCTGGGACGGTCCTCGGAGGCAGCTCGGGAGTTCATGGCTACCATGGCAGCCATGGGCCTGTCTCAAATTGTGCAGGACCCAACCCGAGATAGTGGCCACATGCTGGATTTAGTTTTCTTGTCTGAGCAATGGCAAAGTGATCTGAGGGGAGATGTACAGCTTTCCCCGGTGTCATGGTCAGATCACGTCCTGGTGACCCTGAGTTTCTCCTATGCCACCCCCCTCCGCAGGGAGGCTGGACCCATGCGATTGGTCCGCCCCTGGCGCCTGATGGGCCCGACAGGGTTTCAGAGGGAGCTGGGGGATATTCCCGTGGACCTGCTGCATGGTCCAGCGGAGGCCCTGGCTGCTGCCTGGAATAGAGAAGCGGCCGGGGCCTTGGACAGGATCGTGCCTTTGCGGCCTCTCTTGCCACGTCGGCCCCGACACTCCCTGTGGTTTACGGAGGAGCTGAGGGTGCTGAAGAGGGTTAAGAGGTGCCTAGAGTGTCGCTGGAGGAAGAGACACGGACTGAATCCGACCGAACACGTGTTAGAGCCGCTATTAAGGCCTACATTGTGGCGATAAGGGCGGCGAAGTGGCAATACTTCTCCGCCCTTATTGCGTCTGCAGAGTGCCGCCCAGCGGCCCTGTTTGGGATCACCAGGTCCCTCCTTGGTAAGGGGGATCTGGTGGTTCATTTGCAGGGCCACACAGAGGAATTTGCAGAGCACCTGCAGGATAAAATCGCTCAGATTCATTCCAAGTTGGACTCTGAGCGTGGTGCAGGGTCTGGGGAGATACCAGGGGATCGTTCTTGCCTAGTTATCTGGGAACGGTTTGATCCTGTTGTTCTTGAGGAAGTGGACAGGATCCTCCGGACTGTGAGGGCCACCACTTGTCATCTGGACCCATGCCCCTCCTGGCTGGTGAAAGCAACTCGGGAGGTGACATGTGGTTGGATCCAGGCGATGGTTAATGCATCCTTGCAGGAGGGAGTGTTTCCAGCACCCTTTAAAGAGGCGTTGGTGCACCCCCTCCTCAGGAAGCCCTCCCTGGATCCTACTGTCCTGGACAACTTTCGTCCAGTCTCCCACCTCCCCTTTTTGGGGAAGGTGGTTGAGAAAGTGGTGGTTTCGCAGCTCCAAAGGGTCCTGGAGGAAACGGATTATCTGGACCCCTATCAGTCAGGTTTCAGGCCCGGCTATGGAACGGAAACGGCATTGGTCACACTTATGGATGATCTCTGGCGGAAGTAGGATGGTGGAAGTGCGACCATCCTTGCTCTCCTTGATCTCTCAGCGGTGTTCGATACCATCAACCACGGTATCCTATTGGGACGGCTCAGGGATATGGGGGTGGGCGGCACGGTTTTGTGCTGGTTCACCTCCTTTCTCCGGGGCCGATCCCAATCGGTGGTGATAAGAAGCGAGAGGTCCCACCCCCGGCCCCTCTATTGTGGGGTGCCGCAGGGTTCAGTTCTCTCTCCGCTCCTTTTCAATATCTATATGAAACCGCTGGGCGAGATCATCCGCCATCATGGGATGAGGTATCATCAGTATGCTGATGATACTCAACTATATATCTCCATCCCTGGTGAGGTAAGTGATGCCGTGACCGCCCTTTCGCGGTGCCTGGAGGCTGTGAGGGTCTGGATGGGGAACAACAGGCTCTGGCTGAACCCTGGCAAGATGGAGTGGCTGTGGGTTAATGGCTCCTCTGTATCCGGGACGTTGTCATCATTGGTTCTGGATGGGGTAGCACTGACCCAGACAGACCCAGTGCATAATTTGGGGGTCCTCCTGGACTCACAGCTCCTGCTTGAAGAGCAGGTGGCAGCCGTGGCCAGGAGGGCTTTTGCACAGCTTCGGGTTGTGCACCAGTTACGCCCTTTCCTGGATCGGGATGCTCTGTGAACAGTCACTCATGCCCTTGTTATCTCCCAGATAGACTACTGCAATGCGCTCTACATGGGGCTACCCTTGAAGAGTATCCGGAAGCTTCAGCTGGTCCAGAATGCGGCCACACGAGCAATTTTTGGGGCCCGAAGGAGGACCCATATAACACCTTTGCTCTGTGAGCTGCATTGGGTGCCGGTTTGCTTCCAGGTCCAATTCAAGGTGTTGCTTATCACCTTTAAAGCCCTACATGGCATGGGGCCAGGTTACCTAAAGGACCGCCTCGCCCCCACGATTTCAACCCGTCTCACCCGATCTCACAGAGAGGGCATGCTCCGGATCCCCGCGGTAAAAGAACTTCGACTAGCGGGGTCCAGAAGGCGGGCCTTCTCTGCTGTAGCCCCCGCCCTTTGGAACATCTTGCCCCCGGGGGTGAGACATGCCTCCTCACTCCAGGCCTTTCGGAGGGATTTGAAGACCTGGCTCTGCCATCTGGCCTGGGGCGGGGAGGGAGGATACCAGAAATGGGGTTGGCTGGCCCCTTAGTGGCCTGGTGTGGCCTCTATTGGACTCTTGGATCTTTTAGCCTCTTTATTTTTATCCTTATTTCTGTAAATATAATTTTTACAACTTTTAAACTTTTTATAATTTTAATTATGTATTGATTTTAGATGTTGTAAGCCGCCCAGAGTCCCCCATTGTGGGGAGATGGGCGGGGACAAGTTAAATTTAAATAAATAAATAAATAAATAAATAAATAAATAAATAAATAAAGGCTACTATAATCTTTGGAGATGCCAGTCTTCCCACTGTTAAAAGAACTTCCCACTGGTAAATTCTATTATCCCTCTGCAGCCAATAATAGCTGACTGACCTGTCTATCTAAACTACTTATCAAATGCCCTACTTTGAAATGCGATGATTAGATTCCAAAATTGATTGCAAGCACACATGGAAAGGTCTGTCAATGGGTACTAAGCCCATGTTTTTTTTTATGAACTTTAAAAAATTAATATCCATCAACACTTTTCAAGATGTGGCTTCCTCATGATAGCTTACAATACCAAATATCCATCAAGTCTTGTCTTACAAAGAAAAATGATAAAATCAAAATCTATTTTAAATAAGCCATTTGCAGTAAAATGGGAGGTCATTAACCAAAGCTTTAAAGCAAATGCAGAAAGAGCAGCACACCAATAAGTGTTTCAATTAAAAATTAGAGAAAACAAGATTTTAGTGACATATCTATAACAGATGGAGCACTATCCTAAGGCAGAGAACATCCTGCAGGATTTGAACAACATTCAGACTAAGACCAGGGCAAAGAAATGGGTGGAGCCAAGCTAAACATTTAACGTTCATATAAGTTACTATGATTATATTTCAGAATTTTCCTGGCTTCACATCCCTGGTGAAAAAAGTGAAGTCTGCTAGGTAGAAACCACCACTGAGTAGGCTTTACCTCTAGAACATGGCAACCTTACAGATCTTAATGAGTGAGGTCTGTAAGGACCTCTGAAGACAATCTTAAAAATCTAAGTCGGCTCATAGGACTGTATGCAGGAGCTAACTGGAATGTAAAGTTTGGAAACCAGATGCTGGGAATAAACAGTGCAACCCAGCTTCCGTCATCATGTTCTACTACAAAATTCAGGAGCCATCTAGCTGTTTGCTGTTGGAAACAATGACAAACGAGAAGATCCTTTGGTCAGATCCAGGAAAGCACTTCTTATGTCCTAAAACAAGGAAGACTTGTTACTTACAACCATCCACTTCCTTAATAAATACATTACATTTTGTTTGCCACAAACCAAAATTAGAACAGTTCAGAAGTGGAATTTATAGCCCTGGTTAAAAAGGTAAATTGTGGGCTCTGGCCAAACATTTTTGTAAGTGCGGTGAAAATAGGAGCTTGGAAACAACCAAGTAGAGAATGTTTGGGATCTAGAAATATTTGCACAGAATACAGCAATCATTGCAGAGTCAGGAAGTCTAGTCGAAACCAACCTATTATTTGGAGTATTTATATCTGCATAAAAAATGGATTCTGTCTACTCCAAGTTTACATTTTGTTTTCTATCTTGAGGACTAAACAAACACCACTGCAATCCTAAACTCTAATGCCTGGTCATTATGTGCACTCAGAGGTATGATTTGAGTTGCTGACCTAATGTCATCCTCTCCTAAGCTATATATATGAAACACATTAGGCTCCCGTTACGTTGCCTTAATTAAGGATAACTACATGGTTCTACCAGAGCCACACATGGTGGATTAAGAAGCAGGAGGAACAAGCCTATTTCAGACATTGTTTTCTGGAAGGACAGGGATTAAAAATAAGCAATGTGTGTGGCAACCGGAGACTCTCTGACTTCAGCAGCACCCACAGTTGATTCAGATTTGGCAATCCAGGGCATGGAATTGCTGATGGTTATTTCTATGGGACTGCAATTTTAAAAAGGTTAGGGAGGAATCACAGGAGGAAAGGGATGAAGTCAACATACTTGTGACATCACTCACACCTTGGGTTTCAGCTACTTCACTGCATACTGAAAACTTCAAAAAAAATATGAACATGTCCAGAATTTTCTCCACAAACCTTAACAATTGCTGCCTTCCAGCTTCCATCCCAAAATATCCCAGCCAAAGTGGCCAACTTGGAAGGTACCAGGTGGGAAAAGAGCTTTTCTACTGGGATCACAGTTTACCTATTAAAGAAGAAAAAAAGTCTATTTGCAAAAACGATACCATGGAAGAGCATTCAGATGATTCATAAATTGCTTCATTCAGGTTCATTTCCAGGGCCAGTAATGCTAAGCTAGATTTTGGGAAACTGGGCTATTGATGAGAAAGGCTAGAATACAGGATGGATGATCAACAGATCTGTTATTTCATCTGAGGTGCTTCTTCACTCAATTTTCACACATTTGTATACACAAATCATTTTCCTCATTTATATGATAGGCAAGTTACTCAGACTGAGAAATAGGTAGTCTATCAAGCCTCTTATTCAAGATCACTTAACAAAGATGGGTTTGCCTTTTCACCTCCAAGTATCATCTTCAGTTGTCACTCTTATGGCCAAAATCATGTTCTCAGTTCAGGAGACAAGTTAAAGATAGGAATCTTGAGCTCGAAATAGCTCAACTAGTTAGAGCTGAGAATTTTCAGTAGCACCAGACCTCTTTGTGGACTCCGATTCCCACACAGAAAGAGGAGAAAAGGACATGTTAGGCGTCTCCCTGAAAAATTAAGATCAGATGCTTTCAGGGCATCATTTCCTTGATAAAACATTAGAAGATAGGTGGAGATACTAGCTGGTCCATCCATAAACACATTCACATCATGTCATCTCAGGTCCTTCAAGCCATTGCATGTGTGAAAGCAGGAAGTAGTGGTTCTTCATCCTAATTATGACTAGAGAAAAGCCAAAGAGGAATCACTGGGAACAGAAAGATTCAGGTGTATAAGGCCTCTTTGAATATTTCACATGTTACAGGACACAGCCTTGTCTGACTACTAGACCCACATCCTCTGTATTTCTGATTGTTCATAAGCATACTCACTTCTTCCCCACATTTATATCATTACAAATTCCTTCATATCCGTGATGAAGCATCAGACAAGTCTAATACATTATTGGAAGTGCTAGCTTGGTCTAACAGCTGACGGGACCAGATAGAAAGAACAGATCCTTCGAGTTAATTATCTATAATCACACAACATTCTGGAACTACGGACACGGGTGAAGGGACTCTTCCTGCTGTTGACTCTCTAGACCTCTGAATATTCCATTCAAGATAGAAGACTGGCCAGCTTTTCTCAGAGGACTTCCATTTTCTCTCACACTAAGCAACACAACTAAAAGAAGTGGCATATAGCCCTTCAAAAGGACACCCAAATAAAATATGACAGGTCAGAGTGGCCAACAGATCGAATGAAGGCAACCTGAACCAAGCTGGAAATGAAATGTGTGCGCGCAGTAAATAAAGAGCAGGGCGGAAGCTTCCACTGTTTGTGAATTATGTACAAGGTCTCCAGTTCCAGCTGTTGCCAGCATCCCAAGGACATCACCTGAGCTGAAAAACAGAGTTCTCCTTAGATGGGTGGAATAAAATGAATTCATTTAGGAAGGGAGGGGGAGGAGATATAGGTGCCTTATATTATTACAAGAGGCGAATAAATCACAGAACCTTTTTCTTTCCATCAGAAGAGAAAGAGAAATATGTACACACCTCCTTTGCCTTTTTTTTTAAAAACGCCAAGGATACTGGAGTTAAAATGGATTAGACAGGTGTCAAGAAAAGAGTTTTAAAATGAGAAGCGGATTTATATTTTTACAGATCGGTGTGGAATAAACATATCCAATGCAGACGAAACGGAACGCTATGAAAAAAAGGTCCTGCCATTTTTAGCAGAAAGAAAACAGACTTGGGTTTCTTCATGATGGGTTCAGTTTAAAATGGGACAAACTCTCAAACTGCAGCCTGCATCAGTTTCACAGTAATGACTGTGACTTACAGTTTCGTGCTTTTCTTACTAATAATCTCCCGTCACACACATTTATACTTACATGCACACACACACAACATACACACGGTCTAAAAATCCTTAATTAAACCTTTAATCAAATGGATATTGGACACTTTTGGACTGCTGGAAACTTGTTTCAACTTTTTAAGTTGAGTCCCAATCCATATATTAGTCTGCAAACTGCAGCCCAGATCATTTAATACAGGACAGGAATTCTGAAAGATTTTACCCCACAAATATTCCACGTGCGCTTATAAAATTAACTCATAAATATCACAGGGACATGCATCATAGATATAATGGAGCTATGGAAAGCTAAAACATAGGCTTTACTGCTGCATAATCTTCACAGCCATCCTCAATTTCCCACAAACCACATTCCCCCAGTAATAAAAGACCTCTGAGACTTGTCTTGTACACAAAAGAAGAATATAGACCTTTACCTTCATTCTGTATCACAGTTGTAAGAATATTTCCAAGGAATGTGTCTGGGTTCATTTATCCTAGAAGGAAGCCAGCTCCACAAAAATTGGGTCATTGTTTGGATTCCTTACCATAATTCAGATGTTGCCAGAGGGTTTTTAGCTTTGTCCCAATTCTGACCACTTTTTAGTCCTGCTCTGACCCATTTTTGGGAAGCAGACCTAGTCATGCCAAGAATGCCAAAGGCCAAACTCTGCCCTTGTCTTTGTAAGGGCTCTTGAACAGACTTTCTCCAGATCCATTGGGGCTGGAGCTCTCAGAATTTCAGAGCCGGCATGCAATCCCCACAGACTGAAAGCGGAAGAGGTTGAAGAAAGATCCCCTAGAATAAATTTGAGAACATCTAATACATCCTTGGATTCTTTGGCCATTTTTTCCCCCAGCTTTCAACATTTGAAGATTTCCCATGTGAAGTCTTTTGTTTTTTCTCCTTCTCCTTCTAGGTCAGATGACTAACTTAGAAGAACATTCCTTTATTTTAGAAGGACACTGTACGTTCAGGCTCTCGGCGTTCAAAACTGTAGCTTATTCCCTTCATTGTTTATTGGTGAAATGCTTATAACGTTGCACATTTTCGACAGACAACCATGAAGAATAGAAGACTTCCTTGCTACAAGCTAGGAAGGAGGAGGAGGAGGAGGAGGAGGAGGAGGAGGAGGAGGAGGAGGAGAAAGGAAGGTAGGTGGGGGGAGGAATCTCTCCTTCTTTCCTTCCCTTGAAGATCTCATTTTCACATTACTCAGGCTTCATTATGCTGAATCAATATTCGTTTAGTCACTGCAGTTATTGACATATTTTAAAATAAAAGTATACCCTTCAGCTACTGCAATCATTACAGGTAATTTGTCTTGTCAGGGAGTAGGGAATATTATCCCGGCATCTTTCAGAAGCCGACAGCCCATGGAAATACATCCCCCTGGTTACAACTGTAAATAATTTTAAGGTAAAAATATTGAAAAATCAATGGTTGTTTCCTGCAATCTGTCACAAACAGATCAATCATCATCCCCATAGCCAGCAGAGTCGAGATTCGAAGGAGATGAGAGAACAGGTGTAATTCTTGCCTGGAATCTCACGTTTCAGAGAAGAAGGGGTCGGAAAATAATCACTGGACATAATGGTGTCATCATTTAAACACTTAGCAGCCCTGGCCACTGTCTCCATCACTCACCGCTCCAAATTGGGCAAAAGGCAATAGCTCTCGCTATACAAACAAAGTGCCCGCTTAAAATGCTTGCAGGATTAAGTAAATGTTGTCCAATTGGGGTTACAGTCTCTTAGTGCAGCTACCAGCTTCTAGCAAATCAATAGCAGGCCTTCCTTAATGATTCCCTATAAATTCGCCTCTGAAGATGGATTATGGTCTGCAATGTAATCAAGCTGGCAGGTTAGATACAGACACAGACAGACATGCTGGTGTTCACATTTGAACAATCCCGTGTTCTACCTTCCCTTCATAACGTGCTTCCAATCTGCAAACTCTGAACCAAAAGCAGACTCAGAAGACAGACAGACAGAAAGGGGGAGGAAAAATCCAAACCCAGGTTTGCCCTGGTGATGTCACGTTTCCCCACCAAGCTTACATCAGGTACTTGAACACAAGCAGGCTTAAATGTTGAGGGCTATGGGGAAGATAGGTCAGGTCTGGCAGGAGAGGTATGTTGTAGGTCCCGTCTTTTAAGGAGCTACAATTGGTGGGACCCAGGAGACAGGTGTTTTCTGCTGGGCCCCCCACCCTGTGGAACATCATCCTCCCCACCTCTGAGGTGAGACTGGCCCCATCCTTGATGTCCTTCTGGAAGTCCCTCAAAACTCGGCTGTGTCAACAGGCTTGGGGGTCTCAAGGAAATGATGATTGAATGAGGTGGCTACATTGTTTATAACATCTAATGTTCTCTCCTAGCATTTTAAAAATAATATTAATGTTTTAATTGTGTAATTTTTTTTAATATTGTCATTTTTGTGGTTCTTTCTATCGTACTCCACCCAGAGTCACGTTTTGTGAGATGGGCGGCCATATAAATATGATAGATAAATAAATAAATAAGAAATTACTGCATGCCGAACGCAATGAAAATGGCTCTATTTTTCTAAGGAGGCTTTATTTACCAAAGGGGGAACTTATGGAGATAAAAGATCAACTTATTTTTTAGAAGAATGGCTAAAACAAAAAACACAATTGCATGGTGATTTAGGTATTCTTCTGCCACATGTCCTTCCAGGGGTATCCAAAAACTGCAAAATGGCAGGTGCAGTGTTGCGATTTGAAGCTGTCCTTCTTGGTAATGCTTGCAAGCACAAGGGGGTGGGCTTCAATCGTGACACCACACCCAGCATCCTGCAGATTCTTAATGTCTCTGTGTGCTTTCATTCCACGAAGAAAACCTCAGTGTTGCCCAGATGGGTATTTGGAGTGTATGGATTTAGAAATGTTTGCCTCTAAAGGAATGTGATGCATTTTATTTCTTTACCATTCTTCATCTGTTGGGGGGGGGGGGGTGTCCTTTCTTTTCCTTTCTTTTTCATGCAGAGGAGGAAAAAAAATCAGTGAAATTCTCACAGCTGAAATGCAGAATTCTTGCACTTAACCTACACAGTGATGTGAACCCAGGATGCAGATGGAGGTCCTGTTTTTCATTGTTCAATCTTCTGTTCCAGAAACTCCATCCTCCCTGATCTCCTACACTTCCATTCAAGCCCAAGGGAACCCCACATCAGGAGGGAGCCTCACAGATGAAGCTTTTTCAAACCAGGGAGGCTGCAGAGCATGGCAAGATGGATCACAGAAAGCTCAAAACAATAAAGCACATTTCACAACCATCTCCCCAATTCTGAAGCCAATTTTCCTGGTCTCCAAAGATGTGGAGCTTGATTGCTGAGCATACTAGAAGTTAAAGACCAAACATCTGAAGACCACCTACATCTGAGGATTTGCTAAAGCACCTTGCCACTGCAGCAGAGAACCAGACATTTCTTCTTTCAGAAAACTGGAACATAGGTTTTGGTAGAGTATTATTCTAACTGTTGACTGCTAGCTGTTGACCGCAAGAATGACAAGTGGGAAAGGGAGCATATATAGAGATGATCCTAAAAATGGGCAGAACTTTTTGACCACATTCTAAGGATACCCTGAATGGAAGACACCCCTGATGGCGAAAAGCTCTTCATGACAGAATTTATTCCTTTGCTACATGGAATAGGAAAGTGTGTGAATATCTGGAAACTCCAGGACAGCACAGACCAGTGGGAATAAGATACATGCTTTTTTTAGATTTCAGTAGTGTAGAATCAGGGACTAATTATTTAACAGGAAACTTAGAAAAGCCTATTACACCCCTGGAAATGTTCAAGATCAAGCAGTACCTTTACTTTGTTAATGCTCCTTGCTAAAGCTAGAAGGATGGACAAAAATATGATTGCCTGCTTTAAGTGTACATACTGCATTTTTGAAGTGGTTGTTTCAAATGTTGGTTGCGTTTTTTAATTCTGTTTTTAATTATTTTGTTCACCATTAGGAGTGCTTTTGAAGTAGAAAAGCAGAAAAAGCATATTTAAATAGAATCAATAAGTAAACAAAATCAGCTTGGCCTACTGTAGGAAGCTGAATACTAAGCAATTCTGAAAAGCATGAGGTGACTGCCTTGCCTCCAACATAAACCTTGTTTTTCATCTGTTTCCATCCATTTGACAGGCTCTCTGATGCTATTTCCACAGAGAATCCAGCTCAGCCTTGCTAGTCTCTCTGGAAAGAAGGGAAGGGAAGGGAAGGGAAGGGAAGGGAAGGGAAGGGAAGGGAAGGGAAGGGAAGGGAAGGGAAGGGAAGGGAAGGGAAGGGAAGGGAAGGGAAGGGAAGGGAAGGGAAGGGAAGGGAAGGGAAGGGAAGGGAAGAGAAGAGAAGAGAAGAGAAGAGAAGAGAAGAGAAGAGAAGAGAAGAGAAGAGAAGAGAAGAGAAGAGAAGAGAAGAGAAGAGAAGAGAAGAGAAGAGAAGAGAAGAGAAGAGAAGAGAAGAGAAGAGAAAGGCAGGGCAGGGCAGGGCAGGCCAGGCCAGGCCAGGCCAGGCCAGGCCAGGCCAGGCCAGGCCAAGCCAAGCCAAGCCAAGCCAATGGGTGAACTCACAACAAACATATTGAGCAAATTATGGACAAGTAAAAAAGATATGGTACTTGCGTGAAGATGCCTCAGCATCCTCTTCCAACTGGACTTTGAAAATGCAGCTGTTCAGAACCAGCCCTCAAAAAACTATCTGCATAAAAATAACTTTGCCTACCAGCAACAGGAGAAATAAAGGGGGAGGTGAGGGATATGTCCTACTTTACAAGGGAAGGCCATAGCTACTGAGAAGGGAACAAGAGAAAAATTCTCTCCAATACTCCATCAAGAGGGTCCCTTTAAGACCAGAGGTTCCTAAAGCTTCACAGAGTCGTTGCAAATTCTGCCAACCTGTATTTCCATATTTTTTCAGCATTATTTCTTTTACAAAAAAACTCCACAAAACGTCCTGAAGATATACAAATTCAGAATTTCTGCAGAACAGACCTAGATTCTAAGGAAACAGGTTCTCCAGACTAGCACTATTCCCTTTTGATCCCACACTTTCCCCCACCTGAATTATCTATCTATCTATCTATCTATCTATCTATCTATCTATCTATCCATCCATCCATCCATCCATCTTTCTCTTGCTCTCTTTCTCTCTCTTTATCCATCCTATCTATCTATCTATCTATCTATCTATCTATCTATCTATCCATTCATTCATCCATCTTTCTCTTGCTCTCTTTCTCTCTCTCTTTATCCATCATCCTAACTATCTATCTATCCATCCATCCATCCATCCATCCATCCATCTTTCTCTTGCTCTCTTTCTCTATCTCTCTATCTCTCTATCTCTCTATCTATCCATCTATCCACCCATCCATCCATCCATCCATCCATCCAATTTATATGGCCACCCATCTCATAGCAGTGACTCTGGGTGGGGTTCAAAGTTAAAAACAACAATTTAAACAGCCCAGATCATAAATATCTGAGGTCACAAACAGCAATTCCAGCTTAAAATAAAGCAACACTGATCCAATTCTAGCTAAAGCAACATTTGGGTCCTATTTAGGTAAAATATGAATATTTATTTCTCACCCATAACTTATTAAAGTCAATATTTGCTTTGCCATGATTTAATGTAAGATTCAAAGGAATTTTCATGGAGAAAACCTATCTATCTATGTGGTCACTAGGAGTTGAAAAGACTTGATGGCACATAATCAATCAATCAATCAATCAATCAATCAATCTAAGGAATTTAGATGTGCAACATTAACAGGGTTTCTTAAATAGTAACCAATCTTTTTGGGTTTTTGGATGGTTCTTCAAAGATTCTTTTCATACCATTTTAGCTACCTCCAAGTTGCAATTTCTCAAGTCTTGGGAAAATCTACATTCTAACCCCACCTCAGTCTTGATGCTCACATGATGACCCTAGGTCAGCTGTTGTCTCTCACTTAACTTCACATGTTCATCAAAAACAGGGTAACCATGTTTGCCACCCCAAGAGTCTTGAAGGAACAGCAAGATGGTGATTGGTAAATAAGATGACAAGTCATTAAAAAGAAGGGAAACCCCCCCACAGCTCTATTAATCTTATGTATTTATTTCCCTGGGGTTAGAGGGCAGATCCATCTAATGTACTACCAAGAATTCTCCTAAATTGAGAAGATACTGAAGGGGAAGACTCAAAACCCTGTGGCTGTTGAGATGAAGCCAACACCATTCAGAATTTCCCACAAACTACTAATAGATTCTTTACTTATTCTAATTGCCATGCCAAGATAAAGCAAATGTATGAAGAAGAATTGCCTTTGGAGCTCGTGTTAAGATTTTTGGCCTAATATAAGAGTCATGCTTTTGAGATGGGTGGCGATATAAATTTGCTACATAAATAAATAATTACACCTTCCGGCCTTGAAGACAAACCCTTCCAACTTTCAGCTGTTATTAGAGTAAAAGAGTCCACCCTCAGGAGGAATAAAAGCTACTAATGAGTAAGCATTTGGGGCTATGGACCTGCTTTGCAGAGCAACGTATTCAGGGTACCCATCATTCAGCCACAGCCTTACTTATTTAACTCAGGAGGACTTATTTTTCCTCAACCCTTTTTTTTTTTTAACTTTGCAAAAAGGAGAGAATGTTCTCTAGTCCCTCATCTAACCTGTTTTAAAATAAACATTTCAATAGCCTCTTGGAGGGGATAAAATGGGGGAAGATAAGCCTACAGGACAGCTTTATCCAACCAATGCCAGCCCAACCTATTAGAACATATACAGGACACAGAACATGGGACATAGAACATGGCTACTTAGACTCCCATGTTCCTGAGAGATTTGGGAGGCTGTAGCTAGAAGGTGCTGCTTTGAAACAGCCCCTGAAGGAGATCAGGTAGCCCCCTCCTTGCTCTGTTTTTAGGAAGGAGACTGAAGTATCTTGGGGGATATTCCCTTAGGCATTTATATCTTTCTTTTTAATCCTTCTTCTTTGTCACTTGGTTTTAATCAGACTGGGGATGTTTTAAGCTGTCTTATACTGTATGTAAGCTGCCGACAATCATTGGATTGCAGTGGGGCAGAAGTCTGAAGAATAATAAATAAACGAAACAGTGGATTCTCTAAAGTCCCTATCCCTAATGAAACAGAAGGATCTACCCCATGCATGTAGTGATCCTTCGGCCTTTTCAGGTCATGGATTTTAAAGGCAAAGACCACCAACAATATGCTAAGAGAAGTTATAATCCTATTTCCCCTCGCCTAACGACAAGCCCAGTTGGGACTGTATGAATTTATTCTTTCGCATGTATGATACCATAATAATAATAAAAGCTATTATAATATTATTATAGAAACAGTATATTCATACCTAAAATATCAAGAGAGAAAGCATCATAAAATAGTAAATAAACCCAGCAAAAGCCGCTCAAAAGGCCAAGTTAAAAGATAAGCTTTGAGACCTTGCTTTAAGAAAAAAACAGGCACTTACTTCTGAACAGACGTATAAACTGGATTGCCAACAGCCTTGCCCTCCCTCTCAAAATAGAGTGAAAGTGGAGAAAACAGCGACTGCCTTTGAAAAGTGTTTTGAAGCTTCTCCTAAAGTCGGATGCTGCAGAACTGCTACAGCCAACAGTACAGTATTGTTATCATCATTATAAATTTATTATAGCTGGCTAAATTTCTCTTTTCTTAGGTTATTCACCCTCCCTTGGTGGGAAGGCTTCCTGATTAACCAAGCTTCTCAATCTGAAAATGATCATGAGAGGGGTTCCCTTATGTGTCCCCTTGGGATTTAACTGAAGAATAGGAAGCCAAGTTATACAGAGATAATTCGCCAATGTAAAATACAATATAAGACAGGAGACTTATACATACTCGCCACCGTGTAACTGAAGCAACCCACCCAGGTAAGTATATCTTCTTCCAGTTAAAACAATATATACATATACAGTACACCACACCCACACACTCATATCCCAACAATCTGAAAGAGACTTGTGAAAAATTAAAAAAAGTGCCCCAAACTCCAACACTTCCAAAAAAAAGAGAGCCCAGCTCTACGTAAACTTCTTACCGTGATGTTTATTGACACATGTAGCACCTTCATTGAATTCATTTGTATTGCCTGCCCATTTGTTTCCAGACTAATTTCAAAATAGTTGTTACCATCTTACTTTTCTGAGACCACAACACTGAAAAGATCTTTCCTTTCTCATCAATGATTACCCAGATTCGAATGTGCTGAGCTTAGGGCTTTCTTTGCAAGCCTGAACTTTAGCAGAAGCATGGTTCTCTGGGAACCAAGGTCCACGGGAACTCAAAATAAAGTGTCTGCCATTGCCACACCTAGACTGTGGAATTCTGCACCCGGGGAGAACCATCTGGCACCCTAAGGATTCATTTGCTGCTGAGTAAAGTCATCTCTCTTTGTCTGGCTCATTTCTCCAAGATTTTAAATATCCCCATTCATCTCTTCATCGTTGGCTTGTTTGTGTAGATGTTATTATCCTGAGCTTTTATACCAAATTTTAAACCACCCGAGGCGTGTTTGCTTACATTTACTGAAGCTTGGTGGCCTAATTTGCTAAGATCATTCCTGAGATATCGCATCTCTTGGGCTGGAAGCTTGCATTCAGAAGGAACACTTTCAACAGTGCAAGATCAGCAGTGAAATTCTTAAGGGTTAGGGTTAGGGTTATTAACACAGCTAATGACAACTTTGCTATCTTTCAGGTGTGCCTGGCCAAAAAGAACCAACACCGAAAACAACCAAAAAACCCATCATCACCACCCAGATGTTTTTAATTATCTGTACTCTTTTCAAAGTATTTTAAACTCCTTACCAGTTCCAGCTTCTGATCTAGTGATTCTTGTAACTTTAATGGCTTATGTCTTTATGTCATTATGTCTTTATGTCATTATGCCAGGTCAAAATGAACAATTTGTTTCTCCATATAATGTGCCAAAATATGGCCTCCCTTTTCCTTGAAAGTTTTCTTCCCCTGTGAAAGAGGATTCTGTATTTGCTCTCCTATTCTTGGGGTGCCTTAGAGCTTGCTTAGTATCCCTTTGGGTTATGTTTCTAAGTTTACTCTTTTGCTGGGAAAGAACACTCTGTGTGTGTGTGTGTGTGTGTGTGTGTGTGTGTGTGTGTGTGAAGCTTGTGTCTCTGTGCAAGGGTATATACATATAATTTCAAGAGATATATTTCTTTATCCCTCTGCATCCTCCTTGCTAATCTGCTTCTTGATCTGGAAAGATCCCTTGGAGATGGTCCTTCCAGGTGTCTTCTCATGAGTGTCAATGAGAGAGTGAAAAACCAGTAAGGCTACTGAAGATAATCTTGTGCAATGAATGATAGAACATTCAGCCCTTGGCCACCTCGTGTATATAATAAATGCTGAGCTCCATTTTTTTTTACCATGAAAATGGCATTGAAATTTCTTTTGGGATTGCATGGGGCAGAGAGCATTAGAGAAGGCCACCAAAGAAATTTTGGGCACAGCAAATATAAGGGCTACCACCCTGCAGACAATTAATTTGTTAGGCAAAAGAATCAAGTCTAGGCATCTCCCCAAGATCTGATTTTCTGTTTGCAGGGAATATTTGTGTCAAGGAACACAGCTCCCCAAATGGGCTGCCATCTGGAGCAAGACAGTCTAGACAGGGTTTGCCACCTGAGGGAGAAAGAGGCTTGGGCCTTCCAGAACAAACATAGCTGTCAACGCAACCTCAGCACCTCTGGATCGCAATTCATGTTTGGGACGTCCTGCTTAAAATTCATGTCTGTGAAATTAAACACATGATATGGTTGAAACCTAGAGATGGAGCTCGGAAGGCAAGGACTAGAGGGCTGGGTTTAGTCTAGAAGACATAGGTTCAGCTTCACGGAAGTTATTAACGCTGTGGGTGGCCATGGGGGTGAGGGGGAAATTCACACCCTTTTCATGGCTTCCTTATTGTTATAGTAGGCAATATGAAGTTGGAACTGCGTCAAAATCCTGAGAAATTCCTCCCTACTTTTCCCACGGTTGGCGAGATGAAGGAAGGCTTTGCCCAAAGTGACATTTCTCACTACCTAATATTTGGCCAAACCCCTGTTGTAAAGAGGCAGGCACTACATGGGAAAAGTTTGGCAAAAGAAAAGTGCTCCAGTGAGAAAAGATGCACAAATTCAAAAAAGCAGACAATTTCCTACTCATCTATTCAGTGGAAGGAAAACTTATCAACTGTGATGTTATGGTTCTTTCACGGCTTTCAAAGCTATCTGTTGAAGCAACCTACAGCATATATGTAGCAGAAAACCTCCAGATCAAGTCCATCTTTTCTTTTAATCAACTGAGCCCAACAGGCCTACGAAAAGGAGATTAGATTTACGTTCTTTCTCTCAGGGTGCTTTTTTAAAGTTTAAGAAATACATTGCTTTTCCAACTATGCCTCACTCTGCCTGGTCATGCACAATCTATCAATGTGCAGATAAAGCAGAAAATAAAGACATCCTTAAGAAACGCATCTGCAATTTGATGCAAAACAGAGGTGACAGCCACAGCAAAGGGAGCTTTGACTAAATATTTAAGTACTTCGAAAAATTATCTACAGTGCTTTCAAAAGTTGGAATTCCAGGATGACAGGAAATCTGTGACAAGGAAAAGGAGCAAAGATGTTTATATATGCCATGGCACACTCCTTCTCTTACCGCATTTCATTCAAGAAGCTGAGTTATTGAGCCTGCAAATGTAACCATTCATTCATTTAAACAAATAGTACCTAAACAATGTTATTATAGAATAATTATCTTACCTTTTTTTTTTTTCCAGGTCATCAACCAAATGGAAATCTTTTTGAAATGTCTCTACTTTCTGCTGTAGGAAGAAATAAGCAAGAAATAATTATTCATTGGAATGAATCTATGCGTCCCTCTCATGTGCAAGACATTCATGTGTTAAAAAATATTGCAAAAGGATTTCTAAATTACTGGACACAGATGCAGTGTTGGTGAATTACCACAGAAGCTCTTTTGAGATGGGAAGGGAAGATAAAGTGGATGAATTTTTTTTTTAAAAGTTAGCGACAATCATACACTAGCTGTTTGAAAACTGATCAAAGGGCACACCTGTGTGGATTGAGTGTGTAAGAATGCCAAGAACTCTGGGGTAAAGAAAAGCAGCATGGTTTCCAGAAATGAAATCTACACAATCTTTCACAGGATATGGAATTTCGTTCTTATAAGCCAACAGACGTCTTTGAGATTAAGGATCACGTTCTCTCACACACATGGAAAAAAATTATCCCCGAAGAGAACTCCCTGCTTAAGATTCTGGAAGTGTGATTTAATTTAACCAGGCTTTCATTAACCATTTAATTTGGGAATTATAGACATGTAAATGTCATGAAGATACTGCAAATACAGACTATATGTGCACCACAGTTATGCCAATGATGTTCCAATCCACACTTTCCCCGGGTATGGTTGTGTGTTGATCTGCAGTGCAAAATGGTTCATGAACCCTAACCCCCACAACATTCAGAATTGAAATGCCCAACTTCTGGTCACTTGCTGAGCTGGCAGTAGCTACTCTGACCAAAGCAGTTGGCAGATTTATAGCCAAATCACAGTCACCTTTTTTTGGAAAGAGATCTGAGGACTATGGTCCTAAGGCTGTGATGCTATTCCAACTATTGCTTGTGGGGAGGAAAAGGTCTCCTGGCATAAACTAGATGTTCTTCCAAGTAAACATCAGATGGCAAACTTAAACAAAAAGTAGAGCTCGATGGAATAAGGTACAGGACTTTGGGGGAAGAAATTATGGTTCTCTGTATGAGAAGAAAGAAGAAAGCAGGAATAAAAGCAAATGCACAATATTCAGCCTCCAAAATAACTAAATGTATCTCTGTAATTGCATCTCCTGTATCCCAAGAATAAACTACTGTACTTTATAATCAGGCCTTTTAAAAAATATTTCATCCAATGTCCTCACACACCATAAATGCAGGTTTGAACAGTACAAATTCTCTAGAGGGATTTGTATGGGAACAGCTCCGTTTCTACTAATACACCTGGAGACCTTCTCTTTCACATACATGTACATAATCATTGTGTTCTTACAGTACACAGACATGACTGATTTTATACATGGTTTCTTGTATTAGCCATGAAGGCTGGACTGACATATTCTCTACCAAGCAAAAACTGTGATTGGTTCAGCTTTCCCGTAGCCCTTTGGGCGAACCACCTCTTGCTAGTTGAGAAACCATGGATTAAAGATTAGAATGGTGTCTAAAGCTAGCCTATTGTGGTGCGTTTAAAAAGCACAGGTCAGCACAGGTCTCAGCTAGACCAAGGACGGACTATAGTCAAACCATGGCTTAACACCGTGCATGAACCCAACTAAGACCGAACGTTCAAAGCAAGTCCATTCTAAGATAAATGCAAAGAAATGCGGTCCGACGCGGAAATATTGTCTGCTGGCCCTCCCGCCGCTTCGGCACTCCGCCTAACAGATTTCCAACCTACCCCGGCGTGCACTGACACGCACACACAAGCCCACTCGGAAGCCCCGCGCCAGAACAACCCGAACCCTCTACTCTGGCACTCACGCCAACCGCTCAGCCGCCGTCCTATAACGCCCACCCACGTGCGTCCAGACACAAAGTGGGCATCGCTGCAGCCCTGTGCCTCGTTCCCGTTTGCGCAGCAGCTCGTGGGCTTACCCGCCGCCCTCCACTCGGCGCCTCTGCGGGGCCCCCGCGCAAGCTGCCGACCGGCCGGGAGGGCGAGCAACCGCGCGGCCAGCGGGAGCCGCTCTCGTTCGCCCGCTGCCCGCGGCTGCGGCGGGGAAGCGCCCGGAGGAAGCCCCCCGACGCGCCACCTCTGCGCGCGACCCACGCGGGAAGGCGCAAAGGGGAGAAGCCCACCGACTGCAGGCGACCCGGGCTCCACGGAGACCGCGAGGCGAAGCGAGAAAGGAAAAAAGGGAAAGACGAGGAAAAGTCGCGGCCGAAGAGCCCGCGCTGCCTTCGAAAGCCGCTTGCAAAGCCCCGAACTCCTCTTGCAACGTGGGCCAATGGGGGGGGGGGGGGGGTTGGGGGCCCGGCAAGGGATGCGCTAAGGCAGGTCTAGGGGAATGGGGGCAAGGGGCTCCCCGAGCCCCAGCGTGCGCGGCTCCGCTCCTCCCCCTAGAGGTTGCCTGTCCTCCAGGCTTGCTCACCTGGGCGCTCCGGCTCCCGCCTGCGGAAGCGCCGGCCAGGGACGCAGCAAAAAGAAAGAAAGAAAGAAAAAAGAAAAGAAAAGAAAAGAAAAATAGAAGAAGCCACCTTTATCGCCAGCTCCCTCGGGGCCACAGCGCCTCCGCGGCACGCCCTGCCCACCTTTGCCGGGGCCACCCCGAGTGGCAGTCGATTAACCAATCGAGATGGGTCATTCGGCCACACGCCCGAGGCGGTAGCCAATGAGCCGGTAGAAAAGAGAGCAAGGGAGACCAGGGGAGCAGAGAGGCGTCTGGGTAACGTAGTCCCGAACGCTAGCTGAAGCCCAACAGCTCTTGTTAAAGCAAAACAAAACGCGGTTGATTTTGTTCTTCCAGTTTACTCTTGTCCTTCCTTCTTTTTTAAAGCATCCCAGTCTTTTCCCCATTCCTTTTCATAGCCTCTTTGTATGAAAATGGCAGGGGCTTATATTACAGGTTTTGAACGCACTGATTTTGAGTACCAATTCTTTAATCCTAAAGGTAACATCTCTTAAATAGCATTATAATAAATAAAATGATGTTTTTTGGTGCCTTCGAGTCCGTCTGGACTCCTGGTGACTGCCTGGGCAAGTCCCTGCAGTTTTCTTGGCACGATTTCAGAAGAAGTAATCATCTTACTTTAATAATAATAAATAATAAATATATGGGTGTTAATAGTGAAGGTATTATGGCATTTCCCAATAGCCCTTGGAACTGACTCTCATGGGACAATAAAGCAGGTCTTAAAATTGGTTGGACCTGCAGTGCAAATACTGGATCCCAGGGCTTATGGACCAGGCTAGAGTGCACACTGGTTTAAGTTCCTGTGATATTTGCAGCCAACTGCAAATATCAGTTAGCAACGGCAAAGTTTGGGGAATGAAAACCCAGTTGTTCAGCAGCCCTTATTCCTGGTGAAGAGTGTGTAATCACCTTCCCCGAGCAAACGATTTTCAGAACTTGGCGAGAAACGTTGGAAGTTGTAGTCCATCAGCTGGTTGGGAAAAGTTGGTATATAGGACTACAGCAGCGATATGATTTGTGATTCTAAACATGAATCATGCCAAACTATGAAGAGAGAAGGAAATTTGGATGGGAGGGTCAACAGAAACTATGATTTCTTTGCTAAATGCATAACCCATTTTCTCCTCCAGGAACTCAAGACACTCTACCTAGCCCTTTAACTTCCCTCACTTCTTCTCACAACAACCCAACCAACCCTGGAAGATAGCCTGGGCTGGAAGACCATGATTAGCCCCAAATCATCCATGGAGCTTCAATACCTGAGGATGGACATGAACCTTGGTCTCACTCTAATTCTAGTTCTAATTCAACACCAGGGTGACTTTGACAGGGGAGGAGGCATTCAAAGTATACTGGCCTGTTATGGTTTTGCCTAAATGGAAAAACTAAGGAGAAAGAGAGGCTTGCATTTTTAGACAGGGAGAGTTTCTTGGGGCCTCTAGCTGGATGTCCAGTCTAGAACTGGCTTGGGCAACATGGCCTTCCTTCAGTACATTGAGTTTAGAGTGTCCCATTCCTGTAGGAAAGAGGCCTCTCCACTTCATTTTTAGTATTGTCTTCCTCCTCCTCTTCCTCCTCCTCTTCCTCCTCCTCCTGTCCTCCTCTTCCTTCCTTCCTTCCTTCCTTCCTTCCTTCCTTCCTTCCTTCCTTCCTTCCTTCCTTCCTTCCTTCCTTTCTTTCTTTCCTGAACAATGTTTAGCAAATGCTGATAGCTTAGGATCAATTAAAGTTTATCCAAAAACCTTAGAATCTTTTATTATTATCATTATTATTCTCCAGCCAAGAGTGTACACCCTTCAAGCACATAAAAAGAATTTAGTAGCTGCGATCAGAGAAAGGAAGGGGAATCAATAAATATGCAAAGGGGAAAAAAAATCTCTGGAGGTTTGCCTGCCCTGGATCAGTTGTCTATGACGAGGCGTTCACCAAGCACTCCAATTCTTTTCGTCTTTCTCTTTCTTTCTTTGATCCGGAAGAGTGACAAAATTACCTGTCGAGATCCTGGGAAAGCTATCCATTTTTCTGGGAAAGTTTCGATCACAGTTTGAATATTTAGAATTTGGTGTGTGTTCCGAAATTTCATTCTCAGCCCAAGAATTTAGTAGCCTCAGGTTGGTTGTTTTTCTTTAATTGGAATGGGAAGAGAGAGAGAGAGAGAGAGAGGGAGGGAGAGAGAGAGAGAGAGAGAGAGAGAGAGAGAGAGACGACCATTGGTTTTTGGGGTGTGATTGGACAATTATGTGCAGCCACTGGAAGGGGGGGAGAAGTGGGGAAGAGAAATGGAAGAAAAAAGCGAGGGGACATCCTGGAGAGATCCGACTAAATTCCATGGAGCTTACTTCCGAGTAAAGCTGGTAGACGCCAACTTAAATGTTTTGATGGAGCCCAACTGTATCCCTTACGGGTAACATCCCGAAACGGTGTGTGCGTAAGACCCAGGCTCCCATTTTCTAAACGAAACTCAAGCCCGTGAAAGAGCGGGCTGGGTCAACATCTCAGCCTTAAGCTCTCTTTAAGAAGAAATGGGAGGTGGGGTGGGGGGGGAGCTGTTGTTTTTTAAAATTATGATTATTAATAAATGGTTCCGTTCTGAGGGCTGAGAATGAACAGTCTTTCGGATAGGTTTTCAATAATGCCAGTTTCGTGGTGACCGATCGTGCTGCGTAATCAGTTCCAGTCCCGCTTCTCTTAAGAACTTTCTGAAATCGCCTGAACGTCCGGCTGAAATCAAGGGGAGGGTATTTCCGAGGCAGCGGGTGGGGGTGTCCAGAACTGGCCTTATCCGAAGGTCTCAGCCCCTCCCGACGAGAGGACAGACACACGCTTGGTTGAAAGAAACAGGCGCCCATCTCCAGCTTCCCAGCCGATTCCGCCCTCGGAGCGCTAGCCGAGAGAAACGGGGTTGGCCCTGCTAATAAGCCCCCTCCCCACCTCCTTTGGGTTTTCTCTTCAGTTTTCGGCACAGCTGTCTCTCTCTCACCCACCCCCCCCCCGTCCCCCGCGCCCCCGACTAAAGGAAGCAAAAAAGCAACGTGCCGAATTCAACCTCGGCAGAAAGTTCCTCAAAGACTTCAGCGGAGAGCATCTGCACCGGGGCCGGCTCCCTCGCCTCCAAACTTGGCTGCTGCCAGGCGCAGGCTCCGCGTTTGGGGGACGAGGGTACCCCAAAGAACGCTCAGGTGTCGCCTGAAGGGGACCTCGGCCGGGGTTGGGGGGCGAGTCACGGCCAGAAAGCCTCCTTCGCCAAGGGGGCGGCTACGAGACTCGCTCTGCGGGCTGGCTCTGGGCGCCTTTGCACTACGCAGCCGTGCGTGCCCGGGGGTGAATGGGGTGTACTTTCCTCGCTGCGGGGTCATTGTCCTCGAGGCTGAAAGGGAAACTTCGGAAGCGCCTCAGCCGGAGGTAGAAAGTTTTTCTTCGGGCGCCCGGCTGCGGGGTGGAAGGACCGACCCATTTAGGTGGAGGGAGGCAGCAGACATGAGAGATCCCTCTCCTGCGAAAGGGAGGAGGGGGGCGAAGGAAGGAAAAAACGAAGACGTGATCCTGCTGGGATATATATATATATATATATATATATATATATATATATATATATCCATATCCATATCCATATCCATATCCATATATCTGCTAGAATCAAAGGAGATTACTTTCTGCGATCGGCGTGGACTTTCTCCGCTCCATCTGGTTTTAATCTGCTTTCGCTACTACCCTTTTATGGGGTTTAAGTGGGGGTGGGGAAGAACAAAGATACCTGGATTATTTCTTTTTTAAGATGCCCTGACCAAGCTTCACCCAGCACGCCGTTCTGCAGCATCTTTCTCTCTCCGTCGCCCCCTCCCGTTTTTCCTTTGACCCCCCCACCCCCACCCCCGCCACCGCCCTCGCCCTTTCTTTTCAGCTAAGGAGGCAGAAACCAACCCGACATTCCTCTATTGTCACAACAAGCAGCCGGGGCTGAAGTTTTGTCTTCCTCCCGAGACAACTTTGCAAACACGCCCAGTCTTCTCAATCTCTGGGAAAGCGCTGGGTGGGGAGATTTCGCCTCTTCTCCTGCCTACCTGGCGAGAGTAACGAACAGACCTGGGGGTGGGAGCGGGGCGGTGGAAACAGGGGGTCGCAGGTCCTTGTCCTGTTAAGAGAAATGAAAGAGGGAGACAATTTGAGGCAGCTACATGGCTCCGATATGCAAATCGGAGGTAGTTAAACACCTAAACCATATTCGGTTTCAGGTTATACTTTGTTATTGGTTATGTTACTGTATCACTCAAGTAAGAATCACATCATTTGAAATGGTAGGCTCCTGGGAATCTGTCCCTCGCTAGAGCATCTTCCCAACAACCCTAAAAGGTAGAACGGGGCGACTTGAACCCCGCCCTGGCAAACCTCCCCAACTGAGCTGTACATTTAAGCAAGAAAGCCCCCAGGCTGGGTTCTCTGCTCTTCGGCTGCCGTACTTGAAAAACGGAAGGGAGAAGCGATCGAGCACAGGAGAACTGGATTCCTCTCGAGTAAGGAGGTGTAGCTTTCTGCGCCCCAGAGACGTGTCGCTTATCGAGGCGGGAAAAATCCCTCATGGGAAGACATCTGTAATCATAAGAACAATAAGAACAACAAAGGCGACGACATTAACAGGAACTTCAAAGGCATCTTGGACGGCAAAGCAATGCCAAAGGTGGAAAAAGTTTGTTTTCCCATCTTTTCATTTTCGAGAGATGGCTTTTGATTTATTTGAAATTCTTTTTAACTTTCTTATTCCAACATTTGCTTATTCTAAAAGCCTTTATTTTCTTTTCCTTCCTTCCTTCCTTCCTTCCTTCCTTCCTTCCTTCCTTCCTTCCTTCCTTCCTTCCTTCCTTCCTTCCTTCTTTCCTTCCTTCCTCCCTCTCCCTCCCTCCCTCCCCCCCCCCCTCTCTCTTTCTAGTAAATCTTGTTAAGAAACCTATTTCATCAAGTGAATGCATTCGCATTCCAGAGCAGGCCCGCCAGCGCGAGAGCGAGCGACCTAGCCTGCAAGCTCTTTGCTATAAATCAAAAGAGAAATTGCGCTGATGGTGTATTTAGCAAATGAAGAAAGTTGGAGGTGATCTTTGCTAAACAGCTTGGCTGTTGATTGCCAGAGGCCGGCGCAATTGAGCTGGGAAGAGAGGGGGGGGGCGGGGAGAGAGAGAGAGAGAGAGAGAATGGGAGAGAGAGAGAGAGAGAGAGAGAGAGAGGTTTCTGGCTGCTTGGGGTTGGCTGTGGCAAGCACAGCACGAACCAGCCTCTTCGGGTTTCTTTTACTTTTTCTTCTCCCTTCCCTTCTCTCTCCCTTCTTCTCCCCCTCCCCTCCTCCTCTCCCTGTCTCTCCCTCCCTCCCTCCTTCCTCCCCCCCCTTCTCTCTCTCTCGCTCCGCCAACACCCCCGCGGAAGGTGGAGCTTGGGCGCGTTGCGTCGGAGGCGTCAGAATTCCCAATTTCCAACTTCGCGTCTTGGCAGGACCTTTGGCGGAGCGCGCAAAGGGAAGGGGGGCGGCGGGCGGGCGGTCAAGAAGGCAGACGAGCGAGCGAGCGAGCGAGCGAAAGAGGAGAAAGCGCCCTTTCCCGTCCAGCGGAGGGCGGGGGAGCAGGAGCCAAGAAGAGGACGCCTGGAAAGAGGGGGGAAAAGGTGCCGCGCGCCGGAGAGTCCAGCGAGAGCCGCTGCAGAGGGGAGGCGGCGAAGAGGGCGCGCGTCGAGCGAAGGGGCTCTCCGCCCGCCCGCCCGCTGGCAGAAGCGCCCGCCGCGGCAGGCTCCGACGACGCGCGCCGGGGAGAGCGAGGGCCGGAGCGAGGAGCGGCGCTGCGCTGCGCTGCGCTGCGCTGCGCTCGGCGGCAGCTGCTGCGGGGCTGGCTGGGGCTGGCTGGCTGGCGGAGATCTGCCAGCAGCTTCCGGCCATGTCGTATCCTCAGGGTTACTTGTACCAGCCGTCGGCTTCCTTGGCCCTCTATTCCTGCCCGGCGTACAGCACCAGCGTGATCTCCGGCCCCAGGACGGATGAACTGGGCAGATCGTCCTCCGGCTCGGCTTTTTCCCCGTACGCTGGCTCGACCGCCTTTAGCGCTCCCTCGCCCGGCTACAACTCCCACCTCCAGTACGGCACTGATCCGGCGGCGGCGGCGGCCGCAGCTGCCTTCTCCTCTTACGTGGTAAGAGAGCGCAGGCGGGTGGCTTGCTCCGGTCCCCCAACCTTCCTCCCCGCTGGCTGGAGGGGCAGGAGTGGGCAAGGGGCTTAGGCGAGGAGAAAGCCGCCCCGAGGTCAGGGGCGAAAGAGAGGTAGGGAGGATGCCGAGAGCTAGGGCTTTCGTTCGGAGGTTGGAGACGCGGCTCTGGCTGCAGGCGAAATCTGCCCAGAAAAGGGGGGAAGGACGCCGAGAGCAGACGGAATGCAAGCCAGGCCGCCTGGAGGCTCCGGGCCCTTCCCTGAGAAGTCTCGGGCCCACCGGCTTCCCCTACAAGAAGACAGGTTGCACCGGATCCTGCTTCCGCTCAAATGGAGACCATTCTCCCCCTCCCTGCCCCCCCCCAAAACCCTTAGGGGGAATTGTTGTCTGGTCCCCTCCTGCAGAACCCTAAGAAGCACTCGGCTGCAGCAGCCGGATCCTCCCCGCACGTTTATTTGGGAGTAAAGAACTACGAGGGTCCTCGTAGCCGAAACGGGTTTGAGAAATCGAGGGACCTGCTCTGTCGGATTAGAATCTGAATCGTGAAGGAGGGTTCTTGGAAATTCGGAGAGGGGGAGAAAGAAAGAAAGAAAGAAAGAAAGAAAGAAAGAAAGAAAGAAAGAAAGAAAGAAAGAAAGAAAGAAAGAAAGAAAGAAAGAAAGAAAGAAAGAAAGAAAGAAAGAAAGAAAGAAAGAAAGAAATTAATTTAGACTTCGTGTGGTTGGCTTTTGAAAGATTCCCATGCCATCACTTTATTTTTGTATGTGAACATCGGAACACTTCGCTGCCCCCCCTCCCCCCCGCCGCCATCCTCCTGACCTCCTTTGAATTCAAGTCAGGTCAATCAGTTTAGATGCCCATCAGTTTGGCTGCCGGAGAAGGGGACGGGGGAGGGGGAGGCGGTCGAATAGGAGAAAAGCAGCGCTTTTAGCTGCTCGCTCTTTTTCCGCAGCCGTAGGAAGCTTCCCCGGGTGCTGCGAAACTATAAATCCATGATTCTCATCGCAGCAGCAAGTCGATCGAGAAATCATCCTCGTAGTAATAAGTGGAGGTAGAAAACGGAGGTTTGTGAACTTACCTGCTGCCCTGTTGGGTCAATACCGAACCGTACCTGGAAATCTTTACGGAACAAATATAGATAAATAAGGCAAATCAATCCGCGTTTGATTTTGCTCTGCAGAAATGCCTCTAGGGGTGCCTTCCTTCCCAGGGCTCTGTCCAACCAAAATCCACTTTTAAGTTAACTGCTTTAGGCCTCTGGCAGAAAACCCTGGGATTGAACTCGATTTGAATCCGATTAGTTTGGTTTAAAACCAGATTTAGCTGAGCCAGGCTCTTTCCTCGCCCCCTTCTGCGAGTATGTGGTTTTCTGCCTCCTCGCTACCAAGCTCCCAAGTGAAAAATGAAAACAAAAACGGTGCGTGAGGGTTTGGGGGAAAGGTTGCCTTTAATTAAAGGGGGAGGAGGCGGGGTGTAATTTGTTGCTGTTTACAGGCAGATAATCCGGCGTAGAGGGAAGGGGGTGGGGGGTTGTAGCAAAGGTAACAGTGGGAAAATGCCGTAGTTCTGAGCGGAGCCCACTTTGCCTGCATCCAGACAGTCGGGCGACCCGTGTTGTCTACCTTGTCATGGTTTCCTTCTAGGCCGGTTTTTTTTTTTTTATTATTATTATTATTATTATTATTATTATTATTATTATTATTATTATTATTGTGATGATGTTTTTTATTTGTGTGGTGGGTGGGTGAGCTGGAGAAATGCTCTCTTGAACAGACGTGGAATATTATCCATCCAAATGCACGCTGGCTGTGGACCTTCCCCCGAGTTTCCAGCTGGCGTGGACCTTTCCCTGGCCTCCTTCTCACCTGGGCCTGCTTCGCCTCTCCTCCCTCTCCTTCTCCTTCCTGCAGGGCTCCCCCTACGACCACACTCCCGGCATGGCGGGCTCCTTGGGGTACCATCCCTACGCCGCTCCCCTGGGCTCCTACCCCTACGGGGACCCGGCTTACCGAAAGAACGCGACTCGGGATGCCACCGCCACACTGAAGGCCTGGCTGAACGAACACCGGAAGAACCCCTACCCCACCAAGGGCGAGAAGATCATGCTGGCCATCATCACCAAGATGACCCTCACGCAGGTCTCCACCTGGTTCGCCAACGCCCGCAGGCGCCTCAAGAAGGAGAACAAGATGACCTGGACTCCGCGGAACCGCAGTGAGGACGAGGAGGAAGAGGAGAACATCGACCTGGAGAAGAACGACGATGAGGATCCAGCCAAGCTGGAGGAGAAGGGCGAGCCAGACCCGGCCCAGCTCGGTAAGGAGCCGTTGCCTTCCCCAAAGGCAACTGGGTTAGCTTTGGGGCCTTGGAAGCGATTGGCAGGGCCGTTCCCTCCCTCCCCCCACACACACATCCCATGTGGGGCTTACATGTCTAGGGATGGAGCAGAGGTCTGGGGTCTGGGTTCTCTGTGGGAGGATGGGAAGGGGTGGGCCTCCAGTGGCTTTTGAGGCACAGAAGAAGTGAGCGAGGCCGTCCTGGAACGGCTCTCAGTGGCTCTTTGTAGCCGGTGGAACTGGGAAAAAGGCTAACAACTGTCTATGTCACACAACCCGCTTAAACAGGTCAGTGAGAGACCCAGCGGCCTCCTTCACACGACCGGAAACTTGGAGGGGGGGATAAGCATGGCTCTTTATCCCATGGGTTAGATGACTTAGCCTCCTCTGCCAATCCAGCCTCTGGGTCGCCTTTCTCGGGCGCTCTGCTGGGTGGGAAAACAGAGGGTAAGTGACTTTGGAGTCAGGTTCAGGGTGGTGCGAAGGCAAGTGCTGAGCTGCAGCGGTCTGACGGCGGCCCTGGGCCTCCCGGGCCTTTCTCCGCAGGCACAGGAGACCCGAAAGGCGTAGGAGCTGGCAAAGAAGCCGACGGCGCCTCCAGCGACTCGGATTGTAAGGAAAGCCCCGAGCAGGCGCTTCCCAAAGGAGCCGCCGGCGCCTCACCGCCTTTGGTGCACTGCGGACCGGCGGGCCGCCTCCTCCTCCAGGCTCACCACCAGCAGCTGCTGCACCCGGGGGCCGGCAGCGACGAGCCCCCGCCGCCCCCGCCCACCCAGTACAGACCCCCTTCGACGGACCTGCACCCCAGCCTGCCTTCCAGTCACGGCACGTCGGTCATTCACTCGCCCCAGGTGCCTCCGCAGGCGGCCGGCCCGGGGGCACTTTCGAAGCCCAAACTGTGGTCCCTGGCGGAGATCGCCACCTCCGCGGACAAAGCCAAGGAAGGGGGCAGCGGCGAGACGCCCCCGCAAACTCCTTCGGGCTTAAGCGGGGCGGCGCAGTCCCCGACAGCGCGCTCGCCTTCCGCCGCCACCTGCCCCTTCCCCAACGGCGCCGCCTCGGTGCTCCCGCGGCCCCTCTATTACGCCACCAGCCCCTTTTATCCCGGGTACACGAACTACACTTCCTTCGGACACCTTCACAGCAACGCGGCCACGGCGGGCGCCCCCAGCCCCCATTTTAACGGATTAAACCAGACCCTTTTGAACAGAGCGGAAACCTTGGCGAAAGACGCGAAAATGCTCCGAAGTCAGAGCCAGTACGAATTTAGCAAAGACTCTCCTTACGAACTAAAGAAAGGTATGTCGCACATTTAATCTCCAACTTCTTCCGAACTTAACCTGAGCTCCAAGACGGGACTGGATTTTGTTCCGCCCTTTTTTGGGGGGGGAAGAGAAAGCTGCCCCCCCCGCTCTTTCCGTTCCCTCCCCCCCCCTTCTGCTTCTTTGTCGTTGGCGGTTTTTCGACATTTATTTCCAACTGATCCCGTCTTGATTTGGGTTTTTTCACGCTGCCAAAAGAGTGGAGGAAGGGTGGAACAGAAAGAAAGAAAAAGAGAGAGAAAGAGAGAGAAAGAAAAAGAAAAGCCTGGCCCGTTTCCAAATCAGTTTTATAATTTATTTGAAAACGCAGCTTTTAGAAGTCTTAAACAGAACTGCAAGATATGGTGGGTATATGGAAGATTCTCTCTCGCACACACGGGAAAAGACAGATATGATTTGTACGAAATCTAATTCTGTATATTTAATGTAGCGTTTTTGTATTTAAATCGGTTATACAGTATCTTTGAAGTAAATTATGAAATCCAACCACCTGTACAGCCATAATGTTGGTTTTTGGTTCCCTATACATAGATATATATAGATAGATAGATACATACACACACTCACACACACGTACACACGCATTTGTGTCTTTTCCAAAATTGTCTATATATGTGTCTCTGGGTGTGTATGTGTGTGTGTGTGTGTGTGTATACACATACCTGCTTATTGAATTATTAGCAGTATAATATTATTACCTGAGATTCACAACTTTCCATGCGGAAGGTTGTCAAACCGTGCTATTAGGTATAAATCACAGACGCCCTCGGTCCAGTGTGAAATTAAACCATAGATTTATTTTTATATGCATTAAAATGAAAAATACATTTTGAAAAGGAAAGAAATATCGACCGTTTTTTGGTGGCCACCCGAATGCAACAAACAAAGGGGGGGGGGGGGGAGAGAAACGAACAAAGGAATATTCTAATGAATCGTCCCATCTTGTTTCTGTGGAGGAAGTGGGTTATTTCCAGTAGCCTGAAAGCAGGTTTGGAAGGTTATCGGATTTGGGGAAAGTCTCTAAATCTGAGTTGTTTCGAGTGACGGATTGCGCGGGGGGGGGGGGGGGGGGGAGCCAGAAGTACGGAGCAGAAGGCTACGAGAGATACTTAAGCGGGGCGGATATTACGCAGACCAGAAGGTCAAGGGACTCTGCGAATTGTGCTGATCGGGGGAGGTATTTCAACCTGAAATTATGGTCCCGATGTCACATAGGCTGAAGTGGCCTTGGGCTACCGTTTGATTTTGTGAACGCGCCGGAGGAGGCCGGGCCGGTGGCCCAGCCTCGGCCACAGATTTCCGCTTTTGTTAAGATCTGGTTAGATCCTGCGGGTCGGTGGATTGATTCTTGAGAAGGGTCGCCCTTTTTCACCACAACGCCCGGAGTTGCAGCTCCGGGACTCAGGGCCCTGTTTATATATGGGGTCGTTCGTAACGCGGGGGTGGGGGAAATGCTGCAAGGCCGGCTGGAAGTGGAAGACGCCGCCGCTTTTTAAAGCCTTGCGACCCTTCAGGCGGATTCCCCGCTCCCTCTCTGGGAATAGCCCCCAAAGGCGCCCCGTCTTTTAACTTAATCCTTTCCAATCCCTATCGGCCCTTATGGCCGCGTTTTGCTCGTGAACCTCGGGAAGAAATTCGATTTTATAGCCGATTTTTCTCTGGCCGATCTCGCGAACGTCTGCAGAGTTCTTCCGGAGAATACACGGGGGAACCGCGAGGGTGTGTGAATCTGTGCGTGCGTGGGCCCGCGTGTCGTTCCTTTCCTCGCTGCCGTAGCTCTCCGGGGCTCTTTCTCCTTCCGGGTCTCGCTAGGTTTGCAAAGCGAGGGCGCTTAAATTATCCCCCTTCCGCCCCATTGGCCCTATCCCGCTGATGCCGCGGCGAGGGGACTTCTGCCGGAGCGCAGAGCAGTGCGCGCAAATGGAGGGCGAGGAGGGTCGCCTTGCATTGTTTCCCAAATTCACAGGTAGGTGTCACACTTGTACCGAATTTCAAACGGAGTCCTTCTGACTCCTGGGAGTGAGACAGATCCCAGGTTCCCCCCCCCCCCCCCCGGCCCCCGAATGAATAGAACTGAAAAGAAGCGCCTTTGCCGTTCAGCCATATCCATTGGCGGGTTGAGAATGGGAGGTGGGGGGAAATCCCAAATGGGAAAGATAGATCTCCGCTTTATTTAATCGTTTTGAACGGGGAAAACATTAACCCCTTCGGTTCTTGAGTTAGCCTCTCTCCCTCTATCACCACCTACACACATACACACCCTACGCAAAAGCTTCTGGGGTCCCGATTTGCCTTCCAGCTCTTAGATTCACGTTATGAGAGGCGCACAGCTCAGAACCTCAACGTTGCATGCGCCCCCCCCCCCCAAATAAAACCCTTGAGGGAAAACCCCAGACCCTTCTCAGAGGGTTTATGTATTTATTTCATTGAAGGGGGGAAATGCTGAACCGCACGACCGGGGAAGGCCGTATGAACAGTAAGTTAATGGCCGGCGAAATGAAGTCCAAGTTGTTTTATGGCCTGGTTTCACTGGCCACTTGTTGATATGCTTCCCTCCCCCCCCTCCGCCCACCCCCAGGCCATTTAAATAGCAAATATGTCCCCTGAGACCGCAGTGCTGCTCAGTCGTAGTTCAGAAGGAAGAAAGAAAACCCCTCGCCTTTTTTTTCCCTGGAAACGGGCAAGCAAAAATCCTTCTTCCGCGAGATAAGATGATCTTGTGTTAAGATCAGGCTGGGGGCCCAAAGGAACAGGAAAAAGAGCAGCCTTTGTCCTTGGAATTAGATCCCAGCCTCGGTGAATTCTGTTGGGATCCATTTTCGAGGAAATCGAGGGGTTTCCTAAGGCAGCGGCCTGAGAGACCCCGCTTTACTTGAGAGTAAAACCCCATTGAGTTGAACACCTGGCGGCCAAGTCTGCACGTTTGGGCTGGATTAGAGCGTCTGGACGATTCTACACACCTCGGTCTGCGAAATACGTCCGAACACTGTCACAGTTAGTTCTAAATAGTCCTGGGTTAGGTTAGCCCGACTCCTGGGGGGTAAAATAACTCTCGTTCCTTTGGAACAGAGAAGTATAGGATCGCGCGTCTGACTGCGCCTTCAGGTCTTTCGCCCAGCGCCTCTTCCTTAGGGCTCACAAAGGATTTCCACACGCCAGAAAAGTGACTGACACAGGAAGTAAAACAGCTGCTTTGCACGAAGGGTTGGGCGGATGTCAGTTTCTAGCAACCTTAGCCCTCACTTTCATTGCACTGGGATGAATCTGGCGACCGGGGACGTACCTGGCACGTTGAGACTCTTCCCAGATTTTGACTTCGCGTGTGCGCGCTTATCATGAGCCGGAAAAATGCTTCGTGGTTGCTTCAAACTTTCCCCTGGACCCGCATAATGAGCCGTTAATTAGCTTAGCCACAGCTATTCAACTGTGAAGTACCCCATACGTCCCCACCCGCTCTTTCCCCAACCTCAGGGTGTCTGGGAATCCATTTCTTGCAGGCACAATGCCGGGTTCCCACGACGCAGGGAGTTGCAACCCACCGATTTTAACCTAAAGTGTTCGCGAGGACGGAGCGCCGAAGGTTGCTTTCTGGCCCAGCACCTCTTCGGATTATTTGAGTCAACCAGGATTCAGTTAACTCCGAGTAAAGGTATTGTGGGAACGCAGCCGCTGTGTCTATTCCACAGCTATTTCAACCTGCAAACTGACTTTAAACAAATATTCAAAGTGTTGCAGGGGTATACCAACCGCGTGGCCCGGAACATTCTGATTTGTTTATAAAAATAAAAAGAATGGCCGAAAACCGATTGCCAAATCGGTTGTCTAAAGTGTGAGAAAAGATGCGGGGTGGGGAGGGGAGGGGAAGGGAGGGAGGGAAGACCCAGCAGCAAAAGAAAACATACAGACCGACAGAGTTCTGCTTTGTCCAAACCGAATCGAATGGATTTACTTTCTTCCTTAAGGGAGGAAAACGTCGGGTTTCTTTGGGGTGGGGGGAATGATGGGTGACCTGCGTTCAGTTGCAATTCTGACGGACGTCTCTGAAGCCTAAACGTCCAGCTGTTTAAAGAAAGAGGGTCGGCGCGCGTTTGAACGCGAGGGGTGTCACAAAAGGAAGCGCGCTTAACTTCGGGGTTGCTTGTCTTGGCAGGACAACTGCGGGTGTGTACGGGAGCGCGTGTATTGCGTGTCCTTTCTTTCCAAACTCGAAGCATACAGAGAAGAAAAACTGCTCAAAAATTCAGAGGATTAGGCTGGTACCCCCCTTTTTTCATGCCAAGGAAACTTTTTGATATAATAAGGTTTATATCAAATAGCTCTATTAGCCGTCTGCGTTTAATGTACATCTTCCTATGGGAATAAACCCATTTCCTTTCTGCTGTTCATCTCCTGATCCTGCTTGGCTCTAGTTAAGGCTGAAGAATTGTTGCAGAAAGTTAATTTATTACCTCCTCTTAATTTATTATCTCCTCTTATTAAATTTCTCCCCAACTGAAACTTAAGTATCACTGCAGCTAATACAACGTATTAACTGCTTTGAAGATTATTAATATTTTGGGGGTGGATTTCATAGTGCATAGAAACACACTGAGATCTCATCCTGCCCGTTGCATTTCTGCTCTGACCCGAAACCGTCTGAAGTCTACGAAATTAGGACCTGCTTCCCCCGCTGCAATTTAGAAGAGACATTTTCTGCGTAGTTTTGTTTCACTGTTAAAATGGTTTCAAGCGCCCCAGCTTCACGAAAGCAAACTTCAGAAAGTTTCTTACGGTTCCGTTTTATCGGGCTGGAAATGAGAGCGTAATTGTCACGAAGGGAGGCAGCCCTTGGGTCGTCAATGTGATGCTTGACCGCAGGACCCAGGCATCGAATGAAACGTCCTTCCATCAAGGCGTGTTATAGGATCAGAGGAAAAAAGATTTCGGTGGAATTTATTGCAAAGCGGTATCATTTTTAAAATGCGGTGTACACATGAGACTTCTAAAAACTCTGGACGTGTGAAGAGACTTGGATTCTGGGTATTATACACGGGGCAGACCGAAGACAGTGAATAATACCAGAAAAGAGACTTATTAACTGGGAGGATTCCCACAATATGTATCAACCTAAACCTGGGTTAAGAAGTCACCATTGTTGAGAGGACATGGCATGCTATGTCTACAGGAAAATAAGCCAGCCTCATGATATCCTCTTCACACAACAAGCTAAGATAGCCCCTGGATCGGTAAACAGGCAGAACCACAAGCTGTACTGCATATTTTTTTTTAACCCTTACTGGACCTAGCAACCAGATGCGAGTGCCCTCCATAGCGTTTTTGTTGGGCAGAAAACAGTCTCCTTTCTTAATCCAGTTCTCGATTCTAAAGTGGAAAGTTGTGGTAACCAGATCTTGTAATACCGGCGATGCTGTAAAAAGAAAGCCATCGTGTACAGATAGGTGTCTGCCCAGAGACGCACATCTTGGGAAGCTGTGGTTTGTTGAAACCATGGCTTGTGGAATAAGCGGCGATAGTGGGGTTCTCAGTGAACAGTTGGCCATGGTTGATGAGCAATGGTTGTTGACTTCTCCCCTCACACCGTGCCAAAAGCAGCAACCCAAGTTACAAGTGGGTAGCGTGTGTGAACCCAGTCCTTACAAAGAGAAAGCAGTGATCTCTGAGGGTCTCTGGGTTAAAGGCTGAGCCTGAATGAATTACAAACCTCTTGTGTATTCATTCATCAAACTTACATTCTGCCAACTCTTGAAGTTCCTCCGTATTAAGAATCTCCTCGTCTAAGAGAACACCAATCCGAATTTACATGTGGCAGATTAGAAAGGGGAAACGGTCCGGACGCCTCAGAACGACTCTTGGGGACTCCAGTGCCAGCCAAATCCATGGGCTTGACTTCTACGACCGGACCCCAAGGCTCAGACCTCCAAAAGGATTCAAACCAGAGCAAACGGCCTGAAATCGAGTTTAGGAATGCAACACTGCCGCCTATGGGCCTCGTTTCCCTGTCCAGAAAAACAGCGTCGCCACGTTTTAATTAACGCAACACCATATTTCTGAATAATTTCCGTAGACTCAAGCTTGCGAGGCTGCCTCCTCCTCCTCCGAAATAAACCATATAGTGAGTACAATCGACTTCACAGTCCACCTGGCTCAGAATCTTATACCTTGCAAAGAAAACTCGTCTGCTTTCAGCGTGGTCTCAGCTTGGTCCTCAGACCCAAGGATCCCATCTACCCTCCCTGCGCGGGAGTCCCCCTGCAAATGCCCGGGCTCGCTTCTGAGCCTGGCGGGAGCGGGGAGGACCCCCGTCCCGAAGCCTGTGCAAAGCCAGCCACCATTTGTGGTTTTACGCAGTTGAAATCCAAGTTGAAAGCCGTTTTGGAACAGTTCCAAAGTTCGGCTCTCCTTGCGTGATAACCCAAATCGCTGATCTGGATTTCAAAATCCCCAATTGTGGAGCTTTTCCTACAGCTTTAACAGCATGACAGAAAGAAGCAACTCTTGCGCAACTAGAATACACTAAAGGCTTTTTAAAATATATATATATTTAGCTATTTTCTTACTTCACTTTTTTTTTAAAGAAAGCCAACAAGGTATTTCAGGTTAGACCCACTTTTATCGCTTCCCCAGCGCTCGTGGCTTCTTTCCTTAATTTTGGAAGGATATTTTAAACACGCTTTTTAAGAGAAGGGAGGGAAGACAGCTCACCCACGTTTGTTTGCAAAAAGCTCGAGAAACCGGTTCGGTTGCGGTTGGAGGTAACCAGGCAGTTCAGACAGCGGTCAGAGGCGGTGGCTGAACTGAGTGGTAAGGAAGATGTGAAGGGTTCATTTCGATTCCAGCTTCAAAACCAGTCTGGTCTCTTCCTCCCCACCAGTTTTACCTTAAAACCAGAGACCCATTCCGGGAAGTTGAACCCGCTCAGCTCAAACTACTGGATCCCGAAGCGAAGTATAAACTGAAGTCCAATGAAGCTCCTGTACAAGTTGATTTTATCTTTATTGAGGAGGTCTGGATCCCGTGAATTCTGCTTACCCCCGAAAGAGAGTCTTTTTCTGATTCTGTTTTATTGATTTAATGACATTTTAATGGAAGTTTCTTGTAAGAATCTAATTCTTAAAGCAGTTAATTTGCAAGCTCCCTTCTTGGGGTGGATGGGAACACAGGGTTGCTAAAGTAATTTGAGGACTGAGTTGAGGACCGAGTTTATTGGGTTGAATTCAGAGGATTTTGCCGCCGAGTAAATGGCCATTTCGTGGATATCTGTCTGCTGGGAAATCTGGGGCTCCATTGAGATCCAGGAAGAACCACCGCTTGAGCCTGTCCAAGGTGCATGGAATAGGCCTGGCCTAACTTGAGGCCAGTGAAGGATTTGGGATATCAGGGAAGTGGAGTTGCTTGAGAACTGGGGAATGTGTCAGCACCGCTGCCTTGGGGAGGGCGAAAGGAGCTTCCATTTGTTGCTCTGCTTGAAGCGGGCAAATGTCTTGACTCCTCAGCTGGTCAGGCTCTTACTCTTGAATAAATGAACCCTGGGATTGCTGTTTGCTTCAGGTGAGAAAGAACTAGATCCTTTAATCGGCTGCCTTAGGCATACTTCCATGAAAGTCACTCTTACTGGATTGGACAGATCATCCTCCCTCTTCCCCAACCTTTGGGAAGACCAACTTCCTTCCTTCCTTCCTTCCTCTTTTTGAAGTGGGCACTTTTTGGCTGGGATTGCTCGCAAGATAGGTGAGACTAACATGGGGGGCAAACGTGATAGGTGAGACTAACATGGGGGGCATGTGGGGCAAACGTGTTGAGGGATCTCTGACCCAGCAGGGTTCAGATGTCAGAGGAGGATTGCTTGTCCGTTGAGTGCTAGAGAAGGTGCGCTAAAGGCACAAGGAAGGATTGCTCTGGAACAAGTGGGAGGTGGATTGTGGCTCCTGTGTAAAGGCTGGAATGGGGAGGTTGTTTTCTTGAACATGAACATAATGCAATAGATATGGGAGAATTCGTGGGAATGATTTCTGGGCAAAAGGCACTAGATCAGGCTGCACAGATGCACGAACAGCAGTAATAGTGGTTTTGCATTCTCTGTCCCAACTCCTGACCATGTCATCTTTGCAACCTCCTGGTGAGGTAGGCTGCTCTGGGAAGACCATCTGATCTCAGGTGGATCAAGTCAATGCCATGACTGTAAATTAGGATTTCAAAGGAACCCCAGACCACAATTTCTAAGGCCTCTTCTCCTAGTAATACAGCCTCTTCAGACTGGATTGCTTCTTCCAAAATTTCTGATGCCATGGCAAGGGATTATGGGAGTTGCAGTCCCAACAGACTAGCCACCCTGCTGTTGCTTTGGACCTTGGCTCCCATAATCCGTGACCATTGACCACACTGCCTGAGAGTTTCTTTCTTTTGGAGTTCAGTTTGCAGAGGAGGATGAAATATCCAGGTAGAGTTTTCTGGGGGTTGAATCTGGAGAAGCAGGAAAGGTTTCACAGGGGAGAACCTGCTGGGCCTCCAACTCCCATCAGGCCCAACCAGTAGGCCGAGGATGATGGAAGTTGCAGCCCTTGGACAACCACAGGGTTGCTGAAACTTCCGTAAGAAAGGTACCTATGATTTCACACATGGATCAAACTCCAAAAGGCAAGACCCGGTTTTGTTTATCCACAGGCAGGCCTGGCTGGGGATTTGGATCCCATCTGAATCAACACCGGGTGAGCTTCCTGAATGTCACCCCACAGATCTGAAGTCACTCCAGTTTGGTGTGTGTTGGGGGGGGGGGGCAGGTTGAGGCTGGGAGCAGGAAGTGAAGTGTGATTTACTAAAGAATTATTAAATTATTGTGGAATTATTATGAACTGGAGTTAATTCTATGTGTCCTTGGGGGTGGTGGGGGGTAAATTCCCTTAAAGGGCACAATTCTGCTGTCCTAACAGAGTACAAGCTACTCTTTTGGCTTCAGCAGGTATTGGTCATGTGAATAGTAATGGTCACTTTCCTCTGATTCCCCCCATGTTTTATTCACATGTTACTTTCAGGGAACAGTTGACCCAACCCCTTTGCACTGAAAAGGGAGCAGCCAAATCCATTTTAGGCTGACGAGGACCCTCCTTCCACGCAGTTTTCATCAGGAAAAGAAAATCGCCAGAGTGAGATGCTCTAATCTGGAAATTTGTATCGATTTGCCATTTAAAGCTAAGCATAGGGAAATAAAGGGCTTGGAGAAATGCAGGCTGTGTTTTGATCCCATCCTTCATTTATTTGGAAATGAGAGGTTAGTGGCACTCATACCCCTAAGGTGAAGGTCCTTGGCTATTGCTGACCCTAACCTTAAACCAACTACCTTAACACAAGTCAGAGAAAAAAGGATTTCCTACTCCTTTGCTCAGGCAAAAACGCAAGAGAGCTACCTGGCTTGGTGGCACTTCCCGAAGACCAACTGTGTTGGCCTGCAGATATGGAAAGGTGTTGGCATGAGAATGCCGTTCTCGGCTTCATAAACAATGGTAAACTTCTTGGACAATCACACGGGCTGATCAGAAATACACACCCATTACACAGCCTTTTAAAAACACTCCTTCAGGCGTGGCAGAGCAAAAATTGCTGCTCCTTTGAGATCATGAGGACTAGTAACACATTTTAAGAAATGAATCGATTAATAAAATTTATTTATTTATTTAATTAATTAATTTATTTATTTATTTGACTTGTCCCCACCCATCTCCCCACAACGGGGGACTCTGGGCGGCTTACAACAAAACTAATCACAGCTTGGGTTTTAGGAAACGTTCATAAGGGAGAAATTGGGCGGGGGAGGGGAGCAAATTTGAGTTGTTTAATCCTGTTTGGCTTTAAAAATGCCTTTAATTAAAACCAAGTCACCTGTAAATCAATGTACAGCCACTTTTCATAGCCCTTCCTTCCTTCCCTGGGAGAAAGAATTTGGGTTCTTTTGCATTAAGATAGGAAAATATCTTTAATTCAGAGAAAGTATTGAATTAAAGGGCCGATCTACTACTAACTAATTCACACCAGAGGCCAGGTGGGTTTGGGTGTTGTGTGTGAATGCAGCCGGTTGCCCGTGATTCAGTCGATCAGCGTCTCCTTTCCGAAAAGGTGTTCATTTATAACCTAACTTATCTGGGATTGAATTAACTCAGTTTTCTGGCTTCCCAGATTTTTGAGTTTGTTTCCCAGTTGGTTTCCTAGCCCTGGTGCTGAAGGAAAGAAGCTTCTTGCCTCGGGAGGTGAGTGAATGGATACACGCGGTCTCCTAAACCCCCTTCCGTGCCCGGGAGACACGTACACACGCACACGAGGCCCAGAGCCATGACTGTCAGGAGCTAAACGTTCTTTTAGCAGGCGGAAGATTCCTCACATTCAGACCAACAGGCGCCCGCAGAGTTTCTGGATATTGCTCTGGGAAGAACCGTCACATTCGACCCTACCTGAAGAATTTCTTCTACTACTCGGTCCCTCCCAGACAAGCCTGATTTAAATAGCTAGAATTTCCAAGCCTTCACCCAACATGCTTCTCCAAGTTACTGGAAGCCCAGCGGCTCTGCTCTCCCCCTGGCTAAACCTGGTCAGTGTCAACCTGGTCGGGGTGGGGGTTTGGCTTCCCTTTGGATCCAGCCCGCACAGCCCCCCCCACGCCCCCGCCCCATGGATCAGTTCAAAAAGATCGTGGGCGGTGTGTGAACGAGGCCACGATTCCCCGGAAGGGACGCTTCCGCCCACCGGCTTTCAGCTTCGGCAGGGGAGGGGGTGTCAGTCCTCAGAACGAAGCATCCAGGAGTCGGTCTGGGCTACGCCCCAGTTTAAGGTAGTCGAACGACCTCTTTTTAACCCCCCTTTCCTTCCAGCTGATCCAGGTACCGGCACAAACCTGTCTCAAACGCTATTGGCTCATGGAGATGGGGGGGGGGGGGGTCTGCTCTCGTGTGAATGCAACGCTTGGGGCTTTCTTCATCCACCAGGGTTCGGTTGGCCATGTGGGGTGAACGCAGGCCCCCCAGTTGTTTTCCCCACCCGCCTCCGGGCTGAAAGGTACCCCAAGAAGTTGCTCTCTCTCCATCGTGGAGGAGGCAGCTGAAATCACAAAGGGGTGTGCGTGTGTGTCTTGTTGTGCAGCAACGAACCAACCGGCTACGCTATCAGTTGCGGCTGCGTCACGCAGCGGGCTGCCCAGGGGAAAAAGAAAAAAACAATCGGGCGTTACTTCGAATTAAGAAACTGCTTGTGGGCGGGGAGCTCCCCGATTCTTTTCTGCTCCTCTTTCTTAACCTCCCCCGTCGAAACGGGAGGTCCCTGGAGCTGAGCACAATTCGGCTCAAGACACGGAAAGGGCTTTCACACCCCCACCCAAATCCCTGTTTATCTGCCCCCTTCTTTTACGCTCTTTCTAACAAGGACATCTGGTCTGGGCGTCTGCTGTTCCTTTTGGGGGTGGGGGAAAAAGCAAGCATGTTGACTTTTGATCAAATCGACCCTTTTCTCCAACACTCCCCCCCCCCTTTTTTTTTATTCTCAGGAAAGCCTTGGCACAAACTCACTGCAAGGCAAAAAACGTGGTTCGTGCCGAGAAAGATCAGATGTTTATTCGCCCTTTGGAGATGGGGCGGCTTAGACACGCTTTCCAACAAGCTCCATACTCACATTTAGGGGAGGGCGATTGTGTGAAAAAGGCAGAATCGGGCACCCTCCCTCCCCACTGTAAAAAGAGAAAGGAGATAGAAAGACAATGAACGAATGAAAGGAAGGAAGGAGAAAGCGACTGTGCAGACGCAGAGGGGAGTCAGTGCGACTGGCTTGTATTGAACCACCAAATCCCGCGAACGGAGCGCTTAATTAATTTTGGGTGCTAGAAATTCAGCCCAGCTGTTTCCTTTCGGAGTGGCAATCCTTGGAGAGATCTTTCCCCTTTTCTCTAGTGCAGTCGGCATATTTCAGCCTTTGTGCCCTCCCCCAGGACAGAGGAGAGAAAGAAAGAAAGAAAGAAAGAAAGAAAGAAAGAAAGAAAGAAAGAAAGAAAGAAAGAAAGAAAGAAAGAAAGAAAGAAAGAAAGTTGTAGCTGACAGATGGTTTTTCCTTATTTTACTCCTGGATGGAAAGGCAGGGAGAGAAGCTGATGATTTGGGGCGGGGGGAATAAAAGTAGAGAACATGGCTTGCACAATAAAAGAGAGGGGAGCACCACACAGGAACTGCAAGTGTGCAAAAAGCTAGAGAGGGTGCAAATGCACCAAGAATAATACCCCTAGAAACCAGCCTGTGCTGCCTCAGTCTAAAAATTCTAAAAGGGCTTTGCAGCCACCAAGATTCTCCCACTCCTGGTTTTCTTTACTGTATTCGTGTTTTGCTATATGTTTTTCAAATGTTGCCCCTGGCTTACACCCGCGGGGTTCTTTGGCGGCCTCCCATCCAAGCAGCAAACAGATCTGATCCTACTTAGCTTCTGAGTCACAGAAAGTCAGCCAGGTACCTACCATCTGCTGAATCCCATTAGATTGGTTAACACTCTTACAATCCCAAGCGGATGACAGCAGCTGGAAGGAAGCGGCACAGAGAAATGGAAATCAGTGCAGCGAGGGTCATCTGGGCACGTGGGCACAATTATTTCTTGGTGGGGAGAAAACTAAGGAGTCCCTACTTTTAGTAGAACCTGCTTGGCACATTTCCATGTGAGGGCTACGCTGCCTGTCAAAGCTAACCTTCTTTCTTTAAGCCCCATTGCAGTGCAACTGAGAATGCTTAAAATTGCAATCCTAGGAACTCCCCCCCCCCCATGATTACTTCTACAGTTTGTTGTTTTTAGTTTAAATTTTTAGGTACTGTTGTCCTTCCTTCCTTCCTTCCTTCCTTCCTCTAATCTCCTTCCTTCCTTCCTTCCTTCCTTCCTTCCTTCCTTCATCAACTGTAAGTGGCTTCAGCCATTTTTTGTTTGGAAAGGCAACCTATTCTCAAGTGCTTTAAATGAATAAAATAAAAAGAACGGAAAAGCAACCTGAGCTTTAGCTGTCTCTCTTTTCTCTGTATAAATCAAAGGGCCACTTGAGAACTTGCTGGACTGGTAAGTTCAACCGTTTCCCAAATAACTCAGGAACTCTCTACCACTTCAGATTTGGCAGTTTGATTTTATTTCGGTCCAGATATAGGCTGCACTCACACAGCATCCTAAAACAGACAAATCACATTATGGCTTAGTTCATATGAAGCCAGCTATTAAATAGTTGTCTCCTTAGTTGGTGGGAACCCGTTCATCCCCTTGGAGATACTGTTTCCTGCACTTCTATTCATGGTTATCTTTCAGTAAATGATGCACAGGCTGTATTCTGACACTTTTCCAGTGCCTAACTTAACCACAATTAACTCAGTCCAAGCTTCTGGGTACACACGCTATTCTGAGCCCATACATTAAGCATTATGCTGTATTTCTATAACCATCTAGGCTAAAAGTTGGCTAGCTAATCTATGGCACAGAAGGTGGTGTTCACACAACTTACAAAAGACCAGACCAGGTTTTTAAAAACACAATTGATGTGTTCATATAACAAGCCATGCTTCAGAAAATAACCCATATTATGACTTCATGTGACAGCCTGAGTTTCCAGAATCCTTCAAGCCAAGCTCGCAGGGGGTCCCCAAGGAGGAGTGTCAAAAGTTAAGATAGCAGCCACATCCATGAAATCAAAGGCCCAACATTTTTCGACATGCGTCACACCCACTAAAAAGGGTGGAGCTTTGATCATATGATTGTGGTGTCATTTTGACTTTTTTGACCCATCCTGGGGACACCCTTGTCAACTCAACCCCTGGTGATTTCATGGACATGTCTATGTAGTTTTCTTGCTAACAGTAAAGAAGTGGTTTGCTGTTCCTTTGATCCAGGATACTTTCTTGCCTTCCCAGTCTGGTGGACAGCCTCAAGATTTCTTAGTGGTCTCCCATCCATTGACTACCCAGGTCCAATCCTACTTAGCTTCCCAGCTACACTAGCTGAGAGACTTTCTTCAGAAAATAACAACCTGCCTTGAAACTCATTTAATCCAGTGGATCTTCTTTTCCCCTTTGTACATTTGCTTATCTCAAGAGTTCTTCAATCTTGGCAGCTTTAAGAGGGGTGGACTTCAACTCCCAGAATTCCCCAGCCAGCATGCTGGCTGGGGAATTCTGGGAGTTGAAGTCCACCCCTCTTAAAGCTGCCAAGATTGAAGAACACTGACCTATCTTCTCCTCCTCCCCCCTTCACCCCCAGACTAGAGTTCCCGGCTTTCCTTAAATAACTCCAACCAGGAGCTAAGCTTTAAAACAAACATAAAATCACGCCCTGCGGGAGAAAGAAACATATGACTCTTGCAGCTGCCGGGGAATGGAGGTGGGGGGGGTGAGGATGAACCGGAAGACCCCGTGGCCGGGACAAAACCTTTCCCTCCAGTCAGACGCGGTCTATTAATAAAGCGCTGCCTGCCTTCGACCGCCCCAGAGAGGCAGAAAAGGGAGCGGGTTCCCGTTCCCACGACACGCAGAGGTAACCCCGGTTTAGTCCGTCGTGCGCACCCAACCCGTAGGATTTGCAGCGAGCCCCGGGCTCCCCAGCGTCCAGAAAACTGGAACGGACCGGGCTTAGGTGTTAACTCTGGCCCACGCATCTTGACAACGCCATCCAGGGATTCTCCTCTCCCAAACCCATTAAAGGAAAACAAACACAGAGCCAGCAAACATTCACTTCCATTTCCCCGGAGTTTCCTTCAAAACCGTAAATGAAATACCAGCGCCTTTCCCGGCCTTTGAGGGGAAGGAGGGAAGATGCTACGCCGAAGCAGCCGCGCCTTTCTGGTTGCAAGATCCTTTCAGCAGCAATTCTATACCGATTTACTGGGAATCAGCCCCACTGGAGGGATTAATTCTGAGTAGACGTTTGTACAATATCAGTTGGTCCGTTCGTTTAGTTCTAGAGGCGGTTGCGTGAATGGGCAGCTTTCTGACCTGTACCTTTACACGGGAGTAACCCACATTGAAGCCACTCAGATTTCCTTACACAGAAAATATCCCTGTGAAGTGCTCCGCCACATTTCCTCCCCTGCTTTTAAGGTATGAGGCGGGATCCGTGAATTGTTTAGCAAAACCTCCTTTTGGCCCGAAGAGAAATCAAACCCGCTTCCAAACTCTTAAATCTGCCCGGATGAGGACTCAGGATGGCGAAGACTCCTTCCGCTCAGTGGGATATACTCTGGGTAAGATGGTGCTTCAGGACTGCAGCCTACCAACCTCCGTCGCAGAGGGGAAAACGCGGATTCACAGACTCTCCCCCTTCGCAGAAGCGAAACGGTTTGCCCCTGATTGCGCTCCCTCGCCCGGATTTATTTCGGAGGAACAGCGCGCAAGAATTGCAGCCGTTCGGGCCGGGCAAGACGCCCAGACATTTTCAGAAAAGAAAGCGGGGCTTGTTAGGAATAGCAGATCCGGGCTACAAAACCCGGGATAACCACCAGATTCCAGCAAAGAGCTAATTTTCTGCATGACTTTGCTAGCCTCTAGTGGTCGTCCGGATTTTTCTTTTGGAGTGACGCGTATTCCTTCAGAAAATGGTCTATCCCACTGTCACTTTATCAAGAAGACAACGTGGATTCTCCTAGAGTTTTGGAACTGTCCCCCCCCCCCCCCGCCTCCCTTTTCCTTTCTCTCTCCGTTTCTGTTTCCCCTCTCCATTTCTGAACCTCCCAGCAGGAATCCGTGGACAAGGAGGGTTGGGAACAGCCACGCGCTTACACCAACGGCTTTCTCTCCTGCGACATAATCCAACCTTCCCCCGACCAAATTTCTCTTGCCTGGGAACTTGGCTTGAAGAAGAGTGCAATCTTAAACATCTCTTAAAGACTCCTTAGAGTCCTGGTAGCTTCGTGGACGCATCCCTGCCCTGGCCGTCTTCTACCGAGAAGTAAATCTTACTCCCACATGTAGAGGACGGTCAGTGCAAATTTCTCACTCCAGGCTAAACTGGGGTTATTTTAGCCCCTTTATTCCAATGGCAACTTCTAGGGGCCCCCTCTATTATTGGATGGAAACTCTCACCATCCCTTTTATCGGGGGTGGGCTGGGTGATAGGCTTTGTAATCCAGCAGTATCTGGTGACAACCCCCCCCCACCCCCCCGCAGTCTGCAGTGGGTGACTGTTCTGGAGCTGCAATGCCTGATATGGCTTTGAGCTGACCAAGCCCCACCTGTTGTTGCTGCTAGGAATTCATTGGCGGCCCAACTGCAGAGAATTCCTAAGAGAAACCGCTGCGCGAAAAAGCGACGCATCCAGGAGTTTCTTTGTAAAAGTCTTTGCACTGATACACGAGAACAACAACAACAGAGCGCTTGCCGAGCGCGGCTCCGATGCAGCCCCCTTGCAACAGAAACTCCGCCCCGCCCCCATTCCACTTACTCACCCACCCACTTACTCATCGGTTATTATTAGCTGAGTGTTCAGGCTTGTCCCCAGCGCTGAGTTTCCAGGAGGCGTATTTCGGCGGCGGCGGCCGAAAAGCGCTCGGTCCGCTCAGAGATCCCTCGGCCTCTTAGGAAAGGCTCGGGCTCCCCCCGCCCCGCTCTCGTCCGCTTTTCCACATAGGCGGCGTGCGAAAGAGGGTCTCTCCCCGTCCTCAGTCGACCCTGCAGGGGAGAACATCCTTCTCCACGCTGAGTTTGTTAGAAATCAGTGTGGGGAGCCCTTGGAGTTCTCCTTCCTTCTCTTTCCCCTTCCCTTTCTCATTTCCTTGAGAAACCAGGTGGGGGGGGGGGCGAGGGATGAAAGGAGAAAAAAAAAGGGGGGGAGGAGGGTGAGAGAGAGAGAGAGAGAGAGAAAGAAGGAAAGAAGGAAGGAAAGAAGGAAAGAAGGAAAGAAGGAAAGAAGGAAAGAAGGAAAGAAGGAAAGAAGGAAAGAAAGAAAGAAAGAAAGAAAGAAAGAAAGAAAGAAAGAAAGAAAGACAGACTTGCCCAACACAGCGATTTCCAAACATCTTGGATATCCGCATCTATAGATTTCAGAGGCGCGCCCACACGCGGATATTAGATAGGTGTTTCTCTCATCAGGCAAGCAAACGCACACACACTGGTTGGAATGATTGTCCTCTCCTTCCCAGATCCAGCACGGGACCCGGTCCTTGCGCTGGAGGGGAGGAATGACAGTTGCTATACAGTACAATCGGCAGCCTTTCCCGGAATGCGGACTCCGCGAACGCGGCGGGGTTGACTCCCGAGTAAATCCGCATGGACTGGCTGGCCCTTCTTAAGGGTTCCACCCGCAGAGCCTTCCGGGAGCGTTAGGTTTGGCACCCTCATTCTCACTGCCCTCCGCCTCCTTGTTTTTTAAGGAGATCCTACAGCAGGAAAAACCTGGGGCTCCTGAAAAGTCCCGCCGGCCGGCGCCCTCCGCAACCCGCCCTTCTCCCCCGTCCTTTTGGCGGCCGGCCGTCTAGTTAACGCAGCGACTCCCCGGGGGTTTCATTGGACTCCCTGATTCTCCTTTTTCAACCCCCCCCCCCCACCTCAAATTAATTCCCGGCTCCTCCAACTTCTTGCTCCTCTCGGTGTTGTACATACTGGTGCAGGAAAAACCGAACAGATGGTGATTGATACAAACTCCATTTCGGCTGCTCAGCCCTCCTGCCCCCCCCCCCCCCGGCAAATTTTGCCGGCTGAATGCCAAAGCGTGTGTGTTGGCTGGTGGCAGCTGATTAAGGGCAATGATTTACGGCTAAGTTTCTTCTCCCTCCTCCTCTCCCCGCCATCAAAGAAGAGGAAGGGATGATACTGTTAAAGGCAGCAATTTTGGGGAGACAGATAAGACAGCACACCCTGGAGGCTTTCTGTGAAACCAGCCAACAAATCTAAACCTACATTCCAAATACCTGGAACAGGGCAGCAATCAATTGGTCACAGATTAAATACAGTCTCTATTATGACTTTGCCTGGTAATCTGTTACTTCTGACAATAGCAGCCTCTAGATTTATGTAACTGCCCCTCACCTGTCCACATGGCTAAGAGTCGGTATATTTCACAGCGCAGCGCGGCGCAAGGGAAGATTGGCTGAACTGCTGCGGTTCCGGCCTCTCCTGCTCCAAGCCACTGAAATAAGTTGGAGGGTGCAATTTGGGGAGGTTGCTACAGCAAAGCAATTTTCAGTGATTTCCCAGAGATTTACCCAAGGAGGAAGTGGACAGACACAGCTGGCTGGAAGGGACAGAAATGCAGTCCTGGACCAGAGGGGTGAGGCATGGATGAGCCAAAACATATACATGGGGAGCGCCAGACATGGAAGACGTTGGACAGGTCAACCGCCAACTGTGTGCCCCAGCAAGGGCTCAGGATTTACAGACATCACTTGACAGAACAACACTTTGGGACGGCTATAAAAGACTGTCTTATTTCCTTCAGGGCACAAACTCACATGTAGTCAACAGAACTGCCAGGTTTATAGTCAGGGCTGTTCAACTGAGGACACGTTTTACAGAACACATCAAGGTAGCCTGTAGAGGCAGTGCTTTCATCTAAATACACACTGTTTGGATTTTAGCACTCATTTTATGCTTTTCTATTCTGTTTTTTCTCGCACTGTTTTTATCTCTCTCTATTTTATCTTACACTATTTGATCTTACCTTATTCTATTTTATCTTTCCTTACTTTTCTTTACCTTAACTTATTCTATCCTACTTGATTGTGGTTGATGCTCATTGATTCTTGATATGGCCAATTGACTAATCAACAAAGATATATGATATATGATATATGATATATGATATATGATATATGATATATGATTGATATATGATATATGATATACGACATGACATGACATGACATGACATGACATGACATGACACTACACTGTGGGCAGGTAACACAGACAGGGGTTTCATTAGCTGGGTAAGAAACATCATTTGAGAAGATTCTATATTGCAAAGCACATGTTTTGGTGGAGTTCTGATGAGAGATATAAAATACCCTCCCTCAATGTTCTTCAAATACCCTTTTGATTGATTATGTGCCATCAACTCCTAGTGACCACATAGATTTTCTCCATGATTAAATATCCTACTTCGGGGCCATTTAATACAAGGCAATATGGATCAACCTTACACAATCCCAATTCCACCTGGGTGTCATCACTGCAGAACAAGCATAGGAATGCATGACAGAAAGGGCTGAACTCACTCTTGTGGTATCTAGCCTTCTGCCTCCCCGGGGTTGTCCACAGACTATAGTAAAAACAAAAATAAAACAAACATAACACAACAAAGTGGTGGCTGCAACAGAGTGATTGAAACTCCCCCTGTTTTTAATGCATGGCATAAAAACGGGTGGAGTGTCAATCACACCATAGTGTGGAAGATAACGTCCATTGGGGGGAAACCAGAGGTCAGAACTGACAACCTTTATCTTGCAGAAAGTTCCACATTCAATTTGTGACAAATGCTCCCCGCAAAAAAAAAAAAAAAAAAAAAAGGAAGGGGAAGAAGAAGCAGAAGAAGCAGCAGAAGAAGCAGAAGCAGAAGCAGAAGAAGATAACAGTTTATGGGCAACTGTACTGAAGAACTGTAACAGTCTTGTAGTTACATACTGGATGGGCAAATAGACACTTACTCATTTCCTTTCCTTCCTTTCCCCTGATCAGGCACTTCTGATCATCATAGGATGTTATTACCCTGGAGACCTCTTTCTCCTTTCCCTGGTGAGACTCATTCTGTCTCTGTCTCTGTCCCTCTCTCTCTCTCTCTCTCTCTCACACACACACACCCTCCTAACCTTCCTTTTAAAAACTCCTCTTCACAAAGAAAGGTTTTGCTTGGCAATCAAGTCAAAGTCTCTAGTCCTCAGATCATCATCTTCGGCAGGGTTGGGGGGGAGTGGAGACTCTTTCTAGACAAAATCGGCCGCAAAGACCATGTGAAATCATTGTTCGTGCCAAGCTACACTCGGGTTCCGAAAGGCCTGATTTATTAGCTTGTCAAGGGAAGCATTGTTGAGGAAGGCAATCAGAAAACACTTACCTAGCGAAACTAAAATGACTGCCTTTTCATGGGCTAATTTGTATAACTCCCATGGAGGAACTTGGGAAGTGTTTGATGAGGCATAAAATGATGATTAATGTATTTATTGGCCCATTGCTCATCAAACAGGGGCAGTATATCTTTTCTGTATTGGGTGTCGGCTTCAGGAGCCATGTAGCTCCTCGAGAACCAGCCAAGACAAATCTCCTTTTTCTTGGGGTCTCCACCACTGTAACCTGCCTGACCTGAAGAACACCTTACCTGAAACAAGACAACATCAGGGGAAGGCGAGAGACAAAAGGACCACTTGATTGGCTGGTAATTGAGAAATGAGAAGGAAAAAAATGGCTGCAAGGAAGGGTTGTCCAATTCAGTTTTCAATTACTTTGACAGAAACCAGGTAAGGTGTGAGACGTGGGGGTGAAGGTGGAAGAGAGAGCAGAGAGAAAAACGACAAATCAATTTTAACTTTCAGAAAACAGGTGGTCAAACTGCCTTATTGTTGCATGGATGAAAGAAGAAAATAATCAGTAGAGCGCTTTGGCAAAACCTCATTTTTTCTCACAAAGTCTTCTTAGATGTCACAAGATCTGGTACAGCTCTGACCCAAATATGGGGATCAGGAAGATCAGACTGTAGACAAAGAGGCACCCTTGCATGGGTCCCAAGTGGTGTGGCTTTTCCATTTGGGGGGTGGGGGTTCTTCCCCAGAAAGGATCAGTGTTTCTGACCTCCTTCCTTCTGTTCATATGAAGCAGCCACTGAAGGCATGTAAAAAATATAGCTGGATAATAAACAGCCTTCTTAAATTCTCCAACAAACTGGTGGACAGAGAAATTGGTGGACTTCCCCCCTCCCCCCCCCAGGGGAAGATAAAATTCTCCAGTTTCTAAAGAGCAGGACAGTGTCTGCTGGAGCTCCAGCAGAAAAGTTCAGTCTTGATGTCTTTTCTTCAGATTTCATAGAACTGCAGGAAACTGGGTCCTGTTAGAGAAAAATGGGGCATTCACATACATTCCTTTGCCTCCTCAAGTGCAGGAACACCTCTTTCCATCTCTAAACATTTCTCTGAAATTCTCACTTTTGAGATATTAGAAAAGCCAACCCTTATTCATCCAATTGTATGAGAACCGGTAGAGGGAAAGTCCAGATTAAATTTTTAGCACAGCATTAGTTAAAAGAAAAATCAACAAAGGTAAGTTGTTTGGTATCTTCTCCAACATTGTCCTATTATTTCAAAATGTGAGGACTTGGAGGGCCACAAAAATGGAGAACACACGTGGCCTTGGTGTCAGGAAATGTCCACCTCTGTTGTGGAGCAAAACATCCTTGTTACTCAATTGTTACATCTGAGAGAGAATCTAGAGGCAACAACAATTGACTAAAGTAGTGTATGTGTCAAGATGTCACATAATCATCAATTGCCCAAAAGGAATACATTCAACACCCACAATTATAATACATGTTTAGTCCAAGCAATGCTAAAATCAAAAGCATAGTTGTAGTTGAAAGACAAGGAATGTCTTAAAATTCACTCAGGGAAATGGAACAATTAAGACTTCAGGGCTGTCCTAAAAGCTTTTTTTGTGGAATGTCCTTTTCTGTATCTTCTAAAAATAATTGCTACATTAAAATTTAGTTGTCAAGAGTGTCCTTTTATAGTTGAACACCCAGCTGCACAAGTCACTTAATGCTGAAGAGCGGGGGGTGATGGCTTGATGCTGAAGAGCGGGGGGTGATGACTTGAACCCTATAATCTGAACCCCAACATCTTAAAGTTACCATGATCTACCTGAGAAAGTTTCTGTCTCCTGAAGAACAATGGAAAGACTCCCATCTTAATTATCACCTGTGCTCTGGAAAGGAAATTTTAGCTTTTGTGGTAAGTAGTTTGCTACCAGTACGGAACATGATGAAACTGTGGTCAAGAAAAGAAAAGGGGGGAGGGGGGAAGGAGCGGGGAGATCTTCTATCCCAGTCCTGCAGGAAATACCTTCTATTGTTTCCAAGGCAATATTTACAAGAATAAACAACAAAAATGTATTTTTATTGAATAAACCAAGTTCCTATAACTGGATCTCTAACACCTCAGCTGAAAATTTTAGAGTGAGGGGACGATACTAGAAATCACTAGTGAGGAATGGTCTCAGTATCTCACATTGGTTAATTGGAAGGGAAGCTAAGAAGCAGTATGTTAGACCAGATGACAACCCCACTAGGTAGAGCAAACCAAGACGACTAAAATTCTCTTTATTGAGATTGGTTATAATAACAGAATCTCCCTAATGAATTAGGGAGGCACCTGCATGAGTCCCTTCTGAACGTTACCTTGTTTCCCAGGACTTAAAAGAAGTTGCATCTACTTTTGCTTACGTAGTAGTTGTTGCATATTTCCATCAAGGTCCTCTTCCTTACTCCCTACACCAGGTCAGGCTATTTATATCTTGCTTGGCGTGGTCGCTTCCAACTTGACAGAACTCTCCAGGGTTGATCATGTATTGGTCCTTTTAGAGAAAATGCCAAGCACTGAGCTAGCTATGCATTCAAAACTTGCACACTACCACTGAACTGGATCACTCCCATCCAGTTTGAAACATGTAGCTCTTCTTTTCCCAGTTATAGGAGAGAGAGGTTTAACAATAGAAAAGAATCTCTGTAGCTCAGGGTTGATCTGTGGCATCCTTGGTGCTCTCCGAGCTTGGTTGTTTGCTTGCAAATGTTTCATTACCCAACTAGGTAACTTCATCAGTGCTACTGAGTGTGGGGTTTGCTCCCTGTTTATATACAGTAGCTTGCCCTGGCAGTGTTGGTGGGGGTGTGGTTTTCTCATTGGTAGTTCCTTGATTAGGGTACAATAAACAGGGAGCAAACCCCACACTCACTAGCACTGATGAGGTTCCCTAGTTGGGTAGTGAAACGTCTGCAAGCAAAGAGAGCACCAAGGACTCCAGAGAAGTGTAATTCCAATCTGGAGATTTTCCTTCAGTATCACCATTGTGAATGGGTATTGTGGTATATCCGCTCTAAATCTGGGAAAATTAGCTGCTAAGGGATGTTCAGAGAAGAATTAATTGATACTTTGCACATATACCTGTGAATTTTAGTGTTTGAGCATGCATGTCTGAAAAATTACTGCTGATTGAGAAACTGAAGAATGAAGGGAACACAAATGAAATAAGAGAATTAGCATTTTTACATTCTGTAAAGAGAATTCCTGGTTATAACCTGTTCTGAATATGGTGGGACTGGTAACCTTCTTTGAATATCTGATGGGAGGAAGAAAGATTTATTCCAATGTATGTATTTATGTGCCTGACTGCTCTGTTCTCCCTTCCCTCCTGGGATCACACCCTTAATATTCTTCCTTTTTGCGGAAAAGAGGCCCCTATCCTATTTTCATAATTCCAGCAATATTTTAAGCCCTTATGATTTTATATGCACTGTTATAAAGATGTATGCAAGAGAATGGTTCATGCAGCCTTAGACAATGACAGTTTTGGGATATAATTGCTTTAATGTGGGCAATTAAGACTAAGTGCATGTAGTTTTAGTGACTGTCTTACATTCCTCTGAAACATTATAATGATCAATACGCATGATTTGTAAGTTGCTTCTTATTGATCGAATGGTAAAATCTTTGACCTTCTTTTGAGGAAATAATTTGCTAAATTATGACACCATGTTAAGTCTTTCTCAGTTCAGAGGTGAGGAGTAATGGCATATCAGACTGGTATTGTGGGGGTGGGGGAGGTTGTAACTAGTGAGAATTTTTTAATTTAATTCATTTAATTAAGGTGAGAAATGTTTGTACTTTGCCTGAAAAATAGAGGTATGCTCTATTCACAGACCTTTCACACATGGACAGGACCATCTAAGTCCATTGGAGTTGGGTGGCTAATGAATTCAATCAGTCAATAAAATAAAAATAAATCTACTTTGACTTGGAAATGAATTGCAGCACCTTTTTGATGGTTGCCTCAATTTTGTTTCATACCTTTAATAAAAAAAAAAAAGAATTGTTACTCACCTATGATTTGTACTTTGGTGGATAAATAAGAAGAAACTGGGTCATACATGGAACACCTAATAATGCTGTTAAGTTCCAACAGATGCCTATGTATCTTAACTTACATCATAATAACATCAGCTCTTTCAGTTACATTCCTAACTGGGTTAGAAAACCAAACTATTCCCTCATCTCAACCTTGGAAAGCAGCTTAGTTTCTTCTGAGAAAAATTGGAAGCGAAGGCTACCTGTTAGAGCTCTTGATGATTTCCCAGGAAAGATGGAGAAGCTAAGTGTAACAGGCAGGGGGGTTTGCAGGAGATGGTCCAAAAAGACAGGACAACAGTCACAATGGTGTGATCAAAGCTTTTCACAGGTGACACAGATTAAAAAAAAAGTCAGAACTTTGATTGTACCATTGTGGTTGCCATCTTGACTTTTGATCATACCCTGTGGACATTCCTGGCAGAAGGAAAGGGCATCAAGGTATGGAGCGGGGGAAAAGGGGAAGTATGACCTATTCTTTAGCAAAGCCCAACATTACAATGTTTTAAAAAGTGTCCATATATGTTTTCTTTTATTTGGGACAAGCGCTGCAAATTGCCAAAGAGGGTAGTCCAGAGGTACTGAAAGTGAATGTTGGTGTCATCATTAGTTCTTTATGTTACATGTGTTTATTTAATAAAATGATACTATTTCCCCTGTTGTGAGAACAATCAAACTGTTCAAAATAGTGAGAGAGAGAGAGAAAGTGTTAACTTTGTGAAAATTAAAAAAAAAAAATACTGTACGTTTTCTGCATCGGGTTTATAGAATTCAGAACACCTAATTCACACATTTCTTCTCCACTAATTGCTTTGTCGTTTTCAAGCTTATTAACTGTGTCACTCTGATGGCTTTTCCCCTCTTTCAGTTTCTTGCTATAATATTTAATATAAATGACTCTCACTCATTTACAAGCCTTTGAAGTTCTTGAAAGTTTAAATGATTGATAGCCTTTATTCACCCCAGAGTTCAAAGTTTTGATACAGGATTAAAACAACAATAATAACAAATAGTGACATTTGAAGATAAAAGATGACATCTTGATTAAAGACAGAACAAATTGCTTGGCATGGGATCAAAACTCTAATTTTCTGTTTTGGATAATGTCCTCTTCTGTTCACTTACAGGAGACAATGCCTGTGATAAGGCAGAGTCAAGGGGCACTATTACCTTGGCTTACCTTCTGGAAATTGAGAATAATCATTCATCCTGGAATTAACTGATCAGTTTTGATCATGACAACATTAAAGTCAAATATTGTCACCCACCCTCCCAACTTGAATAAAAGAAATTCTGAAAAACTTAGAAGGAGCCAATGGTGCGACCATGAGATTGAAGCCCCATTTTTAAAAATACATCAACACACACAAAAATGGATGGGACTTTAATAACATGGTTGTGGACACCATCCTGACCTTTTTGACCCTCTCACAGACCCTCCTAGTACAAGCAAAAAAAAAAGTCTATAATAATGAAGGGTATTGCTCCAGATTGTTAATCAAAAACTTTGCTATCGGCATTATCCATTTCTTGCCCAAATTAGCAGATAACTGTCAGGAGCATAAGCTGAAACATTTTTTTTCCTGCAACTGGCCAAGTAATTAGGATTTGGGGCTGACATAGTTGCCGAGTTTTACCTAAAATAAAAGAGATGACTTTCAAGTATCTGTGTTGGCCCAGAAGTCCAGGCTGTAAAATGTCCAATACAGGAGAGCTTAAAATTCACACAATCTCCCTTAACAAAACAACAACAGGCCTAGAAAATATGGTTGGAAGGGTCTATAAATCTGTTCTTTTAAATGTTTCTTCTCCCTTAACACTCAACAATGAAACTAGACCCACCATCTGATGATTTAGCCTGTTTTGAAGACAAATTGCATCATTTAATCTCTCCAGGTGACATCTTGGTTGATCAAACAGTTGTCAAGCTGTTTGTGGTTTCAATGGCTATTAAGCATCTCTTCCTTGGCTAAATGAGTACATTCACTATCAACCCTCTAGCTATTCATAAATTGATATTATGTTGGTGAAACAAGACCTAGCTGAGCGTCACAGACTCCTGGGGGCTAAAAAGGGCTTTGAAGAAAATATTTCTATATCATTTTGCAAAGTCCCCCCTTTTTCCTCCCTCTCCTTCTCCTCACCCCCCACACATAACCCACTTCTAGCCCAAAGGCAAAATACTTTCCCATTATCTCCCTTCGAACATGCACTAAGACTCTGCTATTTGTGTAAGGCTAAGCTGTTTGTGTTCCTCTGTGTGAGCTGGAGAATATCAGAAAAGTCACCATTCCAGTTGATCAGCAACAGGGCAATGTGAAAAGCTGCTCCATAATGGACAAATTGTATTCATGTGATTGATGATTGAATTTATATCCTGCCTTACTGTAGTTCCAACATTCAAGCTTAAAGCAAAAACAAAAAACCTATCATTAACATCTAAGCCAACATTAAAATCATCCACTACAATAATTAACAATCAAACATTTGATACAAGGGATAGGGTTTCACCACCTTACTAGATTCTGGGTGTCAAACACATGGCCTTAGGGAGCACATTACATAGACCGGGAGATGCACAGGATACAGGCCCTCCCTTAGGACCTGATAATTGAGCTTCTGGGAGGGGGAACTTTCTCAGAATGGCCTCTCCTGGTGATCTAAGTAATCTGCCAGCAGGTTAATAAGGCTTCAAGCCACTTAGGGCTGTAAAGATTATTACCAGCATCTTAAACTATGCTGGTCAGACAACCGGTAGCTAAGGCAGATCTTTCAGTAAAAGCATCATATGCCCCCTGTACTCTGAATGGGTTAGCAGCCTGGACACTGTGTTTTGTACAAAATGCAATTTCCTAACAGTTTCCAAAGGTAGTTCCACATTACGCACATTGGAGGAGTTGGCCTAGGTTGGAACCAAGGCTTAAAATCTCTGAACGGAACCTCTACATAGACCTGTAGGATTTTCTTAAAAAGCCTTGTCCAAGTCTTCCATCTCTGTTGGGCCAAGTTCCATAATTGTCTGGGGTGGATTGGGGATTATTGACACAAAGATAAGAAATGCTGCAGAAGCCCTCTTCTTCTGGAGTTAATGGGATTTATAGTCCAACCCTTCATACAATGAGTACAGTAGGAGGAGTGTTGTACTCAGCTTGTATAACAGGTTATACAATAGCTGCCAGAATCTGGCCAAGAATTAAATGCATACAGTAGTCCTCATACATTGGTGCTGTCAGTTCTGACTCTATCAGTTCCTTCTCCAGATTGTTGTGGACTTAGTCCTGGTTCTCTTTGCATCTGACAAACACTAACTCACACTACTCGAGCCACCATACCTCAGTAGAGAGTAGAGCACTGATTTGCATGCAGAGAAGATACATTCAATTCCTGTCATCTCAGGTAGATTTGGAAAACTCTCAGCTGAAGCTCTGGAGAACTGCCAGTTCATGCAGGAAACTGCAATCTACCAGATGTTGTGAACTACAACTTTTAGCACAGCCCAAAAAAGGGGATTCAGAATCTTCTGGAGGGTTAAATGTCCCACACCAATAATGTAGCTAGAGATTGATGATTTGATTCATATAAAGCTGTTTCCCATGTTCATCTGTTTAATTGCGTAAGTCATCCCTTCGGAATATAACAATTTGCATTTCTAAGAAAAAATTGTGATCCTTATGACAAAAAGGTTTATGTAGCCTTCTACAATGACTTCATTCAGAAGATTCTCATTCATCTCAGAGGAAAACATCTGTAGTACATAGTTCAGTAAGCCAGAGGCAGCAAAGTTCATGAATGAAGTGGGACTTCCCTGATCTCTGATGCTAGGTTCTTGTTAGGTTTATCCTTAATCCTCCTTTATCACCACACAGTTCACCTGATAACAACTTCCTCGCTGCTTACAAGTGCTTTGAAGATTTATTAGGTACTTGTCAGACAATGTTTTGAAGGCAAAACCTTTTAACATAAACTCTGGGCCTGGATCTTTAATCTGAAGTAATGTTCCTAGAAAGACACTAATTTTCTTCAGCAACATAATGCAACCTGAGATTCAAATGCCACATCCTCTTTTTCCTTTAGGGTGAGTAGTCCTCCCCAACTGCTAAGTATTTCCTTTAATTATTAGATTACTAATTACAAAACTCTTTATTCAATAGTTTTTTTCCAGATGTGCATGAACAAAATAAAGCATTTGCTTTTAAAAATATAGCTGCATTCCTTCCTCATCCAGTGACTCACCACTTCAAGACTGTTTTAGACATACAGTCTGATCATTTAATGGCTGCAACATTGAGTGGCCAGCTAAAGGTGTAATTTGCAGTGGAACTAGTTTCCCTGTTCAGCTGTAAGCTCTCAAAGTTGCATATGTGCCTAATGCTTGATCAAGTGCCTGTCTGTCTGTCTATCTCTACAGTATCTGTCTGCAGTATCTATCTATCCATCTATCTATAGTATCTCTCTCTACAGGAGCTATCTATCTATCTATCTATCTATCTATCTATCTATCTATCTATCTATCTATCTATCTACAGTCTCTCTACAGGAGCTATCTATCTATCTATCTATCTATCTATCTATCTATCTATCTATCTATCATCTATCTATCTATCTATCTATCTATCAATCATCTATCTATCTATCTATCTATCTATCTATCTATCTATGTACAGTCTCTCTACAGGAGCTATCTATCTATCTATCTATCTATCTATCTATCTATCTATCTATCTATCATCTATCTATCTATCTATCTATCTATCTATCTATCTATCTATCTACAGTATCTCTCTCTACAGGAGCTATCTATCTATCTATCTATCTATCTATCTATCGATTGATCTATCTATCTTTCTTTCTTTCTTTCTTTCTATCTATCTATCATCTATCTATCTATCTATCTATCTATCTTTCTATCTATCATCTATCTATCTATCTATCTATCAATCTATCTATCTACAGTATCTCTCTCTACAGGAGCTATCTATCTATCTATCTATCTATCTATCTATCTATCTATCTATCTATCTATCTATCATCTATCTATCATCTATCTATCATCTATCTATCTATCTATCTATCTATCTATCTATCATCTATCTATCTATCTATCATCTATCTATCTTCTATCTATCTATCTATCTATCTATCTATCTATCTATCTATCTATCATCTATCTATCTATCTATCTATCTATCTATCTATCTATCTATCTATCTATCTATCTATCTATCTATCTATCTATCTATCTATCTATCTATCGTCAATCAAGAGGCAAGATTAACCAGCCCTTGGAATGTTCATTCTCACATGAAGTAGCTTTTTCCCTTCTGAGAGCTATGAGGGCCAAATTTGTTTGCAAATTTTATTTTAAATTGCAGGTTAATATGGAAGAAAGATGAAATGAATAACACGAGGAAAAGTGCTCAGGACTGCAAACAAACTTATCTGTACCTACACACAAATGAATGCATAAGTGCATTTGGTTGAGCAATATAAATGTAAGGGGATTTGTGATTGTTCATCCTCACAGGCCCCCATTCTACATTTACCGTCTTCTGAGATGGGGATCAGCCTTAGCATCTATGTGTCTAACTACTGTTTTCTGTGCTCTGTCCACTTATTCTGTCTCTGTGCACCCCATTCCTCCTAAATGTGACTCAGAGTCAGACACATCTATAGAGGGTGGGATGATAAAACATCACACCAACATGCCACAAACTCCACCTCTTGTTATGTGCGCTGTGCTGTCACATTATGCACCTATGGAAGGGCAAAGCTTGCTTCGCAATGGCACAAGACATGAATTCATTACGTTTCATTGTTCTGACGAAGCCGTTTGCAAAGCCGGTGCAAGAAATTAACTTCAGAAGTGGAGTTCTCACAATTTGCTGTAGCTTCTGGTTCCTGAGGTTCTTTTGCTCTCCAGCCAACATTGAAAACAGTAAATAAGACACAGTAGCAACCATTTTGATGAATGCATACATAGGTTTTCAGCAGATTTCTTTCTGTGCTGTGGTTTTCTGGTATGTCCCCCCTTGAACACTACGGCAAAGGAATCTCTTGCAAACCTTTTTTTTTTGGTGCAGTTTCTTGCTGAGGAACGTATAGTTAATATATTTTAATATAATTAAAATATATAATTAATATATAATTAATATATTTTCTTTTATTTCTGTAAACGTGTGTTGTTATAAATTTTAATTGTATCTCTATTTATTGTTTTAATATGTTGTGAGCCGCCTAGAGTCCCCCATTGGGGAGAGATGGGCGGGGACAAGATAGATAAATAAATTAAGTAAGTAAGTAAGTAAGTAAGTAAGTAAGTAAGTCCTTAACATAATTAAGAAATCTCTTGATACTGCCTGCACAAATGTAACACTGGCTCAGATATGAACATTCTTAATACAAGCAGACAGACAGACAGACAGAAACTTTATTTCAGTCATTGACCAATAAAAATACATTCTATAAAACAAACGAAGCAAAATTATTACTGTTAATACAAGCATGGATGCAGTGCTGTCTGATTTAGAGATTTTTGCACTTTCTCCCTCCAGCGAGGGGCCACTGAAAACAAAGCAGAAATATCAAAATTCCAAAAAACCTGGGTAGCAATTTGAAAGGGGGGAATTTTGGAAGTATTCCTGTCCTGAAGTAAGTTAGTTCAAATGTTTACACTTGACTACGGTACACTAACTACTATTTTGAGGACCACAGAAGATTCAAAGAAGGTGATTTTTAAGTCCAGGTATATAACCATCAGTAGTTGTGTTGAAATTATATGCTATATTCTTAGGTATTATTTATTTTCCCTCTAGTAAAGCCAGGGGAAAATAACTCTTTCGTGTTACCAAAATATAAGCTTAAATCTCTATACTTAACCTGTCCAAAGTAGGAAAGCAAAATTCTACAAAAGCTGGCAAAGGTTATAATTTATATTTTGCAGAGAACAATCTTATCTCTGTGTTGGTATTTGCTATGAGCTCCATTACTTCATGACAGTAGCTGTTCCTTATGTCAAAAATATGGATGTTCAAAAATATGCATTTTCGAATATATATTTTCTATCACATATGAACAATACATTCATTTCTGTTATAGCTCTTGAAATATTTAAGAGAGATAAGTAACTATGGCATATTCACATATAGTCTGAACATAACGTGCAAATCTTGGAAAATCTGATTCTGAATTACATGGTTCATTTGAAAATCATGTTCAACAATTGAAGGCAATTTGAAACCCTGATCCAGTTTAATCTGGAAATTTACACTGAATCATTGAACTGAGTCAATTGAATTTGGATTTCTGAATCAATTCTGAAAAAAAACAAACTGTTTGGTGCCTATGTGGAAACATCCACATTGATTTAGAGACATCTGATTGGCACAATTCAAATGGATATATGGATTCAATCTGAAAATTCAGTTTGATTCAGAGGCTCAGTCAAATTGCCTTCTAACTGAATTTTCAAACAGTGTATTTGTTAACCCCTTTATGCCCTTTATTTAGACATGGTAAATAATAATTTTTTTAAACTGGTAATTAATATGTGAACCAACTCACTTGAACATTATTGAGTTCAGGTGTCACCCAATGATTAAAACCTCCATGTCACCATCTTTTTTTTTTATCACAGTGGACAGCCAGATCCTTCTGGGAAGTTCCCAGGAAAGGTGTGAAGGCAATAGGCTTCTTCTGTGGATACTTCCCAACAGTAGACATTCTGACTCTGAAGATCAAGAATGAATATTATCAACAACTGATGTTGCGATCAGTAAAAGATGAGATCAGATGGGTAAACAAGTCCCAGAATATTAAGGTACATGAGATATCTTAAGAGCTTTGTCCAACTTGAGTGTCACAGCAACCAGGGGAACTCCAGAATAACCTTGCAGCTGCCCCAAGGCTATACTAACTCTATAACAAAAGAAGGAAACTGCAATCTACATAATACTTAAACCAGTTATCCTATCCCAAATTTTGCTTGGCCTTCTCTAGAGCACGCTTCAATGCTCTTCCATTTGCAATCATGGATGGTAGATATAATCAGACAGACTTTTCACACAGAAGATGCCTCTGTATCTCTGATGAAATTGAAACCTTAGAACATATCTCCCTGAGGTGTAGATTTTACAAGGAATTGTACTTGCAACTAATTCAACTACCAATAGACTGCCTGTCTGTTCAGACCAATGGTATTTAGCATTGTTTCCTAAAAGATAAGCAACCTGAAATCATCTGTACAATAGCTAAATTGCTAGGATTTTATTATATTCTGAAATTGTACTTGGTTGTTTTAACATTTATGACCTGGTCTTGGATTGTAATAAAATGTTTGCTTGAGCTGTGCAATTTCTGGATCTGCCTGACCATCTGGATATATAAACCCAGGTGAGCTTCTCATCCTTATTCACCTAGGGATCCCAACATATATTTTAAATAAGAATGCACTTCTGAGTTCTATGGATTAATGGATTGTTTGTATAAAAGAGTGCCATGATGCACTCACTGCACCACAGATAAAGTCAGAAAAGTCTGTCTTATTGATCTTGTAAATTACATTCTTAGCTGTATCTCAGTTTCGCAGAGTGAGGGCTGGTCGCTGGTGCTGAAAATCATAATAATTCCTCTAAGACATTGCGTGGTAGAGATCCTGCTTATATTGGCCATATAGCCCTCATTCTTTTGCTTATTTCATCACTCCAGAGAGATCCAGTGTAGTGTACTGGGATTTTACACAGGGTCACTGTAAAGAATAAAGCAAAACCCCAAAATATTGAAAACGTGTTATGATGAAGCCATCTATTCGTTTAACATGGGGATTTGCAAAATGGGGCATCAGAGCTATGGGTGCCAAACCGTTTCCAGATAGTTTTGCATTTGCTCCATATAGTTGCCATAAAAATGCAAACCCCATTTGTTGTCTATTATAAACAGGGTTGCTCCAGTCGCGAAGCAGATATTCTACCCTGTAACGTTCCAGAGATAATATTCCTTCACTTCACTTCTCTTTCTTCCTTTCTTTTCAATGCCTTCTCTGATCTGTTAATCATGCATCACAAATTGGTCTGGAATCCGTCTTCCTAGGTATTGGAGAAGGCACCCAGCACACATTTTTCTTTTTCTTTTTTTTGAATGGCAAACACACTTCAAGAGAGATTTGGCAGGGGCTTTGAAAAGCAAACACTATTTTACTTGGAAAATATTAATAACCTTTATGACACCTGCCTTTTGATCTTAAGAGAATCATTAGATGGCTTGCACAGCTGAAGCCTTTGTGGTGCCTTTTGAGCAACAAAAGAGATTAATAGATGATCAGAGAGTTTCCTTGGCTCGGCTAGCTAAGGAGCGGGCAGGGATGGGACTGGCTACAGATGCTTCTCCAAGGCTCACATGGACTGGTGGAAATTCTTTCCTCAGCCTTCCCCAAACTGCTCTCATGGCAGCTGTCAAGACTTGCTCCGGCAACCATCTTTGAACATTGACCCCAAAGGCAACTGGTAGGGGATTCAATATATGTTCTGGCTCCCAGATCCTCATCTAAGAAAGGATGGATTCATCCTTCTAAAAACAGACCAGGCTTGATCAAGTAATAATCTCAGGCCTCTAAAATAAAACTTTGGCTTTAAGCTTGCTTGTTGACTTAACTTATAAAGAGGTTTAGGCAAAGGGGCATTCCTTCTTTGCTGCTCCATCAGGATGTTTCTTCCCATTTATTTCAAGGCTTTGATTATTATGGGCAAAGCCCTAAATGACTTGGGAGCCATCCAGGGTCTCTGAAGCACCACATTCTCTGTTTATTGTTGTTACAATCTACTGTATAGTCCACTGTCAAGGGCTGAGAAAGAGAAGCTCACGAGTGAGAATAAAAGCTTATCTTGTGGGTAGCTCTAGAACAAATCTTCTTAGCCATGAACATTGCTTCAGCTTAACTAGCTTACTCAACTGACGGGCATGAAGGTAGAAATGAGGTAACTCTGTTGTTATTTCTCAGTATTTATCTGATGTAGATATGGCTTATCTACCCAAGCAACATCCCGAGATTTGAGTTTTACAACAGGGGGGGCAAAATCAACAACTAGAGATAGCAGACCCAACATTCCCAAAACAACATGCAAATTCTTGGATGACACCTTTTGTCAATGCATAGACCTACATACCTGTTGTCTTCCAGATACACTGAACACAACTTCCGTCATGAATAGCCATGATGCAAATGGAACGTGAAGTTCAATATATCTAAAGGGAGCTCAGTTGAGAGAACCAGGAGCAGATTCTAAGTAATACCCAAATGAGAAACATACGGGACCCTGATGACTGTTTTACCCACTTCTATTGCATAAGAGTAATAGATTCCCTTAATGTGCTTATGTTCTCAGATTTGGCAGTGTGTGATTTTACACCCTTCTAAACAGACAGAAGCACTGAGCAAGAAATACAGAAATCCTACAATGGAGACTAAGAGGAGGGATTAGATGTGGGTTAGTAGACTCTGAGACCAATGGTCTGCTACTAAGCTGCTGAAGAGTTATTTCAGCTTGGCTTGCATTCTGATTTTTTCCTGCAATTCGACACATGTGCTCCTCTGCCTTGCTGTAGCACATCAGAGAAAGGAGGAATTATTGGGTTAATTGGGCTGAAGCCACATGTTAATTTAGCTTAGCGCTTGCCCCCCCTTCTCTGGAGTATTGAGGTGATACCTTTTGCAATGGGAATCTCTCCATCCAGTCCCAGAAGATGAAGAAGAGAGAAAAGAGGTTGAATGGGAGGAGAGATTGCATTTGCTCTCCTTGCAATTCAACCCCCTTTTGTTTCTCACCCGCTGTGGGTTTTCTGGCATCACTTAAGAACACGATTGCAGGGAAAACTGTAGCTTAACTCAGAATGTAGATTCACCTCATTTGCATTTTTGAAGCAATGTGTGAACCAAAAGGCACTTTAGAAATTCACCCTTCTTTCAATTTTGGAATGCCGTGCCATGATCAAAATAGGGTTTTGCAAAAGGCGTGTATGAAGGGGAAATGCAGAATAAAAGAAGTGTGCATCAGTAAAAGTAACAGAGAAATAGGCTTCTTAGTGGATGAAGGAGCTGGCACAAGTGAGCATGTTGGGTAACGTTGCCTAGAAGTGGGATGTCTTGGAAATACACAAAAATGCACCAACATCTGAAACAGGAAAGAGTTACTTAAGACTAGGAAAATAAGACCACCAAAGGGTTCCATGTTCACTGCCTTGAAGAAAAGTGAAAGAAAATAAATACGGTTTCTGTATCATATGAAGATACACATAACTTTATGCTCGGAAAGGAAAGGAAAAGTGAGCATGCTGTGCAGATAACCTTTCAGTGATATTTATGCCATAGAAAGCCACACAAGGACTCTTGAAAAGATTTTCCCTTTTGCAATGCCATCTTGAAAACTCTCAAGGAAATGCCATTCAGCATTGTCCATCCTTCTGTCCTTTCACCCCACTAAAATCCAAGTTGGCACACCTACTTTTGGATTCTCCAGTCTGATTAAAATAAACGGGTCACAAGGCATTTTCCAACAATTGTGTGCTGATAAAAAATTATTAGAACCTAAAATGAAAGTAGCAAGTGAAAAGAGGCTTACATAGCCCTGACATTTTGTCTGTCTTTTCGGCCTGGAGTGAGGTTCATTGGGTGGGTTTCAGTTGGACCCCCGAACAAGAATCCTAGCTGGATTCATGGAAACGTCTATCAAATTTTCATATTCTTATTGTCTTTTCATGTCCTTGTTCTCTTGCACAATGAGGAAGGCAGGCAGCTGCCTTAAGAGGTATCAGTGGGAGAGTGTGAAGTGAGATGGTGGGGTGTTCAGCTTCTGATGCCAACAAGTCTCTTGACCTTCACCTCTTTTTAAGTGCGCACTCCTTCTTACCTGCATAAGTAGAATATGGATCCTCCTTCTCACTGTAGCATGAGCAAGATGGCTTGAAGAAACAGATGACTTCAGGATTCAGCCTTCCTAAAGACCCAAACTGGGTCATAAAGTTTGGGAATCACATGCATAAAAATATGTGAGAAATAGGCTGGTTGGGTTTAGCTTGTCCTTTTAGCAGGGGGTATTAAGTAAATTGAAAGTTATGTTAATGTTATTTTATTTTCCTTTAGACCATCCACGGTCTGTAAATGACAAGCCGTGTTTTTCTTTATATCTTCTGTTCATTTCTTTAAAATATAACCAGTCTTTCCAAGGCAGTGCACACAAGTTCATAAAAACAGCAATTTGGAGAAAGAAAATAAACTTTCATGCCAACAGAAAGGTAGCTGGCACTTAGTTAATTATACTGGTCCTTTTTAGGGCTGAGTTCATACTGTTGATTCTATTCTTCACAGCTTGGGCCAGGAGAACTAAAGGGGAAATGTCTCCATGAGTATTTGCCTTTACTGTAACCCTGGGGTGAGCAAGCTGGACTCTCTTGATCCTTTTTTGAGGCCTTCAAAGTCCCCTCTGAGCAAGACAGCTGAAAACCAAAGATGCTGTTTCCTGTCATATGGAAACAGTGTGTTGCATGAGAAACATGGCAGTGGAGAAGCTAGGAATCCTGGCCAGAGGAGATAGGTGCAGTGCCCATAATCACGGTAGTGACAATGATTGAGAAATCAGAGAGGTTTAGAGGTCTTGAAGAAGACTGTGGTATAGATGGTCTAATCTCAAGGCTGTCTGAGGAACCAGATGGAACATTCTGATATTTTATTCCAAAACAGAAAACTTCTCAGTGCCCTAACCTAAATAATTTATACCAATTAAAAATTACCACTCTCACATTGAAAAGCCATTAGAAGGTTTCAACAGCAGTTCTGATCAGCATAGTCATAAGATGTACCAACTGGGCACAACCAGGATCTGAGTGACCCAACCTGTAAATTGGTGCCCTTGACTTTACCTCTGACTGTCAATCAATTACAGTCATCAATCATGGCCAGCAAATGCCTGCCTCAGCAGAGCTTACAGCTTAAATCACAACTGTTGAGTTAATACTGTTCATACTGGAGACCTTAAAAAGCTCCTCTAGGAATTCTCATCCATTATTGCATCAAAATTAATGAGATCTTAAAGCATGCACTATATCATTTGCAACATAATACTCTTCTAAATGGAAAACATCAAAATTGAGCATAATTTATTGCTATTTACATTTGCTTGTTAATTAGCAGTCCTCAGGAATGATCAAGTAATTGACGAAAAAGGTTTTTAAGCCAAGTTCATAGGAAAAGAAATTAGGGCTTAAAGTACGCCTCTCACTGATTAACATGTTGGGTATGTAGGTACATATATCTGTGTTGGAAGTATGAGCATACAACTTGAAAGTAAGCAAAACATATTTTTATGAACTTACTGGACAATCAGGAAGATTTATCTTTAATTTTGAAAACGGTCAATGCAGTGGGACCGTTACACTCCCTCATGTTCAATTCTGCCTCATATTACAAAGCTGGACTTGGATTGTTCATTCTCTTAGCCTTATTTATCTCACCAAGCTGTGGTGAGGACAAGCTGAATTTGGCCTGGGAGAAAAAGCAAGAAAGATGGTGGTGTGGTTATGGAAATCCATGTTTAGTATACTACTCACACCAAAAGCAGAGATACCTAAAAGTAGAGACTCTTACAAATAAGTCATGGCTGCCATTTAAATGTGAGATAGTTGTCCCCTTTCCAAACATCTAGACCAGTGAAACCAGACAATGTTGTTTAACAGACCTCTGAAATTTATCTTCCTGTTTCTCCAAGTGTTCTTTCCCTTTAAACCTGGCTTCTGTGTTGTTTCTCATTCTAAGAGTAGCTTAGAATTTATTTACGATCAAAAGTTGCACGTCTCTCCAACCCTCTGCAGCCTCCATGAGTGACCCCATTTCCCAATCCTATTGGAAGGTGTTCCCTTATGATGGTTTTCCTTAGGGCTATATGGAAGTGTGGAAAATCAAGAATACTGCAGACAGCTGGAGAGAGAATTAGTAGGACATTCATCTGTGATTTTTAACTGCTTCTAAATAAAACTAGTGCTTGGTCCCAACATGGAAGGTCATCTTTTCTGATAATCCAAATCAATGCCCATTTCATTCCCATAAAATAGGAGGAGGTTGGTTGAATTAAAGAAAGGGCCAAAATGGGTTTTGACAGTGCATCAGTGCTGTTGCTATAGGAATAACCCAGCTGTATGCAAGTTTTCTTGGTAGCACAGGGTCTCTGAACTAAGGCAATATATAGAACTGTAACTTAACATCCAATGTTTGAAATGGGATGCTCACATCTCACCTCAAATAGAAGATGGGAAAATAAAACGTATTTTCTCTACATGGGACTTTACAAACATACCAGAGAAATGTGGTTTTGGAAGCAAAACTGGGTAGACAAAAAATTACTAATGCTAACAATGTCTGGATTGCACACTCAACTGAGATAGGAGTCAACTTGTTTAGTAACATCAAACAGAATCTGATACCTGAAAATAGACGAAGATTAACGTTTATAGTGATCTGTAGGTTTGGCTGTTCCAAGGAGATGAAGAGACACAGCCAGGAGGGACGTTTAATAATAAATTGGCACTGAAAATCCTCCTTGGTGCTTAACAAAATCTGGCATTGTATATAAACTCATATTTGAGTCTTTCTTTCTTTTTTTTTTTTTAATTTAAACCTTTGACTGGAAGCCTGGAAACATGGTCTATAATGTTAACAGACAAAACAAGGCGAAACATGAGTTGTTACAGCATGCCTAAGTTAGACAGGTATAGCCTACAGCACAGAACTTTGTCAGGATTTCTGCAAGAGGGAAAGGGCTGGGTTGGTGGGAGACAGGATGGAAGTGACACTTTCAAACATTCTACTTATCTCCTGGAACAAAATTCACATTTGAATAGGTAAGAGAGTGCTCACAAACATTCATTCTGCAAGAGAAATGCTGCTGTTAAATTATTTAGCATAGGGATTTCTTCCTACATCAGATTTCCACAGTTTATGATTCACCAGACAAGTCAGAATGATTGCCAAATTTATGTCTCTGATTGCTTTTAGTCCCAGGAAGGCATGAAAAATGAAAGATATACTGTATTTCTACAGGGCTAACATTGGTGATCTAGTTCAGGGTAGCCAGGACTATATATAAACTCCAAAACATCTCCAAAGTTAATTCTAAAGTGTAATAGAAGAAGAAAATCATTAACATATTATATGAGGAGCAAATAGCAAAGTAATTTAATTTGTACGCAACTTATTATCATTTGAACCATATCTTCTTTCCTGATCTGGTATCACCTACTTCTTTGAATGAAAACCTTGAATTAGGTTGTGTGCCCTTCATTGAGAACTTCTGGATCATATGAATCTTCTGAATGGGTTGTCACCCTATACAGATATAAAGTATTAAGTCTTTGACTGGAGCAACACATCAATTTGGATTAATAAATAATCAAACTTCTCTTAACCTGTTGACTTCCAGATCTGCTGGATCTCATAGAATAAGGTTATATGAAATTTCTTGAAACAGTGATCTTAGCCAACATTTCATAGAACATATACCCCAGTATAATATCAGTAAAGAGCTATAATAGAAGAATATGTCATTCACCCTTGGGGAAACTGAAGAGGAAACAGTCTTATGAAAGTCATCATTGTCATTTAACTATATAATCCCATGCACAAATATCTGGCAATACTAAATAGTCTTCGATCTGGGTAAACATTTATGGCATCAGTTTTTAACTTCCATAACTGTAATCTGTGAATGAATGGCAAAACTCAGTATCCAGTTTTCACTGTATCCACCCCATATGAGCTTTTTTTAAAAGAAAAATCACAAGATGGAGCCAAGCGGCTTCCACAAGTCTCTACCTATCCAATTTGGCAACACCAAAGTATAAATTGAATATAACCTTGCTTTATATGCAGCTGCTGGAAATTACCATTCTGCTTAGAGATAATTGGCAATTAGTTAAACAACACTCATTAAACTCTTTTCTCCTGGCTCCAGCTGGTACAAGTCAATCTTCCAAAATTTAAATTAAAGAAAACTTTGTGCATACTTGTCCCAATCGTTCTCTCCCATTCCTTGAAATAATTCACTAGGAACAATATAATTTATGCAATTCTTTAAGGCAGCAATGATGGAGCAGAAATGCAACATGCTAATATATTTGCAGAAAGAGAAATTATTTAAAGATGCAGCCACAGTAAGGTGTTATAAGAATCAGAACTGTATGTGTTTGCTGGTATAATAACATGTCAAAGCAATGGATTTGAGGTAGGCAATGGCCTAGTATTATTATATTCATTTAACATAGTAATGGACAGATGGCTTACCACCAAGGAGTCCTTCTGTATCAAGAAAAGAAGCCCTACATAGAGTTGATAGTTCCTGAGATACGCTTCAGGGTGCATTGAAAGCTTAAGTATCAGCCCCCTTGAACCAAGAGTATAATCTAAAGGTGGTACTTAATCTAAAGCCATCTCATGTGATGTACCCTGCAGCCTATTTTAGCACAATCAGCACTCACACACTACACTGAAACAGAACTTCATTAGGTTCAAATGAACCATGGCTGAGCCCATCCTTTATCCCTGAAGTGGTGGTTCATTTGGACTGTACTAACTTGAAACAAGTCAGGTGTAGAAGCTGTGGCTTGTAGAGAGCTTGGTTGGAACTCCCCAGATGCCATAGCAACTTATGTCAAGCAGAAGTAGAAGTGAATGTATCCAAATGCCTCTATCAGATCCTTTAGAGAGGAAGGGAGAATCTCGGGAATTTCTATCCCCAGTTAAAGTTACCCTAAACTACGATCACAGCCATTGCATAGGCAACAGAACTGTGTTTACAGTCCTTGCATCCGAAGGTCTAAAAAGAATTTCCAGCGTGTTGTCCTACTTATAAGAAAGCAGCACCTCAGCTATGAAAAGTCTCCAAAAGGTGACTAAATGAACAAGTTCAACAAAGTAAAAGCTAAGAAACAGGCATTTTCCAGGAACTGGAATGGGTGGTTGCAACTTAAGCTTTCTTCCACTAAGTTCCTAAATTGTTCCTGCTCTTGAGGAGTTCATTAATCTTGAATAGTCTAGTATGCACAAGGAATTCTCTTTCCCAAGTGAGAAAGGTGTTTAGATGGATGTCAGCTGAGAGATACATCCTGTCTCCTCTATTTCCTAGGGCTAGACAGCCTTTCCATTACGGTTTGATATCCGAGGGAGAATTTTCTACACCCCAAAGCAGCAAATATCACAAGTATAACGACAAAACTTGTAAAAGAGTCTTCCCCTTCCCACCTTACATCCCTCAATCCTGTCTATGCTTTGATCTCACCCATGCGCTATTTCTGAATCACCAATTTTGTATTAAGTCACCTGACAATATTATGCCTGAGTCTCTGGAGACTCCTGCAGGCCAACAGACCATATAATCATATTACACTGTAAAAAAGAGTTTAATGGACCTAGGGGGAACATAATTGTGGAATACAGCAGAATCCCTGCAGTGAATGTCGAGTAGTGAAAAGCCATTTTCACAACCCTGAGAATATCTTATGACAGTTTACTAATAGTGTAAATAATATTTTATTTAGAACAATCAAGCTGATTGTGCATTTAAGTGTGCTGGACTGCCTGAAGTCTCCCCCTACTGGTTAGCTAACACCATTTTCAGCCTAGCTAACTTTATCTAGTTAACTCTGGAACCCAGTTACAACTGCAATGCTTCCTTCCTTCCTTTGTAACAATCAAGAGTTGTAAGAAAGGATATTTATTAACATATGATGCCACAGCGATCAAACTGGTTACAAAAAACACTGGCTTTATTTTTATTTTAAAATGCTCTGATTGGCAGAAAGAAATCTCTGGTCTAGATTTCAGAAATGCATATTTATCAGTCAACCCTCCTACTGTAAAAACCATTTTGAGACAGATGACTGAAGACAGATTTGTTGACAGGTATCTTTCCATTGGATTGATTGTTGACCAGTGAAATATGACTGAAATATCTAGCAGCAAAGATTGATGTCCTGAGTTTGCCCATGAATTCACCCCAAATCTGCAAAGCCATAAAGCAAGTTGATAGGTTCTGGCTTAGTTTGTTGTCTGGACCAGCCATTGTAGCTTGCTCACTGTGGTTTATGGTTTAGTATGTTGACGGAAACCAACAAACTAAAATGAGACTAATAATCTATAGTTAAATAGATCAGGCCTTCCTGGGATGAGCAAACACAGCCATGGTCTGTGATGTAACCTATAAGAAACAACACTTTATGGCTTAGGTGTGCTACTGATTCTAGTGCTGGCTTGCGTTTTTAACATAAAACACACACGGAGTTTACAATGCAGTGGGCCTTCATGGGATAAGAAACTGCTCTGTGCGTTCTATCATATGGTGACATGTCTCCAAGGTATAGACAAGATAAATTGAAAATCTGAATCATGCTTTGGCCCAGACTTACTGAACAGAGGGTAAACAGAATGTCTATATACTGGAGAGCATTAGTAGAAGTTCTGAACAAAAACGGAGTACAACTTTGGTCCATCTATCCATGCAGTATTTCCTGCTGGTTTTCAGAACAAGGGGCGAGCCTTTCTTTCTGAAGAATCCACTCTCAATGCTTCTATTTATTTGGCACATCAGCCAAAGCAGTTATAAACTGTTGGCCTTTCACAGGAGGTTGATATGGTGTGTTGATAAATTAGAATGGCAAGAATGCAGACAATGTGACACTGGTGTCTATCAACAGATGCCAAGCTATGAAGACTTGTTTTTAGAAAGCTGCTTTCTTGTGACATCTCCATATAGCCTTTGATGGTCTTTAAGGAACTTTCTTTTCAACCCATAGAGCCACCCAGTTCCACCAATACAAAAGCACAAACCGCATTTGGAGGAGATAAGATTTGGCACCTTTGTAATTGTTGTGGGGTGAAGGAATAACCTTGAGGGACAGGAGGAAGGGCCACAGCCAAGACAACAGTCAGATAAAAGAAATCTGAGTCTGGGGCAGAAATGTAATTTGAGAAAGTGTCTCAGCCAGGACCCTCCCTAGTTCTCTTGAAGATAAAGAGAGGGAGCGGGGAAGTATACTCAGAATTGCAAGATTCTGTTACTGTAACCCTACAATAAAAGTAGTATTCACTTTCATAACTTTGGTTTTCTAGTCTGGTCCACCTTGAAGGGCTGACAGTAATATAAATATATCAGCTTGAAATATAGCTGAATTGTTGATTGGTTAGAACAGAGAGAGGGCTCTTTATTCGGTGACCTTGGAGCTCCAAACACACACAGGACTTTGAGTTAGGATGCAGGTACTTAATTCTTCAGGAATGAGGAACCTACAGCTTTTTAGATGGCACTGATCTTCAGCTCCATTGGACATCCTTAAAGGCCAAGGAAGAGGAGACTGGTAGCCTAACAACATAGAAGACCATTGTTTTCCCATCCCTGGTTTAATAAATGTTCATTTATGTGTGACTTCAAATAAACAGTTACTTGTACTTGAACCTTCAAAAGAAAAGAAGATAGACAAACCCAAATGTGATATAATGTATGACTTTTGTCTTTGTTGTTCCAGGGCATCACAGTGTCAAAGCTATGGGGACATAAGCATTCATCTCCAACTTACCGAGGACTGTGTTCTTTTCAAGACAAACAGAGCAAGACAGTCTCTCTGGAAATGTGCTAAACCTACTACTAGCAGAAACTTGGAATGTCTGTTGGAAGTGTCAGAACCATTGAGACACAACTTTCTGGCTTTGGCTCTGAATAGCTCTATGAACTTGTACTTGTAATTTGAGCGCACACCTAAACATTGCTTTTTTTATCTTTCTTGATGTGTGTATAACGGAACAATGCTATTTCCCACTTGAAAGCTTGACATTTTGAAGTGCTACACTTTACGGTAGGGGTTTGTTGCAGCTGGGAAGACGTTTAGACTATTATGGAATCACATCATGCAACAAATCTCTATGATTTCCCTCTCCCAAAAAGGTCTCTCCATTTCTCAGGCAGAATGGTATATTCGGACTCCAAACCTCTTCTAAAGTTTTAGTGTTTGGAGGTGTAACTTGTCTTGCTGGCCATTCTTGCATCTTTCAGAAGTTCTTTTACCTGACATGGGAGATGAGAGCACTAAAGGAAGAAGAAAAGAGAAGGTCAGATTGGGCTGGGATAGGGGAGAAATACACACACACACGTATGTGTTTATCTGTGTGGGTATGTAAAAAAAAAAACACAACCTCTTCATTTGCCTAGGCTCTCTTGGATCCAGCCATGTCCATGGAAACAAAGAACAATGGAGATATTTTTTTTTAGCAAATCCTCTTGGTAAATCAGAATCCTCCCTTAAGTAAAGTATAGCTGCCAAAAAGCATGATCTTTCACTGATAATGGTGATACAACCATGGTCTCCAGTAGACTGGGAGCAATTCTTCATTCAGAGTGATAATACAGGTATCTATTGCACTGAGCTTTGTGAGCTGTGGAATATTAGAGAGCAAAAGTTGGCCTGGGACATGTCAGTATAGATCTGTAATGATCAAAGGAAGCTGCCTTTAGAGAGATGAAGACTGGGAGAGACTGGAGGAAAAGGGGTGGGGAGAATCTGAAGTGCTTCCTTAATGTGCTTTCTCCATGTATTCCCTTTCTAAATGGGTTTCATCCTCCCTTAGAATCTGCCTCCTCCATATGGCTTCCCCAATAAATATTTTAAACATTTGTTGGAAGGAAACAATTGAGCATCATTCTTTGTGCAATGCTGTAAAGCTCATATTTTATGCACTGTGGGTAAAAGATGCAAACCCACCTTCAGAAAACTTGCCATATTTGTGTATTAATTGGCATGCCTTGTTGTGTTCTCTGGGACCGATCTTTTCAGGGAGGGAGAGAGAATAAGAGAATTAGGGTACGAGAAGAATACAAGCAAGCATTCTCAGATATCTAAAACTGGAGTCTGTAATATACAGCCCTGTAGTTATATGCACTGATTGAATTGCAAAAGCTTGCAAATGATTATTTCAAGCAAGAATGATCTTTCCCTCCCTAGGAACCCAATGGAGAAGATAGAAGGAAGAAAGGAGTTGTGTGAGGTAATGGCAACTAAACCAGTTACTTCTCTGCTTTGGACTTTAGTCCCCAAAGTAAACAATGCCCATCTATGACAGATTTTCCTAGAATGGTCTCCCACTAACTGGCACCCTTCAGATGTGTTGGGATTGAATTACCCAGAATTCCCTCAGAAGCAGAGGAACAGCTGGAAGGGAATGGAGCTTTCCTACCTCTTCCTCTCGTCCGCTTCATTTTAGCCTCTTTAAGCTTTCATGAAACTCAATGTATTTGAACACTGTTCCCTTGTTGAATCCTGAACCGCAGAGCTCAGCTTGATGTTACCAAGAAAACACTGAAGTTGTTCTTTGAGATGACAAGGGGCTAGCAAAGAGACAACTATTCTTGGTTTGGAGCATAACAAGTTCCCTTTGAGTGAGTTAAATTATCGGTCCATGCCATGAGCTTTCACAGCTCTTCTATCTGATACCCTGTAACTCAAGTGTGAGGAATCTGGGGCCTCAGGCTGCATAGCCAGTGGTGAGAGATGTCAGGAGATGAAGTTAAGCATCATTGATAGGGCTATAAGTCTGCTCTAAGTACAATTGTGAGACTGAAGGCCTTTGTATACCTTTGTATATCTCCTGAGCAATCAACTAGTCCACACAGGACTGTAAGACTTGCCCTTTTGGAAATATTTTAAAGGAGGATCTTTATTTCCCTGGCCTACCTAAATCCTCTCAATACTCAGACCTTGAACATTATTTAGTATATATTTCTCTTCCAGAATTTTGCCATCATAAACTACTTTCAGGATATAATATTATAGATTCACATGAATCTCTTGGTATGATACACCAGAAGACTGAATGTCTATTGAAGGCTACCTCATTTTCTTCTGGACACTTTTTGTAATTTAAGTGTCCAGTACGATTAGCCATGTGGCTAGAGCAATCTGGAGTGAAAAGCTAGCTATGTTTCCATGCCTACAGCTGCATCATCTCCTCAACACAATTCACAAGAAAGCACCATGGTTCGAAGTTCGCTATAATTAGTCACTTAACAGCTGCTCTGCAAAAATATAGAACAAGGTGGAAAGAATCAAAGCTAAAAGCCATGGAGCTGACAGGTCAGCAGTTGGCTAATCACCTTGCAATGCAGAAGACTGACAAGGTGGTCCTCATCTGGTATAAATCAGAGGAGCACGACTGATTTATAGAAGCTAGAAGTTTGGCCACTTGACACCAATGGAGCCAAGCCAAGTTATATTGATCTGTAAGTGTGGCTACAAATTGGACTCATCAGAAGCATTACCTCTTTTGCACTACATCAATATCTCTGGGCTTTATATTATGGAGTATACAGACACAGATTGACCTTCTGACCTTTTTTTGAATTGAATGCTCTATGAGCTCCTCTTTTGCAATAATGTTTTCCAAAAGAGGACTGTGTTTTGACAGCCTTTCAAACACAGGACCACCTGTATAAAATAAAATGGGAAGCATCTTAGTCCTTCAGGCCTCTGGGTTTGCCTCAAGATTCCAACATTCATGCCAATGAACGCTGCCAAATAACTCTTTAGATATCATATGCTTCACTAGATAATCCTGTGAGCATGTCACTTCTATATAGTTGTACAGGATGGGCAGAAACCTTGGACAAGAGATGGTCCCTCACATAACTAGGCCCTATGCCATGTTTGGCTTTATAGGTGACAAACCCCACCTTGATTTTCACTTGGAAGCCTACTGGTAACCAGCGCAACTTGCAGAGCAGAGGTGTCACACGGGCATAACAAAAATATATTGTACAGTCAAGGAATAATCAAATGTGTCTGTGAAATACAGAGACAGTGCTGATTCCCTCTCCCATCCTCAGAGCCTCCTGAATAACATTATTATCCTACCTCCCCAAAACAATACAATGGATATCTGTTCAGAAGAACTGTGAATTGAGTCACCCTCTGGGGGAGATGGGTGGCATACAAATTAATTAATTAATTAAATAAATAAATAAATAAATAGTTGTCTCATCACTGGGAGATGTCTGTGTTGGTATAATTTTGTTTTAAGCCATTGCTGTGTATTTTTTATTTTGTGTTTTATGATACTTTTTCATGATGTATGTTGTCAGGAATCCATTAGGAGTGTGGTGGTATTAAAAAATGCCATTCACTAAGTATCTAACACACAACAAATCTTCAGTTAACCACCTCTGAGTCTCTTGTTTTGAGCGCCTCTTTGCAATAACGTTTTCAAAGTTAGCCCAACTGCTTGTAACCCAATTGCTAACATTTGATAGAATCTTATAACATCAGCTTAATCTCTTTCTGAACAGAATGCTCTAACAGTCCCAGCCTGCGTGTGCCCCAGATACATCCAAATCTGCAAAAAATATCATTCATTTTGAGGTACCCAGAGTTGGATGGAACATAAGACAATTTGGCCATATGGTCCTGGAAGGAGCCCATCAAAGAAGAAATAATTTCAGGTGACATTCACAGAATTTGAGCAACTTACTATTAGCTCAGCCTTCTCCAGCCTAGATATCCTCCAAATGTATGGATTCAACTCCCAGGATTTTCAACCATGTCCATGATGGCGGGGTATTCTGGGAGTTGAAGTCCATGCATCTGAAAGATGCCATGGTTGGAGAAGGCTGTTCTAGCTCATGCTTATCTAGTCCTTATGGCAGAAGCCTTCTGATATGATAGTGCCAGTCAGCCCAGATTTAGTTCAGATTGTTGAATTGGATCTCCAAATTAGATTGTTGAGTCAAATTGCTCCAAAGCATAAAGTAATTTGGATTTGCGGGGGGGGGGGGGAGGTCTTCATGTGCATGTGTAGAAGACCCTCCAATGGTTGGATCAATTCACTTTAATTTGCACTATTGATCAAATTGCTTTTGAAGGCATCTGTTTGGTAACACTACAAAGTGGCTATCTTGGATATTGCTTGCTATTTGATTCTTCTGGCTAAAATTACTTTCATGACTCTTTCAACAATAGCTGGACGTTTTCTCACCTCTTTGCCTTTGGATCATGAGCTACATCCAACAGAGGTGAGGATCTGGATTAGACTTAGGCACCAAGTCCCTCAACATCATTGGATCTGGCCTAGTGCTTCATTCTTGATATGAAGCAAGTGAGTCTCAGGAAACCTTACTGAACACCAAGAGATTTATCAGTAATTTCTGATCTTTCTTCTGTCCATACTTGTCCTACAATATACTGGGGACCAAACAACTTGGTGGCTTACAAGGGCCATAGTTTTTTCTCTCCTCCAGGCTGTTTTTCTGGATGCAACCCCAAATCCCCCCATTAACCACTGAGATCAGCAGTTTCTTAAAATTAAAACATTTGTGGGAGCCACCAAAGTACAGCCGCCAGTGATTTGAGTTTTGATGTTTACCTTGTTGAATGGTGGCAAGAAGCTTTTCTTGTTTTCAGTCCTTTAATTCCCTTCATTTTTGCCTAAAGCAAGAAAAGGATTCAAACTGTCTCATTCTGCTGGGTTGCTTGGCTTGGCTAAGCTGACATGGCTCTGTACATTTTTTTTGGTTAAGCTACGGGGCTAACTGATTTCGTGCATACCATCCGAAAGGCTACGTTAAAGAACAAGAAATAAAGAAACTGTACTTTGGATATTAAGATTAATGTTTTGTTTCTCTCCTACTTGGCCATTTTATTTCAAAATTGGCAGAAAACGGCCACCCGATTGGTTAAGATCCCAACATAATGTACCTTAGTGGGATGACTGTTGTCAGCTAAGAATGTCAATATACCCCCTTAAAACAGAGTCTAAACTTTAGTGGTTGGCTTTGCAGAGATTTCTTTAAAGTTGACTTAAATGTCAGATGTCATTAGTGCTGGATGTTCAAAAGAGTCCTCTGGTGTGAGCGTCTTCTACAGCTGAGGGTGAAAAGGTCACAGGAATGCACAGGCACAGAAAAATAAAATATAAGAAAGCACAGACTGCTGTTTGTTTGAAGGACCGGGAGGATCCAGAAAAGGAAAAATATGAAGCAGTGTGCCTTGAGATAAGGGAATTCACTTTAGTGGCATACGAAGGAGCAACTGTGTTTCTTGAAACTTGCAGCTAACTCTGGTTCTTCCTGTTATTCTTATTTTTTTTTCCCACCCTCTCTCTCTTAAAGGAAGTTAGTCTTCCAAGTTCAAAACCCTATGTGTGTCTTTGAGGGAAAGAAAAATGAACTATTGATCAGGCAATTGACAAATGCAATAGAAATTTTATATGGCTCAAGAGAGACCACTAAATAATTTAGAAGTGTGCCAAATATGAGTGACGGCCAGCAGTGGGGGGTATTGATTATTTTAAAAAACGGAGAAAGGCCCCCATGCTGAAAGCTGGAAGGATAAAGGAAAGAGGTAGCAAACAGAGAGATAACCAGGAGCTGAGCCATTAAGGAACGTTGTGTAACTAGACACTGCCAGACGTGGAAGCTGAAAACATAGTCAGGTAGAAAGCACCAGCTCCCTCCTTCGAAATCAATAACCCAATGTCAAAACATAAAATGCAAGCTTCTGTGCTCTTTCCTAAAATGCATCTTAAGAGGCTTTTAAAAACATTGATTCAGAACGGATCGCTAAAAGTCAGGTATATAGACATGTATATAACGTTGCTCAGAACATTTTGTCTGCACTAGAATTTCAATCTAATCTGGCTGAAAGGTTCTTTCAGCAACTCCATGGGGCAGGGTGGGCTGAAAGTTCAGGATTTGCTTAGAGAGTAGGCTGGTTGCATGGTGGACATTTGAACCAGGACCACCCTATTAACTACAGCAGTTTTTGGAACGGAAATCCAAGATCCAATACTAGCTTGTTGGATGTGGGCACAGCTCCTTGGTGGCACTCATTTAAACATCTGGAGATGTCCTCTCTTATAGCCAAGGTTACCTGCATGCAAATAGAACTGAACATGACTAACTCTCTTTTCTATTCCTATTTGTATTTCTGAGCCATCCACTATGCCATAATGTAGGTTTATTTGCATTTGCCCTAGCTCATGCAGATGGGGTTCGCATATCATGCTAAGTCATATTTTATTCAACATGGTTGGCCAAATAAACCATGCAACACTTTAAATCGAACACAAACCAACATTATGGCTTGGTGTGATCCCAGTGAATCTGCAGAGGGGAGACACTTTATTTGCATTTGAACATGAATTTACCTAATTTCACATTTTCAAGCCAAGTCACAAATCAACTTTCAGTTGTCTTGCATCAGTCACAGTTCTCTGAATATTGCAATGCAAGAAGACACGGCACAATGATACATCTATTCATCAAAGAAATACTACATATTAAAGAAAATTGCTTGGAAAATCTGGGTACATTATACAGTACCGCAAGTGAAAATATATTTGTTTGAAGAAGTAAATGCAGTTGCCAGCACAACTTTGTGTAATGTTCACCGCCAAGAACAGGAAAGAAAGGAATTGATGATACAGATTGAAGAATAAAAACCAGGAGAACAAAAATGGTCAGTTTTGCCCATCCTTAATATATGCAGAAGGTTCCAGGTAAAAAAGTATTTGGCTGGGGCAATTGCAGTCAGTTTTTGAGTGATGACATATCAGTTATCAGATGCTTCCTATTTTAAATATGTTACCTTTAAAAAGGTGCTTTTCATAGAACAAGTAGTACAATCAAGACACTTCTCTCAAAGGCAATTCTCAGAGATCATCTTAAAAATGATTTCTTCTCCATTTCATAAACATATTTTCTTAGTAAAAATACCCTTTTTGGAAAAGAAGGCAGCAAGGGATTTGCCTGAAGACTCTCCTACAGAAGTGCCCCAAATTTCTGACATCAAGAAAAAAAAAAATCCAACTTGCCATCTTGCTACTTCCCTTGTTGTTTAGTGAAAAGACTCACCAAAAATAATTATTGTGCTTCAGACAGGTTTTTGAATATTGATGGAGGTCTGTCCCTAAGAGACACCTAAAAATGACCATGTCATGACAATCACTGACCTAAGTACTTAGGCATAAAATTAGGAGACCTTCATGACTATCGAAGATTTCCTCACCATCTCCCCTTTACAGGAGAGCAAAATTCAGGATGCTGGAGTTATAAGAATGAAAAGTTAGCTGTCATGAAACAAGACAGGTTAATGAATTCCAGCATTGGTTAGTGACCTCCGAAGGGGGTGGAGACGCTGCTTCTGCCAACAAAGACTTCAGTTCAAAGTGTCTCTTTTTAAATTATATTTTCATTAAACATTTTTGAGAAAGGGAAGAAATCATGCCAAGAAAAGAAAGGAGCAGATCTCACCCCCCAGAGAAGAAATAAGGAATTTATTAAATCATGAACATTGTATTAGTTTTATACAACTGTGTATCTTACACCATTTTAAAAACTTGACGTTATTATTCAGATCCAAGTAATGCATAAACACCAGCATAGCAATAATCAGCATATTATAAATAATAAAATAAAGAATTACAGCACTTTCTAGCTGAACAGTGAAAGACGTATCCTTTGTTAACAGATCGTTGAAAGTTAGAATAAGAGAAACTCAATAAATGTGCACGCTCTCTCTCTCTCTCTCTCTCTCTCTCTATCTTGAGGGGAGGCATTTTCAAATTCTACTGGTTGTATCTTGTTCTTGGAAACCTTTTAATTTGTTCTGAATTCCAGGCTGCCCATAAAATGGGCTGTCACAACAGGGCATACGCTCAACAAAACTTAGATGCTAGAATCTACTCAAATGCCAAGTACACAACAACCCATTGGGGATGCAAACCATTATTTATTTATTAAACTTGTATGCCGCCCCATCTCCCCCAACGGGTGACTCTGGGAGGCTCACGATAACAAAAAAGGAAAAACATCAATCCCTCCAACAATGGCTAAAATCCATAAATAATTAAAATAGAAACATGCATTAAAAATGTCCTAAACCCCCCCTATAAATTTTAGCCTTAAAACCTTCAAGATGCTGGGGGGGGGGACAGAACCCATCACCCCACCAGTCATCTCCACAGATGCAAGCCCCCATCCGGCCCCCAGGCCTTCTGGCAAAGCCAGGATTTAACCCCTTTTCTGAAGGCCATGAGGGAGGGGGCACACCGGACCTCAGGAGGCAAGATGTTCCATAGGGCGGGAGCCACAGCAGAAAAGGCCCTCTGCCTAGACCCCACCAATCAGAATTCCTTGACCGCTGGGGTCTGCAACCTGCCCCTTCTGCTGGACCGAGTGGAAAACATAGCCATCCCATTTGTCCTTTGTGAGAGCCACTTCTGACACTCACAAGAACACAGCCTGAGAGCAGATCAGCCCATGATCAAAACAAGAGGCAAGTTTAAGCTCTCCCTCCTGCCCAAAAAAGATTACTTTATATGAGTGGGAGAAAAAGGTATAACATTTTGAATACTGATGTCTCTAAAAATAGGCCTTGCCCTTGATAGACAGCAGATACTGGAATTCTTTTGTAATAGCTTCATTAATTTTTCTGCAATAAATCTACAAAGCAGAAGTTCATGGGTCCTCAAGTGCCTGTTTATCTCCAGTTGAGGAATACCCTGACAGCAGCCATGCCAATGTTCTTATGGATCATGGCGTTTTCACTGAATCCACAGAAGTTGTGAAACACAGAAAAGGACGTTAGGATTTGTTTGCGTATGACATATAATGACCTAGGATGCAGAGTCAACTGGTTAATAAGGCCTGAAAGAAACATTATAGGACAATTGCCCATATCTTCTGCACAAGGAGAAGCCAAAGTTCATACTCAGAAGAGGGGAAACGCCATCCCCTTTCCAGGGGATCCTTGGTTGAGTCCATGGTTTAGGTTGGGTTGACTGCCATCTCATGGGCACCATCTCCCAGCTGGAAAAATGACAAATTCCACCCATGTGGCCTACCAGGGTGGCATTTTCAGTTCTAGATTACTTTTGAAATACCTCATAGTAACCTTCTAATTGGTTGGGTTCGCACAAAAGTTTAACCAGGTTTGAGTACAGATATAACAGATGTGTGAACTCAGTGTGATAAGCTTGGGGAGTGGTGACTTTAATTATATTTTATTGCAGCATGGCGTGGGGTGCAGGCCCAGCCCACTTTATTAGTTTGTGGTTTAGCGTATTGTGCAAACCCACAAAGCCATAAGTCCTTCCATCAGTTGTACTCCATTTTAAAAGAAAAGCAATTTGAAACCAAGGGAAGGATAGATGCTTGTAATAATTAGGATGGTAAGGAATTAGCTATATAAGAAAATAAGCAACCTTTCTTGTACCGCCCAGCAAAACAGCTTCCCTGGATAATCACAAACACTTTGTACTCAATAAAACTGCACACCCAATGAAATTCTGTAGAATCCCTGCAGTGTTCTAAAGTTGTTCCAAAGATGAGGTGTAGACTGAAGCTCTTAACACCTTGATTAAAACTGTTGGGGCAGTCATCCATTTAGTGCTGTCATCAGTAGATTTCCTATGTTTATATATATATATATATATATATATATATATATATATATATATATATATATATATAATTATGCTTTTAAACGCATAATCTCCCCAGCGGCTCAAACAATGGGCAACTGCTTTTTTAAGGACTCACATTAATGACAGGACTGTAATGTTAGGCAAGTTGAAAATGCCTTTTTTTTTTTTAAATTGTCATACACTCATTTCAGTAATAATACATTGTGTTTAGAAAGCTGCTTTCCCAGAGCACTTAAACTAATTACATTACTTAAACTCATAATGTCTCAGGGAGACAGATACAATATTCTTCTGTTTTAGAGGGGAAAGAAACTGAGGCTAGGTGATAAAACACTTGGATCAGGTCAGCCTTGGAAACCGCTGAAGAAATAATAGGTGTTAGAAACATTTATGCTAAAAGCAGACTTGTTCTCTGAATGTTGATTCCTCTGTAGCTAAAACATGGCTGTCCAGATACCCAAAGAAGCTTCAGCTACCTTGGGGGAATGTGAAATGTTACAGAAACCCCACAAAATCCAACATATGAGAATTGGGGGTGATCAGTAGACCCCAAATGATAACTGACTATTTGGAACTGAAGAAACGGGTCAGAGGAATAAGAGATGGAAGTCGATGTGGCCGCATCTGAGCTAAAATGAACAAGTATCAGAAAAGATGGAACCATCAAGGTCAAAGCTGGAAATAAATGACTACTTTGTAATTGAAGACTCTGCATGGATGTTTTTTGTTATTGCTTCAAAGGGGTGGAACATTTCAACTGGATGACAACTTGAGAACTGAAGACATATTAAATGTTGCTAACTGAGCCTACTACATTTTTTGCGGGCAAGTTCTCCTCTTTGCAAAATGACTAAGAGCCTCAGCAGTAACCACCAACTATCTGGAATGATCAAATTCTTCACTCCCATGGGGTATGTCTAACACTGCATTTTGCAACTGCGGCAGATCATTATTATTACTTTATGATTATTTAGCAAATGTATACGCTGCCCAACCCCCAATGTAAAAGTGTAATACTAACTTCAGAAATGAAATCCAACCCACCAATTGCACCACGCATCAATTTAGCAGCACGAAAACATAAATACTGTAAAAAAAAGTCTTCGGCAAAAAGATACGTCAAGTCTTCCCCTTTGAAGTGTAAGAAAGAAGGAGTGAGTCTCAGTTCAGTGACAAGTTAGCTCACAACATAGGCCTCACCACAGGGCAAGGGTCGCAGATCTACAGCCACATCAACCCTGGTACTACACCCAGGTTTTCCCCATGATGTTGCATTAGTGATAGAATAAAGACAAGCCAGCAGAGAAAGAACTGCCTTATTTCCTTGTTCTGTCGTGTTCAGGTCTAAAGCACACATTTCTTTAAATTAAGGACTACACAATCCAGTTTGCAGCGCAACCCCAGTAGGTGCCTGAGAAAATTGAAGCAACCACAGTGCCACAGTAATGAGCTGAGAAGCAAGATGCTACCTATCTACCACCAGATCACCAACCAGCTCTCTAAAATGCATGCTGTAGTTCAATCTGGAAATGAAACCAAAACCAATTGACTGTGGATATGTTTACAAATAAGGCACATGCTTTTTCCGTTCAGAAGAGATCTGTGTGGGGAAGACAAATATAATTGTTTCTCTAAACTGAGGAACCAGTTCTTCTCCAATGTTAACCCTCCATTAAGCTGTCATTTTGCCAAATGTGGTGAAAGGTTGAAAAGGTGAAAATGTTCTGATGGTGCAGGACTGCACATAGCATAATAAGGAATGTAAGGACAGTTGGATAAATTAATCTCAAGGTCAAACATGGGAAATGGACGCATGGAGCAGGTAAGAGAAGGCGATTTCGGTGCATACTAATCACGCCGTGAAAGGCAGATGTTAGCTGATAATTGAATCTGAAATGTAACGGATGTTTTCGCCTGCCCTTTTCCATGGAAAGAATGGTAGGAGATGCAAAAATCAAAGATTAGTCAAAGAATTAGGATATGAAAAGCATGTTAGATCACTAAACTCCAATTAGTTAAATTAAATTGTATACCATTATCTACCTGTAGCTTTATTGGTGGCTAGCATTAGCACTCAAATGGGTACAATAATGAGATTAGGGAATAAAACTTTAATTGATTTGAAGTTAAAAGGATCATACTGACAAAAACAATTGTATCTTGCTGTAATGCACACCTTCTCTCTCTCTTTCCCCCCAACTCCCTACCCCCTTCTCTCCCGGCCTGCTTCCCAGCAATCATTAAATCCAGTGAAATGAAAGTCACAGAATGTTGGCAGCTCTTAGAAATAATCTGTGAACTGGGCTGAAATTGTGCATCGCCTAATCAATTTAGGGAAGGTTCATTAGAGATTGATGGTTAAGGAAATCGGCTGAAAATCACAACAAATAATTATACACAGAGGGGAGCCACCTAGTCATATTGAAGTGATGAATTAATGTAGCATCTGCAAAAATCTTCCTTCCTTCCTTCCTTCCTCCCTCCCTCCCTCCCTCCCTCAGCGCAGATAAACCAGGAATTCTAATCCACAAGTATTCCCTCCGTTGTTCCAATATCAAGTTTTTCTCTCAATTTCCACTCTTAATAAATGTATCCTGTGCTACACTGGACTTTGGAAAGAAAACCAGGTCTCTCTGAATACTGGTGGGTTGATTATATGGCTGGACCCCTTCTCCCCCAGTTCTCACCTCAGGCTGATGTGACTAGGGAGGGAAAGTAGATATTACTGTAGGCTGCTACAAGGGGAAACAAGTCGTGCTGAGCCCTACCAGCATGTAAAGGCATTAGAAGGATTCTTTGGCAGCCAGTAAGTCTCTGCTCACTGCACACCTTCTGCTCCTTTGTGGCTGTGTGCTTGGAAGCAGTACTCACACATCAAGCAGTTTGAGCTGGGTAATTTAGCAGATTAATGAGAACAGCAAATAGGCATTCAAAACCCCAGTGAATCTGCAGCGCTCTTTCTAAGACTGTTCAGCAACATGGTACACGGCCACTCAACTTTTCCAATATATTTTTTTCCCACTCATGTGATAAATCATGCTTGCTCCTGTCTGGCTGAATTTCTAACATGGTTACATCAGCATTGATTTGCACTGGGTCCCAGAAGACACACAATTTTTACAAGGCACTAAACTAGGGTTGCTTTTAAGTGGGTTTTCTTGGGGGAGGGAAAGGGGTCAGTTCAGAAGCTCCTTGCTCTCCAGAGCAAGAACAAAGTTCAGAAACTCAGTTTTCTCCATGTCATTGCAGTTGTCTTTGCACAGGTGTTGATTTTCTTGGGCAGAAAAATAATATTGCCATGAATAAATAAAGCCACAACCTTGCATTGCCAAATGTAGAAAAATGGATCACAAGTCCTAGGTGGTATCTCATCAAACTCTTACCCAAAGCTCTTATGCAGGAACATGAGATCAATAGATAATATCTGCAATTGTTCTGTGCCTGTTGTTCCAAGTCTTGTTGCCTCTGATCCTGGAAACAGTGTATATACCTTGTAATTTATAGCCCTGATAGCTTTTTCTTAGATGGATGTGTCTAATGAATCAGCAGATCTTTCTGGATAGTGATCCTAGTTTGATGGCCACCACCTTCTCTTCAGCATTTGGGAGGAAGAAAATGGAGATAGTTAAAGCCTAAATTAAGCGTCCAGAGGCAATCCCACCTCTACATTTTTTGAAAACCACATCTTTTTTTTTCTTTTTCATTATTTCCCCTGGAGGATAAATTAATTTCAGAAGGTGAGTTCTCACTGCATCTTCTCAAACTACTATGCTTAATTTCAATGTATTATTAGCAGCAGCAATAGAATGGGCTAATAGGATGCAAAAAATGTCTGCAGATGGTGCACTAATGTTTTATGCCATTCGCCGCCCACAGTCACTTTGTTTCAGTTGGGCAGCCTTGATCATCTTAAAAATAAAGAAATAAAAACTTCTTTAGTATATCAGGAAGACAACCTTGCTGTGCAGTGACAGAGGTGTATTTAATAACCCCATCCCATTAAGATCTGACTATCCAGACTTGACATTTGTTGTTGTTGTTGTTCAGTCGTTAAGTCATGTCCGACTCTTCATGACCCCATGAACCATATTGCGCCAGGCCTTCCTATCTTTCACTGCCTTCCTGAGTTTGCTCAATTTCATGCTCATGACTTGACATGGTGGGCCTAAATGGAACAATGTGTTTGTGTTCATCTGAATGCTGTTAAAACTGTTCATGAGTAGGAGCTCTACTTAAATATCGTTCTCTATATCTGCATCTAAAATGATGGGCCAAGGTGACTAACTAAACTGGATATTCTCAAAAAAAAAAACAAAAACAAAAACAAGGAGGGTCCAACCTGGTTAGCACTTAGGTGGGAGATTACCAGAAAATCTCAGTGCCAGGGACTAGACTGGGAAGCCACAAAGACATTGTAGAAGAAGGCAGGGCAAGCTACTTCCTTGCTAAGGTCAAGAGAGCTATTTGGAAGTGTCCATGAAGCTACCCCAAGTCAAGCTTGATTGAAAGAAGACTATCTTCTGGTGTTGTGGAGGTGGCTCCCCCATGTGGCAAATCACTGTCTGATGGACGCTTTCTCAATGGAATGCCTTTTCTGATCCCTAGGATCATCATGAATCCTTCTTAGGTAGGAAAACTCAGTCAGGTGATTTCCAGTGGGTACTTCATCTTTTATTAAAAATGTACTTGATAAAAACTAGTGCCAGGCAAGGAAAAAAAAAAATCCCACATCCCCCTCCCCTCCCCATTCTCATTCAAGCTGAGTAAAGAGCACTTGCTTTTATTGAAGGGAGAAGACCCTTTTGGTTAAATCTTGGCTAAATCATTTTGGCCAAGGAGTATTTGATGGGGAGATGGGCAGCATACAAATTTAATAGTAAATAAATAAATAAATTTGTGAATGTCCTGTTTCTCACTGTGGATTCATTTTTCCAGCTTTTCTGGATTTCCATTGTTTTTATGAAATTCCAAAGGATGACATCAACAGCAAATCCTCCCATGCCATAGTCACCCAGCAATCTTATTCTTTGATTACCAGAAAGCTCACTTTTTCTATGATCCATTTTTTTTCTCATCATCAAAACCACAAATCATAAGTGTTGTTGTATCGATGGTATATGACACCCCAAAGATGATCAAAGATGTATGGGACAATTTCCAACGTTTGTTGGAAATGTAACCAACAAGAAGGGTTGTTCTACCATATGTGGTGGACATGTAAAATTGCAAAGAAATTTTGGACTCAAATACAATCTTTGATGCAGGGCATACTACAGATACAGGTTCCATTTAAACCAGAACTATTCCTGTTGGGGATAATGGACTTTCAAATCAGAAAACATCTTATCAGAATTACTCAATACATGATTACCGCAGCAAGACTTTTGTATGCACTATTTTGGAAAACCCAGACACTACCAACAATACAAGAATGGTTGCTAAAACTGATGGAAATGGCAGAAAAGGATAAACTGACTTGTTTATTAAAAGAAAAATCAAATAATTATTTCCTTAAGGAATGGAAACCACTGATGGACTATTTGCAAAATGCAGGCGGGGCGAAGCTTACATGGGGATTTGAAGATTAGATTATAAATGTAATGGGATATGTTTTGACAAAGAATTATTCCTACTTAATGCATTAAAAACTAGCATCTATGACACTCTTATTATTCTCAAGACCAGAGATAGATTGGAAGTTATCTATTTTTCATGTCTTTCTTCTTTTTCTTTACTTTATCTCACGTTTCCTTTTCCTTTTCCTTATAATTTGTATTTTTCATTTTCTTTTTCATTTCTAACTTTTAACTTTGTAATTTTAAAATTTCAATAAAATATTATTAACCCCCCCCCACAAATTATAAGTGCATTTTTTCCCATTTCATGCAAAAAAATCTATAAGAGGTTTCCAGTCATCCAGAGTTGTAGATATTGTTTTTTCTCTGATCAAAGAGGCTAATTTAGCCACCTCTGCAAGTTCTGCCATCTTCACCAACCAATCATCCATTGTAGGTAATGCCAAACCTTTCCACTTTCGAGCACATAATAGTCTTGCTGCAGTTGTCATATATAAAAACAAAGTTCCATGACTTTTCCAACTGTTTGTCCATCAGTCCCAAAAGAAAAGTCTTTGGTTTCAGTTGTACTTTAACCTTTAAAATCTTCTAATATTCATACTCCTTTCTAAGAGAGGAAGCATGATAACATATCTTATGCCATCAATCCCTCTTAGCCAAGAACATTGTTGCTGTGGTTGTAACTTTGAATTAAAACATCACTGGACACATTGATGAGGATAACTTTGATGAGTTCTCTATGCCAAGAATGCTCAAAGATTTATTACTCATTGATCATACACTCAGCCAATCACTAGTCAAGATTTAAAGCTGGAAGATCCATAACTTTCTTAAAACAATTGCCTAGATGCCTCCAATACTCTGAAAATGCAAATGATCTGAAAGCTCTAGCCATGAAAGTCAAGGAGTACAGTGAAAAATAATCAATAACAAATAAGTTAGGTATTGTCCAAGCATTAAAACCTAATGGTACAACACAAAGAAAAGAGAAATAAAGAATTAAAGGTGAAGAGGAAAGAAACAAATAAGCAAACTCAGGTCTGAATGCTGAATGGAAGAAGTTCAGGTATGATAGTAAGGCTGCCTCTAAGCAGAAAACTGAAGAACAAGCATCAATGCTCTTCAGAGAACTCTGCATAATTCTCTCCTCTGCTGAAGACTGACAGAATGGTTGTTGCAACATGACACAAAGGTTTCTTTGAAATTCATCTACTTCTAAACATTCCCTCGCCAAGATCTGGTATTGTTCTGACATGAAGAAGCAGAAAAAATTGTGGCTAAATATGGAGTGTTCAGCTGCCTGCATAATGTCCAGGAGGAGGAAGAGAAATTGTTGACTAGTCATCACATTGTTGCTACTCTCTAAACAAGTCAAGGTGATCTGGAACCACAAAATCCAGGAAGAAATTTGGATGAAGGGGTGGTGTCTCTAGAGTTAAAACTGCATCCACATTGAAATCAGGTTCCACAATAAGGAAAAAAAAAGGGGTGACAAGCTTATCTTGGCATTTAAATCTCATTGGCTTACGTCAACAGAAGATGGCCAGAGAAAGGTCTCTCTGTTCCGTTTTGAGATGTGAAGCTGAGGCTATTTCAAGATGTCTTTACAAACCATTGTAGGACATTGCTTAACACACATGTGCAGCAATGGTGCAATGGAAGAATGGCATGAATTCCTATCATGCACCATGGAGAGCATGTTTTATGTGCACAAAGTAGGTAAGGAAAGATTGGAGCTGAGATAAGAATGACGTTGCTTCAGCAATGATTAGGCTTTAATCGAGCAACATTAAGACAAAAGTGGTCATAGCATAATTATTTGGGGATGGGTACGGGTTGGAGATGGGAAACTGTTGAGGAAGGACAATGGAATGGATATTTTGGAAGAGGATTTGACAGCTGGTGGGAATCTTAAACAGGAGCATCTAGCAATGTTGTGTTGCTGGTCCCACTTGTGCTACAGGATGCTAAATTTACAAGATCAATGGAACCTGAAGTATCTTCTGTGGAGTATTGTTTCAGGACATCATCTCGGCATTTTTCAGAGGGTATTTTGATCTGAAGTTCAAATAAAGAAAAACTGCATGAAAAAACAGTAAGATGGGCCCAGGCTTTCTGCAAATGGTAACCTTTCTGAAATGAAACATGGTTCGAGTCCTAAGGAGAGAACCAGAAAGAAAAAAGAAAAGAAAAAACCTGCCCTAAAAGTTAGAAAGGAAAAATTATTGGGTGGATGCAACACTGAAAATGCCCTCAACATTGTTTTTGGTTTATTTATTTAGAAACACAGCCAGCCAGTATAAATGTGTGTGCTTTAGTGTTTCCTTTTATAAATACATAGCCTGGGATTTTGTATTTGGGGGCAGAGCCAGGTTGATTGCTTCAGAAACCTCAATTTTAGGGCTAAGCACTGGGGCATTTAGGATGTCCCCCTCCCTTCTTCCCAAGCTGCCTTTTTAAACATGCTTATTAAAATATATGTAGTCATACCCAAACGTAGAGACAAAATTGACGTTTTACAACCTGGAGCCACTGTAATATGGTGTTAGGATGGGCAATATTTCACGAGACTCCTTCCATTTTTAAAAATATGTGTGGCTAAATGAGGCCCTAAGTCAATGAATAGCTCACTTCAATCCATGCGTGGTTTCCCCATGTGGTGAAATAATAAACGATTAGTATGAGCTTTAGGTCCCTTAAGTTCTGGGATAGCTTTGTCCACCTAGACCAGTGTTGTCCAAACTTGGCCCCTTTAAGATGAGTGGACTTCAACTCCCAGAATTCCCCAGCCAGCATGGCTGGCTGGGGAATTCTGGGAGTTGAAGTCCACTCATCTTAAAGGGGCCAAGTTTGGACAACACTGACCTAGACCAAGGGTTCCTCAATTTTTTGCCTTCACATCTCTCTTTAGTGCAATCTTAATTACCTCCCCTAAAAATCCTAACTTCAAAATGAACACAAATGAACGATGAAAGCAATACAATGAAACTTCATTTTTCATAAAGACATAAACAATAAAAAAGCAAAGGTTCTTCATACCTGCACTGGACTCTGTCTGCAGCTCTCCAAAGGAGGTACATCTCACAGTTGGGGAAACCTTGACCTAGACTGACCCACTGAAATCTCTGGATAGGAAAGAATGCAAATTAAGCTGTGATCATTAAGTAGGAATCTCCAGTATCGCCAATTGTCAGCTTTGATTCAGCTTCCTGGTTTCTCTTCCAAATTGCTCACCAGAGTGAATCCTGTCTGACTTCTCAACTCTGCTATGTGGCTGTGCTTTACCCTTTGTCTTGACTCTTAACAGTCCTCCTGAAGGTTCACCTTAGAGGTCCATAGCCTGATCTTAACACCCACATAATCCTCCACAATAAACCTTAAAGCCGGGATCTTATTTTTCCCTCTGGTACACCGCTCCTGTCATGTTTCCTAGAAATGGTCATTCTAGGTTAGATAAATTTTCTTCCCAATGATGAGAGCTTCCGTATGGCTTCTGACCTGCTTTGGAACCTCAATCCCTCAAGGAGAGTATATTTTTCAAGCGAGCAATTAGTTATCTGCCATTACGTATGGCAACTGGGCTGCTTGTTCCCGATCTTAATGGCAGGCTTTTTAGGGAAGGGAAGGGTCAAACGTGCTAGCAATTCATGTATGCCAACTCTGGTTTAAAAGGATCATTTGCAAGATGCCAAGAAGTAGGCTGTTGCAAGCCTCTCTTGTCAAGCATTCATCATCCCAAGGATTCCCTGAATACTTATTTATAAGATCAGGAGAGGGAATGACTGTCGATAATGCTTCGCTTAAATAGTCCCTGAACACATGACATAATCCACGCTAGAAAACGTTCCTATCCAATATTTCTGCAATTGCCAAGCTCATTCACCATCTCGCTTATACCGCTGGGAGCAATCCCAGGATCTCCTGAACATTTTAAGTGCAGGCACTTCTTCCAAATGTAGAAAAGAAAAACAAGGGGAGCTCTCAGGACCGATGGCATTTTGACCAAGCTCAGAGTTTATCCATTGGGCTCAGTGTTTATGATTTCTCAGTTTTTATCTGTCCAAGCTCATTTTTTCCCCCCAAGCAGAATATATTATTAATCTATCTTTTGTTTTTTAAATGGTGGTTGTCAGGATTTTTGAGAGTCCACATTTAATATTTTGGAAGAGATTAAAAGCATACTGAACATCACGCTTATTTAATCATTTGCACAGGACAGGGCTGGTAATAATATGGCCTTATGCATGCACAACTTGGATTATGGGAATTGCTGGTTTGCTGAGTTGTGTGAATGCAATCACAGCGACCATAGCAGGTCTAGATGAAGGAATTGGAAGGCAATACATTGCAAAAAGGAATCTCAGTTAGCATTCTGAACTCTGGCCATTGGCCACCAATGGTGTTTTCCAACAGTGCTTTGGAAATGTTCCCCAATGAAACACTATCACTTTTAATGTCTTGGCTAACTCTATAGTAGCTCTTAAGCTTACATCTCCCTCCTGGTTGTCTCACAAAGTTCAGCATCTGTTACACTCTCTCCTTTTAGCTAAGAAAAAACTCGGTTGCTGGCCTTCTGCTTGTTGCAATTTGCTTGTCCCATTGATTTCAATGGATCTTCTATACACGTGGCTGCCTTGGCATTCCAAACACCGTTATTATCTGTAAGGCTTAGGATGAGTTTAAAGGGTGGGAAATTATGGAACGTGGCTTGGGGATCAAAAGAAAGAGAGACTGCAGGAGATCAAGAGTGTCAGAGAGTGCACTGCTGTGATCTGGTTATGAATGTGTGTGTGTGTGTACACACAGCAACATACACACACACAACCCAAACCCAAATCAAACAGAGGCAGTCCCTCAAAACATTAGAAAAACAGCAATGCCAGTTATACACCATCATGTTAAACAGGGGTCTTTGGGGCCTGATAAAAATCAATAGCAAATATCCGCTTGTTAAGATGTCATTTTCCACTTCTGTTTTACTCCTTTCTATCTGGATTAAAGGGCTCACAAAAACAACGTTCTTCAGAGATATACAGATTCACTCCAGTATTTGCTGCCAGACACAATCTCCTCCTTTGCCTCTGATTAACATACTGGGAGTCTTGTATATCTCTAATGCTATACTTTACAAGACTCCAAAATAAGGTTTTTATTTTCATTTATTATTAAAACCCTTGCTCAGAGGCAACTGCCTGTACACTTACTCTCCTTTTAATTGTAGGTTCTTGATTTGTGTATGTGTGTCTCTGGGTTTTGTTTTGCATGATATTATGACAGAAGACAAAGTATTAATGAAGACCTCTGTGTATTTTCTGGCATTACAGCAACAGCTTTTGTTTCATAGGGATAATGAAATGGTTATGGCACAGTGGGGTATTTTTAGTTTTATGGAAGGGGCTTGGGAAGAGATCGTGCCAAATAAAACAGATTGGTTACTAAGATGCAAATAACTGGAAATCAAATGAAAAGTTTTGAAGGGCACAGCCAACCACAGAAACTGAAATCTTACTCTACGACAGAACCAAGTAGTTGACATTTGATTCCTTCATTGCTTGTAATGTTGCCACAGCTTTGGGGGTGAAAATAAGGGAAGTCTATTTATAGCCTATTATCCAAATTTAATTCCCATTTCTCCTGCCACCATAACCTTAATAGCCTGTTGGAGAGATTTCTTGCCACACGAAAAAGTGGCTTGCTCAGATGTTTGCCAGATCAAAAGGGGAGGGGAATGACAATGGATATCAATGCATGCTTGTGCACAAAGAGTCACTCTGCTTCATTTCTGCCCTTGTTGGAGTCAAATAACTGAATGTAACCCCCCACCCCACCCCATACACTTATATACACATGCAGAAACAGCTGGGAATAGCTCACAAAGGAGTAGGTGAGCCGGAGAAAAGGGTGTTGCTGCTTTTGCAATTCAATAAGAGGTCCTCAGATATGCTCCTGAGCACTTGCAAAGGATTTGCACAATCCTAGCACACAGTGTCCCAGAGCTACTCAAACTTGAGAGCTACTCAAGTTTCAGAACTTTGCTAGAAGCAAAGGCATCAGCTTGAAGCTACTTGATGCTTTTTGAGAATAAGCAAATCTTTATTTTATTGGTCATGTGGTTCTAGCCCTAGAAGGTGGGTTCTAGGTAAGGCCCTTAGGAAATGCTGTTGTAAAGAAAGAAAGAAAAAAGGGCGAGGAAGAAAAGACAGCGGACCAAGGAGAATTACTTGAAGATTTTCTGCTGCCTTAAATTAATTTTATTGGCTGTTGGATTTGCTGACTATACAGTTGAAAGGGGAAAAGTATTTGCAGTGACACTTTTTCATAAAACATATAGGCTTTGGATATAAATAGTGACCCTTTGTTAATGTACTACTTTTCCTAAGTGGCTGTTTCTAATTTCATCCCCTTTAAATTTAAGTACAGTTCACCTAGCCTTTTTTGTTTATTTAGGTACTGAAGAGTAGCAGAATATAGAATGGGGAGGAAGTAAGATTAAAAATATCACAGTCCAAAATATTATGGAAGAGACACAGAGGTAAAAAAAAAAAAAAATGCAAACCTTGCTCTCCAAATAATGTTTTGAATTCATCCTTGTTCTTTTTTTTTAGTAACCAGATTACAGAAAAAGACATCAGAGCCTTTGACCCAAGGACAGTGTTGAGAAACTAAAGGCAGCAATACACTTAGAAGCACTGAGAAAAATGCCTTGTGAGTTTTAAATAATCTTTCCAACCAATCACCTTTGGTTAAGGAAAGAAATGGGCCAACTTTCACTGCATTCAGTCTGTCTTGAACAGTATGATTTGGAGAGAAAGAATTTTATCTATCGGTTCTATTAAAAAGAGCGTCAAAGCAAAGTTCTATATGTCCTGTAGCTTCCTTATTTCCCAAGGCTGATATTTCATATTTCCTTTTGCTAATTAAATGAGGCCTAGCTTTCATCTTGGTCTTCCCTCCCCTTCCTAATGTTGATATTCTCAGATAACTACCAAAAAAAAAAAATCTTTTAATTTCAGCTCCTCTCAAGCCACTTGGAATGGCATCTTGTTCTTAATAATGCCTTTCCTTATCAGATTCCTTCTACAGAATTTCTAGAAACTCTGCCCAGAAGGTTTTTCTTCCATAATTCCTTTTTCTATCATATTCTTCAGGAAGTCACCTGTGACCTTCTTCAGGTTTCCAGATTTCCACCTCAGGTTTCTCCTACTTTATTCAGACCACATGCACAGGCCTAGTTTCTCTAGGCAGATGTGGGACAATGTCTGTCTGTCAAGGTCTTTGAGTTTATTATATGTTTGCTCCTGACCGTAATGCTCTGTCAAAGCCCATCTTTCTTCCCTTGCAAATGAAGCTGCTGTTTTTCTACCTTATTCTCTAGATCCATGTTTCTCAACCTTGGCAAGTTGAAGATGTGTGGATTTCAACTCCCAGAATTGGGAGGATTTCAACTCCCAGAAGCATGGCTGGCTGGGGAATTCTGGGAGTTGAAATCCACACAACTGCAAGTTGCCAAGGTTGAGAAACACGGATCTAGAAGCTTGAACATTTCTTTCAAAATTTGAATTGACTTTATTGTTGGAGGTGGTAGATGACGCTACCATTGATAATGTTTTCTGTAATATATTTTTCTATCAGTCTGCCCACACTTCCCATTCTGAAAAATCCTCTTTTAAGTCCTTCCCCAGAAACTGCAATGGGTTGAGGCAGATGATGCTTCTGTATATAGCTTATGAATATGTGCAGAAATCTCTACCATTCTACTGAAACTGTCAATCGATACTTCAAGGCAACAGAAAATACCTTGTCTAGGAACATTGTCCTGCTTCACCGCCTGAAGAAGAATTCTGTTGTCTCCGTGGCACAAAGTACCTTGTTGCAGCAAATTCAAGCTCCCTCACATAGGTTTTTATTAATAAGTATTTCCCATCTGCTGTAGCACATAAAATACTTTGAGAAAACACTGTTTCGTTATCTCCTTAGCCTCCTTACTCCACCAGATGTTAACATTTGGTGTCAGCCTGCATGATTCCTCACTTCTGCTGGTTGGAGAAGTCAATCATTTCTCAATGAAAAGGAGAACAAGAGAGAGAGAGAGAAAGAGAGAGGGAAGAGCATTTAAAATGCAGAATAATATAAGTTGCTTTGCCTCTTTAGTCCCTGCCTGTTGAGTCTCTGGCAGCAATGCACTCTGGGATATTTCTGCTTTGTTTAACATAGAAGAGAAAACATCAGTTGACACCAATCTTCCGAGTCAGGGACACCAATGTGCATGATAAACAAACATGTCTTTGTTTGAATCCCAGTGAATGACTTTTTTCCTAGTTAATTATAGGAATTTTCAGCTATTTATGTAAACTCGAGAAAGCAGAAAACATTCATTTGTCGGCAGGCTAAGTGCTGGGTGGAGGCACCCCCGACACACTGAGATGAAGTTATCCATCTGAAGGATGTTTGTTTTGTTACGCACAACTTTAATATGTAGATTGGAACTCTATCCAGCTGCTTCTCGGCACGACCGAGGGCATAATTATAAACACACAAAAAGCCACGCTTCCCCTTACCTGCCCCAGAAATGGACATTTTAAACATCGTTCTTTGTCACCTATCAGCTCAATGTGGGAGAAGAAGACATCTTCTCATCTTTAAATATAGAAGGCGGCGTTAGGTTTTGCTGAGCTCGGGCATGTGAACATTAGCTCTGTCTCATTCAATATTCCTCCTTGCGCTCTGGCATGTTTAACGGTACGAATGAAAATATTGGAGCAAAGAATGCGAAGTCGTTTGCCTTCCAGATCCTTTGACTCATGGCAGGTCTCGTAGGAACGGAGTGGATGAAGAAGTGCTAACGCACAGAAAGCTGCAACACAGGCTGCACAGCCATCCAGATGCACACAGAAGGAGACAGAGGCAGGAAAACAAAGGGCTGTAATTGCTACTTTTGTGCGGGTTTCAGAATTATCTTACTTCGTGAAATGATAGGGGAAGACATCTTCCTCTCCTTTTGAAAGGGCTCCGGTCTCCACCCCCTTCCTTAAATAAAGAATGCCATCATTTGCAGAAATATTTTACTTGTGTTACTTGTTGGAGGATTTTTTTAAACAAACATTCATCGTTTGTTAGATTTGTATCTCATAGGCAGCAGTAGTGTTTGAACTATAATCTAGAAAATGGGGCTTGCCAGTGGGAGCGGGGACACGGAAATTAAATAAAAAACTTGGAAAAAATATCAGAAGGACCCAAATTGCACATGAATGCCAAATTCGCCTGACACTTCAGTATTTGTAGCCACCAGTGCCAAAGGTTCATGTGGTTTTGAGTGACCATGAGATGATCCATTAAATAATAATTATAATAATCAATGTTTTGCCACAGACACCATTGCATGAAGCTGAATCATGGTGCTGAAATATTGCAGACCCCAGAGATAAAAATGCATGTTAGTGGAATGGAACCCGGTAAGTAGTCAGCTAAGTTGGAACTGTATAATTGAAAAGCACCTTTCCAAAATGAATAAATACATTTAAAAAAAGATGTGTCCCACAGTTTTAGCAATGAAGGAAGTTGACATAAGTAGCTGCAGTTCTCTTGGTGTAAGTTTCTAAGGACATGTTATTTTAGAGTTTTGCACAGTATATTCATAGTGTAATACATGGGAAAAGCTTGCTGTTTACACATTGTGCAAAGAACAGCCACAAAGTTTCCTTTGGGCAATTTCTTTTTAAAATTGTAACTTTATTTTCCTACTTCCTTTTTCAGTGTTGTCTATTCATGGGGAACAGAATAAATTCTAAGGAGGATTTCTTTTCAGAGTTCAAACTTGTAATTAGTTGCAAACAGAGGTGGTTACTTAAATCATTTTCATCATTACAGGCCAGGGGAGAGAGGGGCCATAAACAGTCTCCAAATTAGAGCAAAATAACCCATCAGGGACAATGAAACAAGTTAAAAACAGCTCATTGTTTTTGCTACAAGCTTCTATGATGGAAAGCAGGACAGGGCACAGTGTCCTCAGTTCATATTCCTCAAACGGGAATCAAGAAACTGAGCCGTGAAAGAGGTTATCCCTTGCAGAAACCCAACACAACTTCTCAACAAAGTTATCAGTAGCACCAAAAGAAAAGAAAAGAAGAAAAACTTACCTAGATAAGTGACTCTTCCCATTGCTGGACCACTGTGATTTCTTTGAAAGGGAGCTACAGGGTGCAGATGCATAATAATACAAACTTTAACTGAAAATTAAAATCACATTTCACTCCTGAACGTTTTTTTTTGTCACTTGAAAACCAGTAGAGCAAGGGAAGGCATTCAGGCTGGAACTATTATTGTATGTCTGTGCAAATCTTCAAAGAAATGCTTCCCTTGATGAAGGTTCACATGGAGCACCCCTTCAAAGCAGCTTGTTGCTGAGATGTGTTCCCCCCACTTCTAAACAGAGAATGGAGGATGGGGCTTTGCATATGTGTATGAGCCCATTTTCAACTAAAGGAACCATCAGGAGAGATGCTTAAGATTGCACAAAGCCCCTTGAGAAAAAGGAAAGCACGTCACTCCTACACTTGAATAAGGCAGAACGTGCCACCTCCAGTGGTGCAATGCATCTCACTGAGACAAATTGTGCCTGCTTTGCACTGCCTATTCCAGCTGCAAAAAGAGTGCAAAAATTCCATCAGCGAATGGGATAATATACACCAGTTGAAAGATGGACATTATGGTCCATTTGATGAAATGTGAAGGTCTAGCCACATCATGATGTGTCTTGTATACTCCAGAGATTTAGGAAGTCGTAGTTCAGCCTTCATGAAGGGGGACAATGGGACCTCATGACCCCATTGTGAAAATTACATCAGGATGCTATGATGTATGTGATGTTATCATGGCTTCTACTGCATGTCTACGAGTTCAGAAACATCTAGAGAACCCTTGCTTAGTTTAGCAAAGGTGACCTAGTTTGCTGACTTTTTACAGCTCTTTTATTTATCCAACTTTCATTCATTTCAGCCATTCATTTGGAACTCCATTATATATTTTTGATAAACTGTGTTGCATTAAGCCCCTTTATTTTCTAATAATAATAAGCAATAACATCAATAATAATTTAATTATTGTTTCTTCTGTTTATTTCAATGACTTCTCTCTTTTTTTTTCCTCCTAACTTTTAGAAATGCTTTTCTTTTGATACTTTTTGGCCACTCTCTCTCCTAGTAACTAGCTTGATCCTGTAGGATCTTTTTCTTAGCAATAATCAGCTATTCAGCAACTACTGGCTAAACTTCAAAAGACTGAAACAGGGAACCAGCATGGTAGCTGAACTGGCAAGTTAGAGTGGAATACATTTTATATATCAATTTCAGCCTTGATCAGAGATCATTTTGGATGGCTAGAGGCTTTTTGTAGTTCTAGGTACTTTTGAAATGTATTCATAATCCCATTCATTTTATTTCTGCTTTCCATCTCTGGTGCCACAGGAAGCAAAAAACTGCACAATTTGGATATTTTGACTGTCTAGTAATAGGCAAGGAGGTCTTCAAGGGAAGATTACGGGCAGAGACTTGCGAGTTCAAAATGTAGTGACAAGGCTGTTGATGGGCTTCCTGGCTTCCTATGGATCTCTCAGTGATGGCTTCAAGAGAAAGCCCTTTTTCATCCACCCATGTGGCTGCTTAGAACTGGGATGAGAATGGGAATAGGAGAGTGTGGATAGAGAGGCCCTGTTTCCAGGACCTTCTTTGGGACACTGTTTCAATCTTGAGAAGAATCAGGACTCCTTAAACACCAGGCAGCAGGTCAATGTGACAAGGTTGATTAGGGGTCCCCAAGGGAGATTACTTTAGCCCCAGCCAAATCTAAGTCTCCTTGGGGCTAAATGTACAAGGTTAATTTAAACCCACTTTTCTGTTTGCACAGCACATTAACCCCCAGAAATGGAAGGGAATCAAAAGTGGAGTTTGAATACATTATTTTTTCCAGTGACAGCAGTTTCCACATTTCCAGCTCCCTTGTAAGAGTACCACTTCTATTCTATATGGGAATGTGGCAGAAGAGATTTCCATATGGTTTATAATACTGACAATTCCCAAGGCATTAATGAAGCCCAACTATGCACTATAGTTGCAAAAAATGCAAGGAAGGAAGGAAGGAAGGAAGGAAGGAAGGAAGGAAGGAAGGAAGGAAGGAAGGAAGGAGGGAAGGAAGGAGGGAAGGAAGGAGGGAAGGAAGGAAACGAAAAGTGAACCAGCCAATTTTTGTTTGATTAGGGCCACATTGTTCTTTATTGAAGTGTGCCATTGTTGTTAGGTTATACTTAAAAGCAGTTTGTGTCAACAACTGCTCCTCTGAGGCCTCTCTCCCCAGACCTGCTGCAAGACCAAGAGACTGTTCCCTCTTAGAATAATTAGTTTTTAAATATATATATAAGCAAGCACTAACCATCAGTTTGGGGATGTAACTCCATAGCTAATAGATGGACAATTTGCAGAACTTTGAAGAAGATGGAAATTATGAGCACTAACCTCATAATTTCAGTGATTTGAAATAAATGCCCATCCAAGTTCATCTTGTTTTATATGTTTTCCCCAAACCACCTAGTGGGTCACAAGAGCACATAGAACATGGGATGTATAAACCTGTTCCTGCCAAGTTTTCTTAGGTTTGTTTGTTTAGTGGTTTTAATTGCAAGTTCTTTTTGTTCTGTTTACCACAATATTTTATGATTTGGGTAAGTTTTCTTACTAAAAACATGAACGAAAGGAACGCTCTGCCATCCTCTGTCGCAGCTCCAGAGATTGTTTTCTGTTTAGATTCCAACGTGAACAGAATGCGAACTGTGACGGTCATAAGTGCCAGCCACTGGAAAGGTTAACCTGCACCCTCTAACTTATGCTTACAATACTCAGCTCCGCACTTGAAATGCCCAGCAATCTTTTCAGGGTTAATACAGAGGTGGAAGTGCTGAAGAGAGAGATCTTTCTGCCACTCAGCAGCCAAAAGGAGGGGTAACTTTGCAAGGGAGCAGACGCAACACACCCTCTTCCCTTTTAGCCCTTCACTCTGTCAAGTGTGTGTCTTTAACACTTGGAGAGACTCATGGACCTTATCTTCTCCTGGAAGTGATAAGGACCGTGAGTGATTTGGAATGCCCCAAGCCTATGCAGCTACAACACAAAGCTTGTTAACCCTGTAGAGTCTTCTTTCCATTAAAGGATGAGCATATATTATCTAGATGTGAAGGCACTATATTAAGCAAAACAACACATATTTGGGACTTGCCTGGCCCCATGGCTAATCTAGGTGCCCCACTACCATCAGCTCCACCTTGGGAAGCAAGTCCAACAGAAAATCTTATAGGACATCCGCCTGCCATTTAGTTATTATAAGGGCTTAAAAATTGGGGAATCTTATGGGGGTGGTTGACCTGGAAAGGAACCCTACAGCAACAAGGAAGGATGGGAATGAAGACTGGTGGGGCCAGGAGATGTGCCTTCTCTGCCATAGTGCCTGCCCTCTGGAACATTCTGCCTCCTGAGGTTAGGATGGCCCCAACCCTGTTGGCCTTTTGGAAGGCCTTGAAGACCTGGTTCTGTGCCCGGGCATGGGGTCCAGAGTGTGTGAAGGGCCCCGTTTCCTGGTTATGCTAACACATATGGACTATAATATTTCTTGGCTGCTATATGTATTTAATTTTTCTTTTTGTATTGTGTTTTTAATTGGTTTGATTGATTTTATTATTGTTCGCCACCTAGAGTCACTTGTTTGAGATGGACGGCTATACAAATTAATTAATTAATTAATCAAATAAATAAATAAATAAATAAATAAAATATCAGCTAGTGTGTTGGGAAAGGCTTCAAAACCTATCAAATTCCATTTGCAATGTTAGATTATGGGCCAGATGGTTTGTCTGCTTCTTTCATGCAGAACTGAGTACAAATGGGCTTCTGAAATTCTCTGGACAGAGAAACTGGATGGAAGGTTTCTCTGAAGTTTTCTCCAAGAGCAGAGAAATTCTTCAGCCATTTTTCCAGGGCAAGCCTTTGTGTGACAGTTACTGTGCCATTGAAAAGGCCCTAAGGGAAAAGATCCATCATGAGGTCCTTGCTTGGGATTTAATGGAAATTGGGGAAGCCAAGAAGGCTGCAGTCTGCTGGAGGAAGGATGGAAGGCAAGTGAACCATACAGACCCTTGGCCACCTCATACCTATAAAAATGCAAAGAACACCATGTTCTTCTTCTGAGGTATCTTCTTCTTTGAAATAACTTCTAAAGGAAATGATCTTCCAGCAGACTGAATGAGAGTTGGTGGAAAAAGCAGGTAGAATTTCTCTGCCTGCTATTTTTATTATTCTTGAAATATTAAAAAAATATGCTGATTCCCTATGAACGTTTTCCACTAGCTTGAATCCTATGTCTTTAGAAAGACAATGAGATTAATTTTGAAGAATATATAATGAATCCTCCTCCTCCTCCTCCTCCTCTTCCTCTTGTCTCTCAGGAATGAGAAACTTGTCTCTGTGCTAGGTGATGCTTTTGGAGTTATACTTCAGCACCATCCAGAGCAGTGTTTTTCAAACTTGGCAACTTTAAGATGTGTGGACTTCAACTCTCAGAATTCCCCAGCCAGCATGCTGGGGAATTCTGGGAGTTGAAGTCCACACATCTTAAAGATGCCATGTTTGAACAACACTGATCAAAAGGATCATAGGTTTTCTGCCCCTAATCTACATCCTGACCACATTATCAGTGTGATTTGCAGGGTACCTACAGAACCCAGCAGAACATCAGGACACACACACACACACACTGGAAACCCTAGGTAAAATCATAAGTCTCCACCTAGTACTAAAATGGAATAAGAGTTGGCAAAACTTGTTGGAAAGGACATTTTGCAAACAAGACACCACCACTGAGTAGGCCCTGATACTGATTAGAACCTGACTTGAGTTTGGAAGATAGAAACATCAAGAGTTGGTGCATGGATACAGAGTATGTTGAGAATTTCAGAACGGAAGCCAAGTCTGATTCTGCCAGCGTTAGCTCTGATAGTAGAGTTTCAAGCCTCCCTTGAACAACTGCAGTCAGTACTTATGGCTCTGTTAAGTTACTACTCCAAAATTGCAGGCAGACAGATGGTAAGTGGCAACATAAAGTTCCCTGATGCGCAAAAGAGCTTTTTGGCATTGTACTAGAGGAACATCTTTGAACACTGATGCCAAGAATTCCTCTGTTCACGGTCATTCCTAGGAAAATTAGATGATCTTCTCCCCACTGCCTCTTTCTCTATAGAGAAGTGACTTGCAGAATGACAGAGAGTAATGTGAGCCAGAGGTTTGAAAATCATCATCATCATCATCATCATCATCATCAGCAGCAGCAGCAGCAGCAGCAGCAGCCTTAATAGCAGTTGAATGGATCAAGGTCAGAATCTCTGGGACTTGATTCTTTTTGCTTTTTCTTTTTAATTTGGATGGGCATAAACCTCTGAAAAAGGAAGTAGCCTTGGTAATGCTGATTACGTATTATAACTGGTATAATTTTGTGGAGGAAAAAAAAAATACTTGCTTTATTTACTAGGACAGTGGCATTTTTTTTTTTGAAACAATGGAATGGACCTGCAGAAAAGGACATGCATTGTAGAATAAACCTTCCATGTGTCCAGCAAATGGGCTTCTGAAAGGTGGGCATCCTTAAGACATTTGCTCCTGCTAGCTTTAATTCCGTGATAGGCTCCTATTGGGTTAAGTGGTCTCTCTAATAGGGTCTTTCAACAATTGTCTCCTATACCAGGGTTCCTCAACCTTGGCAACTTTAAGATGGGTGGACTTCAACTCCCAGAATTCCCCAGCCAGCAAGGTTGAGGAACCCTGTCCTATACTAGATCTTTGTTGACTTTTTTCTCCCTTCCCCTTTACTTTACATGGGAAACACAACATTAGTTCCTATTTAATTCTGAAAACATGAAAGGGGCCATACTTTTATAATGCACTGTTCACAGGAGAATTCGATTCCTGTTTGCATTGGGATCTGCCCAATCTTCTCTGGTTCTTCTGCAGGTGTGTAGAAGTGGCTGCAAGACTCTCCTACATTGGCGTCCCCTGAATGCATTTTGCTGAAGGGTCAGAAACATAAAGGAAGCTCAGTGCAATTACGTGCCATTAAGTCAACCTTCCTATCTGGACTTGCTCAAGACAGTTGATATGGCAGTTCCCCAGATTCCTGAGTGGGGGAATGAAGTTGGAAGAAGAGGTTAGGAAATTCAGTTGTTTACTTGATCCCTGTATGTCCTCAACCACTATGTTTAAATACCCACATTGCCCCAGAAGGGGACTGCTATATCACCACATGGTGTCCTTCTTGGTTACTTTGGGGGATTTAAATATGGTAGATAGCAGCCAGATGTTCAGGCTGAAGTCTCATATAAAGTTTTGTTCAGTTCTATAACATGTCTCATGCTGTACCAAGTTGATGTAGCTCATTGAAGAAGGGAGGGAGGGAGGGAGGGGAAAGAAAGAAAGAAAGAAAGAAAGAAAGAGAAAGAGGGAGGGAGGGAAGGAAGGAGGGAAGGAGAAGAAAGAAAGAAAGAAAAAGAAAGAAGGAAGAAAGGAAGGGTGGGTGGGTGGGTGGGTGGGTAAGTGGGTGGGTTAAGCTGAATTGGCACTTGTTCTTTGGAAAAGTTCCACACCATTAATGTGAGTTCAGGAATTCAATAGAGACCCACAAATGTGGCAGTAGTTGGCTGAATATTGAACCTAGGCAGTGGCATCACTTCCTTAGCATACCATGCGCTTGCTGTGTAACCATTAGATGAAAGCGTGATCACCTGTCAAACAAACTGCTAGAACTGTGATAAATTAATGATCAAATAGCACCAGCTGATATACATAGCAGTGTTGAGGGTACTTACAACTCAGGGCCAGGGCTTCAGCAATGTAGCTGATGTTAATATATATATCTATATATCTATATAGTATCTACATCTATCTATCTATCTATCTATCTATCTATCTATCTATCTATCTATCTATCTATCTAAAGAAAAATGTCACATCATGAAATGACATATCAGCTATTAAAGAAAAATGCCTTTTTAAATCCCCCTTTCCCTTTTTCTTTTAATGACTGCATTCTGCCATTTTTTTTTAGACAAGCAAAAGAGAGAGTAAGAAAGCAAAGGGCAAAATCAGAACAGTTTTCTAAAGACAGATTTGTGTGTGTGTGTCTGTGTCTGTGTGGGTGTGCATGTATTAGACAAGCAAGTGCAAATCTCACAGACAACAGCTCCTTGTTTTACGCTGTCTTAAAAAACCAGTTTCCCCCCCTTTTGGTAAAATACCCATGTGCTTCCAGAACCATGGGGGACTCTCAGCTACATTTCCAGGAATGAGTATGTAGCCAGCCCAAACTCCACAATGACTCACTCTGATGGTTTTCAAAAAATAATAATAAAGAAAAAAAATCTGTTGTAAATGAAGCCAGACTGAAAAACTGCCCCCCCCCATTAAAGCAGATAAAATAAATACATTTTATTAGATCTATACAAAGCTGGTACACCCCTCATTGTATGCTAATCCTGCTGTTGAATTGCTCCTACAAATCATTCTTCAATTACTTTGTCTTGTTATAACACTCCCAGAACACCACATAACAACAAGAAACAAAGTTATGAAGCATAAAATAAATGAACAAATCAATGAATCAATTAGTAAACCTTTCGATAGCCTGATTACCTACAAGTTTAGATGGCTCCTCCAGAAGATGTCATGTCCAACAGAATGAAGTCATTGAACAGAGTTGTTGAAATAAAATTAACACGTTTGTGTTGACTCAGGATGGAAGAGTTAGTCATCTTTTTTTCCCCTCCCATTATTATCCTGATGACAGCCAGTTTGGTCTAATGGTTAAGGCGCCAGGCTAGAAACCAGGAGTCCATGAATTCAAGTCCTGCCTTACACACAAAGCCAGCTGGGTGACCTGGAGCCAGTCACTCTCTCTCAGCCCTAGGAAGGAGGCAAGGGCCAACCACTTCTGAAATCTTGCCAAGAAAACTGCAGAGACTCGTCCAGGCAGTCACCAGGAGTCATTACCAACACAAAGGCAAACCAACCAGCAAAAAAATCCTGATAAAAATTGGGAGGGAGACATACTTTTTATTGAAAATTAAATGAAGGGCCTCTTTGGTGCTAAGGTATAGTTCTAGTTATGAGGGTGGGAAATGATGCAATGGGTAAAGCAATAGTCCCATATCACAACTTCAGCCAAGTGTTATTGCTGAAAGGCTTCTCCTATCTCAGCGCTTCTCAAAGTTTTAGGGGTATGGGCTTCAACTCCCAGAATTATAAGTAATGGCCATGCTGCCTAGAGAATTCTGGGTACTGAAGGCCACACACCAGGAAGTTGCCAAGGTTTGGAAACATTGACCTGACTTCAACCTAAGCATGCTGAAGAAGCACTATTTGGACCACAACCACCATCACCAACTGCATGTCTCCTTCAATAACACTTTGGCTGAATTCATGCAGGATGCTCAACCTGGTTTATAGTGTAACAGCTTGCATTTGTGCTAGCTGCAATGCTTGGCTGGTGTGGCCTCGTTTGGACGTCTGATTTTCTTTTGGTGGCTTCCCATGTTGCATGAACCCAGACCAGTTTGGCTCAGTTTCTTTTTTTTGTTAATAGTTCACTGCTTATTATGTACCCAGAAACTGGGTTAATTGAGTAAAACAATTAAGCATGCTTAGTGAACACTGCCAATGATTGTTGTCGTTTGTTGGTAATTTGGCATTAGGGGTGACATATTCCGAAGGGGAACCCTTTGCTATTTGGAACGTAAACAATGCAGAATGTGACTTTCCTTGCTGATTTGTTTTCAGTAATTGGCAATTTGCTTCATTCTTTTGGTAAGCTAGTAAATTAGTTCTGAGTATTTTAGATTGCTTAGGTTTTTCAAATACTCTATTTTTATAATGCTCCATTTTTAAAAATTCAAATTCTCTTAAAATTATATTCTTCAGTTTTGCTACCTGGCTGCAGTAATAAAGTTAACTAACTTTCCTTCTGAAATCCTTGCCCTTCCTCTGAGTTTTGGATTTATGCTTAATAACTCCTGATTCTGAGTGCATTCATCTATAAGATCCCTGCGTTTCCCAATTTAGTGAGCTAGAAATGGCTCTTCCTATTCATCCATTGATGGCTTCCCACACTTAATTTATTCTTTTTCATATAAAATCTCATTACCTGAACATGACTCTGTAGCTTCTGCTCTATCTTTGATATGAGAACAGAGAGAAACCGAAATCAATCCCTTAAAATAAAGTCTATAATCAATTTTCTCACTTTCATTTGCTTTCAAGGTTCTAAACAAAATTGAGTGGAGTGTAGCTTCTAAGACACACTGGAAGGGGAACAGGGGAAGAGGAAAAGAAATGGATATTCTTTCCTAAAGAAATAAGGTTGGGAAAAAAAAATCCGAGGACATTTCATCTGAGAACCGTCTTCATGTTGGAATGCTTTAGTTCTTGGGTGAAGCAAAAGATTTGGACTGAAAGGGACAAAATGCCTTGACTGACTTTAGATCTCCAGCCAGTTGTCATCTTTTGATTTGTTTCGTCTGAAAGCTGAAGAGATATTCATGCAAAGACTTTTTTAAAAGAGTGATTTTCATAGCAAATGGACAGTATTATTATAGTAGCACAAGGCCATTCAAATCCTGTATCCTAACAGGTTATTTAAAGTGCTAGGGCATAAGTTTGGATTGTAATTACAGATCTTGCAAAGTTGGTGATAATTTTATTACGTCTTGTGGTTTTTCTGACTTTTGACTTTTGCCAGCTGAAAAGATAAGTCTGATCTGGTAAGACTCCAAACCTGCTGAGGAATGGCAGAAAAAATGATTTGGTTCCAACGTTTATATGGATTTACCCAATGCATATGTCCTCAACTGGAAGTTATGCAGTAAAATGGGCACATTTTAGGCTCGCCATGCTCTTCAATAACATTACATGCAAAGACAAATGCATGTGTTAAGTGAAAGTGTAAAAATAGATACACAAATAAAGTACAGCTGATCCAAAAAGAAGTTAGTTTAAGCTATTGATTAACAGTCAGAAGCAGAGATCTCCTGCCTACATTGCTCCCTTCTGAGCAAGAAATAGTCTGCAATAGCCCATTTTAATCTTTTAGTGGAAGTGATGGAGAAAAAGCAAAATGAGTTTAAACAACAAGTGGTGAGGGGGACTATGAAGTGATACAAGAAATGCAGCCAGAAGAATTAAGGTGACAAGCCACGGTTCATTTGCTTATTAGAAGCTTTGATTCATTTCCCAATAGCAATTGTAAAATTTAATAGTATCAATTCGCTTATATAGTTCTGGAATGAGAATGGCGATATGGAATGCTTTCATTCCATATTATTATCCCTGTAGGTTGGATGACAAACGCCTGGGGCAACGTGCCGTCAAAGCGGACGTTATGCCCAACATGGAACTTCTGAGCTTCACACAGGCAGCAACTGTCATTTCAAAAGTGCATGGTGAAAGAAGAAGCCAAAGGAGACGGGCGAGTGACAGACAGACAAGATGGAGTCAGTGTAGGTCACATGTTGAAGTTGGTTTTGAAAAGCTTCCCAGTTCATCGGATCCATTGGGCAGACACATTCTTCAGAGGAGAGTAGCATTTTTCAAATGTGCTTTCTGGGAATAAACTCCACGTCAGCTCATCAGCTGGGAAACTCCTAAGTCCCCACCAGAGAGTTCCTATTTGCCACAAAGGTTCCTGTGCAGCTGCTGAAAGAATTCAATATTCACAAATGTTGATGTAAACTGATTGACTCCACATGTACCCGATTCATATACCGGTGGGGGTGGAATTAGTCTAGAGCCTCCCCACTTACAGCGTGTATTGTTGTAAAATGTGTATTTGGAGAGGCCATCTGTGGAAAGAAACAATTCATTTAGAAAGGCATATTTTCGTTTGTTTACAAAGCAAATTAATGTCTGTTTGTGGGTGTTAAAATGCAAATTAATACCAGCACTACTAATGTACCTGCTAAAAATGTTGTATTCATTCTTTTCAATGATTTTCATTCAATTAATAGAGAATAAATTGCTTCTGATTTAAAAAACCAAAACAAAACAAGAGGGTAAAATCAGGATGTCCTCATAGGCAGGATACAGAGTTCTTGCATCTGCTTTACTCAGATGGAGATAAAGATATGTGTGAGTGTCCCATCTTTTGTTGAACCCTCACCTCTCTAGCATCCCACCCTTCAATAGATCCAAAGCATCATGAAGAAATTCTTCCTATTTCGAAGTGAGAAAGTGAAGGCAAGTAGGGAGACTGAAAATGAATGGAGAGATGTATAATAGGAAGCAAGCTTCTCTGTTGCTATCTTGCAACAGTTCATGAACACATATGACCAGTCATTCAAAAATCTTACACAGGATTGCTCAGGGAGGTATTCAATTTACAGGATTCAGTTCACGGGATCCAGCTGACGATTACTACCTGTCTGCTGGCATTCTCAATGGGCAACCAAACCATCTTGGTCAAGTTGACTGGTCCGCAGGTGTCCATTCCCAACCATGATGAGGCCAAAGGGAAGAAATGTTCATTGTGATCTCATAATGCAAGCACCAGCATTTTGCACTTATTTATTTATTCAGTTGATCTCTATGGCTGCCCATCTCATGAATGTGGGCAGCTAAGAACACATTAAAACAATAAAAACAATATTAGTGGGAATAAAATAATGAATTCAACGAGGCAATAGACAGAAACCTCTCAACGGGCCAACTAACATTCCCACCTCAGGCCTGGGAGTACATTCAGGTTTTCAGTGCTTTACAGAAGGCCAGAAGGGTTGGGGACAATCTGATCTTGGGTGGGTGGGGGTATGGTGCTCCAGAGGGCAGGAACAAGATGACATTCTTTAATTGAAAGGACCTGGAGCATGCCCCTCCTGTTGGACATAGTGGGACGGGTAGTAACAACCAGAAGAGGCGGTCTTGCAGATAACTTGGCCCCATATCATGGTTTGTTACAACATTACATTCAAGTCCATAAGGGGCAGAGTTTGCATTGCAATGTCATGATACACATGTTGTTACTTGCCCTCCCCCACCTTGATCCTTGTCCCCAGTCTATGCCTGTTTCTCCCTCTCGCTCAATCAAATATGTTCTCCACCTCCAGTTTCCATTCTCATGTTTGACTTACAAACCTGGTAAATGACCATGTCGTGCAGCTGGACAGGGATCTGTGGCTTCCTTGCTCTAGTGTTTGTCGACCTGGCTGAGTTCACTGTACCCTTTACTTTAACAGGGCATCCATTTGAATATCTAATATTGGAATTGCCCTGGGCTTGCATATTTTTTTTCCTTGTTACAACCAACTTTAGAGCTATGAAACAACTTTAGTTGTGTAAATATGACAAATGGCCATAAAAATGTATTTCATTCACTGAGCAATAAGAACCTGAGGCTAAGAACCTTTTAAAAAAAAGAAAGAAAAAGAAGTATTTTTACAGCACTGCAAAAACAGACAAACCCACCCGCCTCCTCCTTTGTCTCTTTCTAACCCCCAGCTGCAAACTGTGGTGTCAGCTCCCAGATGAATATTCAGTATTTTAAACTCATTCTATGGTGTTTCATGTGCAATGCCAGGGAACTGGTCTAGTATCTAAAGAACAATTTTAAACTTGTTTCTACTTCCACTAGAATATTCATTTATATCTATGAGCAAGAAACTTTCATACCTGCATAATACACACTTCTCCTAATCACCCCTCTTGAGTTTCAACATAGCCTACCCTGCAACTTAAGAAGCTATTGTCTAAGAAACGTAAACCTATCTTTCCTCCTCTTGGGAAGACAGATCCAATGCCTGGTTCCTTGGATCCTGGCCCATGCATTTTATGCAAAAAGATCTCAGTTGTGCATGAGGCTTGTGGAGTGACAAAACCACACAGAAGATCTTTTTTTGGGGAACTCATTGCCCTCCCGCATAATTTTAAATCAGTTTCCATAGGCTCCAACCAAAGCAACGTTCAATTGGCCTTTTGAAATCCCCTCTAAAATTGTGTAGACAATTTCTCTGAAATTCTCAAGAGGGAAGAAGATGTTCTCCAAGAATTCCACAGGATCAGGACTCTCCTTAGCAGTGAAAACAGTATCCTTACAGAAGAAGGCCAGTGGGAGAAGATGGCTTTTATGTCTTCTCTTAGGACTGAGTTGAAGCATGAGAGCCAACACCCACCCCTAGATCCTGGCAACAGCCGTAACAGTGCAATCCAGGATGTGTTTACTCCTGCTGAATTCCATGGAACTTATTCTCCAGCTAGCTGGATAGGACTGCACCCTCTATCTACATAACACAACTGCATCAGAAGGGTGGAAATAAACCACACAGCTTTCCTGGGAGCATCTTGTCCAGATGTTAAAAAAAAAATGGAAGAAAAAGTTCTTTGATTCCAATTAAGGAAAATGGCTGGGTCAGCCTGTCATCTTCCATGCTCTTTATATGCTGTTCAGACATCGACATGGCTTATTAAAACCTCAGGCGCTCAACATAACCTCTGCCTTGGAACCAGTTGCCAGAGGCATCAATGCACATACAGAACCTGTCTACAGGTTTCTAGGTTTTCAGATCTGTCATCGCTTGAATCCTTCTCATGCATCCTGGCAGTACACAGACCGGATGAAAAAGTCCACCCAACCTCACAGAACATCACTCATTGGAAGCAGGGTAGACGGAGGGAGGGAAGCACGGTGAACAATAATAAACACTTCAAGGGTGTTGTTTTCTCTGACTTCTGGGTCAAGCAGAAGGTTATATCTCCCTGATCATTACTGTCAATGGGGGAGAGAAAAAAAAGACATAAATGGGCATTTTCTGGGCAAAGATGCCTAAACGTTGTTAATCATTCTTCCTGCTGCCTCTGAAATAGACCCTGAGCTGATCAAAGCACCCAAAAGGTAGTTAGGAAAAGGAATATCGCTCAGACAACCAATTGTCTCTGGATCATGAATAGTTCCTAAACTGATCATCGACTGCCATGTTGGAAATAATTTAGCCCAGGTGCATGCATGAGTGCACAAACATTTTGTTTGTTCGCTTGTTCATTCCTTTGAAGACTAGACCAGCATTCCCTTTTCTGGGCCAGGGCAATTAGGAAATTGCAATTGCAATTTATTGTTCTATTATATTTTATACTATTATACTTTGTCATGCAACTCTTGGTGGTGCACACATAAAATATCCACAATAAAATGTATATAAAATTACAAACAACTCAACCAAAAATTAAATGAAAACAGAGTAATGCTTAATTACATGAGATCCCAATGGTATTATCTAACCAGAAGAAAGCTCTCCAGAAAAATCTCTGCTTTAACCTCCTTCCAGAATGCTGGAGAAAGTTGGGATAAATCTAATTTCCTGGGAGAGAGTATTTCATATTGTGAGGGACATCATTGGGAAACATTTCTGCCAGGTCATTGCCCTCTGATGTCCCACTAATGGTGGGTTGTAGGCTGAAATTTCTTAAGGCAGCAAAGTCCAAACTGTCTAACAAGGGAAAGTAATAATGTTGATTTGGGATCTCTGCAGAATGTGGTAAAAAAAAGTCAAGATGGTGGTTGTGATGGTGCAATTAAAGCTCTGTCTGATATTAAAGTTAAGGGTGTTCTAGGGGAACCATCTAAAGTGGTATAAAAAATGTTCATCTAATCCAACATCCTGCCTTAGGCATGAAAGCTGGCTGGGTGACTTTGGGCCAGTCACTCTCTCTCAGCCCAACTCACCTCACAGGGTTGTCGTTGTGGGAAAAATAGGAGGAGGAAGGAGTATTAGGTATGTTCACTGCCTTGAGTTATTTGTAAAAAAATAATAAAGGTGGAATAAAAAAGTCTAAGGAAAAAAACAGTGATCATGAAAAATAGTAGAGCAGGAAAGCAATTATTCTTCTCTCTTGATTGTCTCAAAATCAGGTGGAATTTGGGGAGGAACTACTTTGAAGTTTGGGAAGAAGATTAAGAGGTCCTTCAAAATAAGACAAAAAGTTGTACTCTCCCACACTCAATCACCTCTCTAAATACATGAGCAATTTTTTTGATGGTTGTTATGAAGCCCTTCCTTGTCTCTTATTTACTGAGTCACCAGATGACCCCTATTTTACTCCCTGTCCTCATGATGCTGAGACTGTCTTGTCCCCAGACTTCATCTCTTTCTTCTGCCACAGAACACCCTGTAGCCACAACACTGGATAATGAAAAGAACTGAGAACAGTGAGTCATTATACTGGCAGATCTATCACCACAGCAAAGGCTGGGTTCCACCAAAGACTGTTAGTGAAGAAAGGCTCTTGGATTCCATTAAAGAGCCATCTACCCCAAAATACATGCTCTGTTGCATCAAAGCTACATCCAGGCCAGAACCATTATTCAACCGAACCCAGGAACCATGGTCTCCGTTTTTTCCACATTCATACCTCACCCTTCTGCTCCTAGTAGAATACAAGAGGAACATTCCAAGTTGAGCTGGAAAATAGACTGTCTAGAGTTTCTATATGATGATATCAGCTGAAGCATTCACATTGTAAACTGTAAGTTCAGGATTGGTTCTATCCTTAGGCAAATTGTGGCAGATGCCTCAGATGGCAGGTTCAGGAAGATGGCAGCAAGAATAAAGCATCATGCAGCATCTTCTAAACTACCTGGTTGCCTTCAAGATGGAAAAGACATTGCTTTAAAACTGGGGTTGAAGAAAGATTGATCTGACAAGACAGTTGTTCTTTTTACATGGAATCGGGAGGGATGTGTTATACGTTGACCCTGACTTGTTTTGGGATTTAATGTGTTATCCATTATCATTTATAAACTCTAGTTTTTGACTTGTTATATAAGCTAAGAAATGGTGGCTTAGTATAGGCAAAGCTTCATTTTTCATATCACACTAAGCCATGATTTGCTGAATAAATTACAATTGCTTGGGTTTGCATGACACATTAAGCCCAAACCGAACTTCAGTGTAGAAATATGTGATGTGTGAAGATTTGATGTATTGGGCAGAAATGTAAAGATACTTAAGTAATATAATTTAGCATGTTCTCCTGAAATAAGGGAGGATGAAATTTTTGGCCCTCCTGAAATAATGTTTTTTTGAAGGTTATGGAATAGATACAAGGGCTATAGATGAATGAGAGAAACAGGTATGGAGGTCCGACCTTCATCTAAGAAAAGAGATTTATTCCCCAATGTTTCCTCTTGGCTGGCCTTTTGCCTGAGCTGGTAACTCAGTTCTCATAAATTCCCTCCAAGCATTAAAGCTTTCTTGTCCTGCCACTGTTAAGAAACAATCGGGAGCTGAGATTTCCTGGCCATTTATGGTTCTCAGTATTTATGATAAGTCATTACTGCCTGTTTTTTGAACAGGACCCTCGGTCAGCAAGGGGAAGGGGCAGTATGAATCCACTGATGATGCACAGCACATGGGATCTTGGACAACCAAAAGCATTGCAACCAATTATTGGGCTACTATTTACTACCATTGCACTGTATTAATCACAACATGATTAATGCTATAACCTGGACCATCTGGTTCAAGATGGGGAAATTAAATAAGATTTCCTTATATAGTCTTCCTCCAGTCTCAGGCAAATCATGGTACTTGAATTAGTTGACCTTTATGTTGTTAATGATGCCTTGAATATTGCCTGTAATGGTATGTGAGAAAGACCTTGAAAAACAGGACGAAGAAGTACTGCCTAGGGAACGGTCAGATAAGAGAAGGCATAGCCTGCAGCTGCATAATGGTGGAGAAGAAGTTCAGAAGGGACCCTGCCTAGTTTCTCAGGCTGTAAAGGAGACAGTGGGAGATTTCTCCTTTCAGACTTGCAAGTTTATGTTAATGTAGTCTTACAATAAAGTAGAATTAGCAATTTGGTTGTGTTTCCTATCTGGTTTACCTGGGAAGGCTAATACTACCTTTTAGGTACGCTGTTGAGTATAGTTTCTTCTCCCTCCCTCCCTCCCTCCCTCCCTCCCTCCCTCCCTCCCTCCCTTCCTTCCTTCCTTCTTTCTTTTTCTAAATTTATATTCTTTTTGACCACTAGTGGCATTCAGTGGCAGGAGAGATCCTCTTTTTTGAAAGGTAGCCTTCTTTATTATCTGGGCCCTTTTTTATTATTTGGGCCTTATCATTTGATTCATCACTTCACTAGGGTTTGACTAGATCTGAATATTATTAGTAAGCCTGAGATTTACAAAAGCAAGACAGGGTCAGTGTTAATTTTGAAGAATCAAGGGACTGTATGATTCTTGGATTCCATCAAAAGACCAACCTTGCTGCTTTCTGGAACTTATTATTACAACAGCACATTACATCAAAGTGTTGTCTTGATTGCCATCTCCAGTCTGAAGCATCCATTTCTGCTAGTCCTAGGTCAGACTTTAATAGTAGTATCAGGGCCCATGATTATCATTTTCTTTTTCAGTTGGAATCTGGCTCTAACAAACCACTGTGCCGAAGTGACCTGAGGTTGGTTTTGCAGACACATGGTTGGCAGATTAAAATTAAAATCCCTACACCAGTCCATGATGGGTTTGCCCCTTTTGAGTCGACCTATTTCCAACAGAGAAAGAAGCAGGGAGGGTGGCTACTTAGAGGCCTACCTGGGAAGGTGCTGAAAATGCCACCACACTTAGCACTGGCTGTTGTTCTGCTGCACAGAACACACACATGTCAGATAGCTATGTTCCCTTTGCCATAACTCCATGTGACATCAACAGTGAACCCTAGGTCTGCGTGGTGTGGAAAATGCTGGAGTACTGTCAAACATTTCTACCAGGGTTTGATGCCAAAGGATGAAGACATGCTTGAGGGGAAGAAACCAAATTGTTAATGCTAAAGTGTATTTGGCTCCCCTCCTGTGTTTATTTACATGAGCAATTTGGATGGGCATGCTGTTATTCTGAGCCAACTCATGTTTCCTCTCTGAGTCTTAAATGTATTTCAGTCTCATGTAAAATGTTCAAGCCTTTCATTAGTGGCTGTGTTTGTTTATAATAGCTATAATAAGATGACAGTGAAAAAAAAGCTAAAGTTAGAAAAGGATCTTGACTCTTTTTTTGAAATGCAGTTCTTACGAATCATGAACTGCACTCCTGTTTAACCTTTTCCTATCACATGTGCAGTAAAGATGCATCCTCCTCCAGGCTGTGAATAATAAACTCACCTCTAAACCAGGATAAAGATAATATTCTTTAAGTAATTTAAGTTGTTGAGGATTATTCAGACTTGTTAATCTATGTCTGGACTGAGTTATAAACATGTGCCAGATGGATGCCAAGAATCGGAAGTCAGAGGCCTACAAACAAGCCAGTTTCAGGGTTAACGTGAATGGGAAGGGACTCAGAATTGAGGGTGATCACAAAGGTAGAGCTAAGAGTTAGCACTGAAGGAATGTCAGAACCAAAGGACAAGCTAGTAGATAGAAAAATGTAACTGTGAGGATACTGGATTACACCAATACCCAAGAATATCTTCTTGCTGAAGCAATACTTAGCTGGAAGAGTAAACTTTTTATATTCCACCATGTCCAAGATCCAGTGGCCAGCTATTAGTGTAATGTCTGAGTGTAGGATTAGGATTACACTCAGTAGTGTAGGATTAGTATAGCATCTGAGTGTACCTCATTGAAAAACTGCCGGTGGCAATTCAAAAAAGTGTGGGTGGGAGAAATGTGCTCTTTGGCTATAAGTGATACCAAACTCAGCTCAGTGCTAAAATCTGCACCCTGTTGAATACCGTAATGCAATTTGCAACCCCTCCCCTCTGAAGCATGCAAAAATGGGTACATTAGGAAAGATATGCACAAAAATTGATGCATGTTAAGGAAAAGGGTATTTGCAAAAGGGCAAAAGAAGGAAAGATGATGGTGATGGTGATGGTGGTGATGATGATGATGATGATGATGATGATGATGATGATGATGATGATATCCTACTCTTAGAAGAGGATGACCAGCAACAAGGTGGAGGGACTCAATTACAATGGCAATGAGGGCACCGTTGGAAGACTTGAAAGGCTAGGTTAGGGATAGATCGTCATGAAGAAAATATGGTTGCTAGGAGTCAGAAACAACTTGATGGCATATAATCAATCAATCAATCAATCAAAAAGGTAGCAATATTCCCCATAACAATAAGCCTGTGGGGTGGGTTGGACTGAGAAAGAGGGACTGGCCTAAATTCACCCAGCTGGCTTTCATGCCTAAGAGAGGACTAGCATTCACAGTCTCCCCAGTTCCTAGTCCAGTATCTTCACCACCACACCAAGCTGGTTCTCACCCAAAAAGTGGACAAGGGAATGCACAGAGCTGCATAAAATGTGTCCTGATTTATAGAGACCCTTTTAAACAGATTTACTATAATATAACTGGGGATAGCAGCAACAGGTCTCACATAGTAAGTATGAATCCAATATGAATTCAGTATGAACCATCTGGATGCTTCAAGGCACCTCAGCAAATAGAGGACTTCTCCAGGTAGTTGAACTAACCTCCAATGGTTCTTCAAATGAAGGACTGTCCATGGTAATTTAGGAGGTGTGGCCACCCTAAGGCCACATCCCCTCTGGCCAAAATGGATGCCCTCACATTGGCTGTGTCCCCTCCTATGATAGCCACCACATATTGCCAGAAAAAGATTACCTGACTTGTTTTCTCAGGTTTGTTATTTCCAACAATGACAGCCCTACAAGAGATGGTACAATCAGGAACAACACTTGCATTACAGCTGTATTGTTTAATTCCCATTGTTTTTTTTTAAACAAAAGAAAACCCGTTGGACTACTGGCCAGTAGCTGTAGAAAATAAGTGATGACAGGTGAAAGATAAGTGGCCTCTTGTTTGCTTTTCAAGCCACATCAAAGCCTGGGCGCTTGCTGTGTAATTAACACCCAATGAAACCTCGTGTCAAACATAATTATTTAGCCAAATGTTCTGTAGAATGGGATTTGATTTTCTTTTTCTTTTAATGGTCTCAGAATTAGTATCATCCAGGCAAAAAAAAAAAAAAAAAGGAAAAGATCTTCTATTTTTTTCCCCCTCCTACTTTTCTTTCGATTTGATGAAAGAGAATTTGCTTTTACTATTTTGTTCAAAGAAGAAGTGTGGTTTTCGTGTACTTTTTCAATTATGAAGTGGCCGAGAGATCCTTACGGTTAACTTTCCAGAGGCCTGCACCTGCTTAGGCTGCCTGGATTTCAGTTCGATCCCCAGGGAAGAAATCAAGGTTTGGCTTTTGTTTTAATTGAGAAGCAAGAACATCCAAGGAAACTTCAGAGCGATGGAGAGATGAGTAACAGAAAATGCTAGCAGTATTGCCCTCTGCTGTCTTCCATAATCAAGAAAGCTCAAAAACATCACCAACAGAAATTTTAAGGACATTCTCAAGCCTCCTGAGGATAGGAGATCATAATAAAATCCTCTTTCTCAGGGGAGGAGAAATTGCAAGGCAGATTTTGGGACATTGCCCAGGATGCCTTCTGGATAGCTTGTTTCCTTCTGGGATTGATGCTCAAATAGAATAAAGAAGGCTGCACAGGAAGGCCATGGTGGATTTTGCATATCACCAAGGGCTACCTTACAAAAGTAGGCATAACTGGAGCCCTCATTTAAAGGAGGATTCAGTGCCTGCACAGAGTAAAAACATGATTTTATCCTCAGCGGGTCTTAAGATATGTCATTTTCCTCATTACTCCCTGTTTCAAAAAATGGGAAGAAACTTGAGCTGACTTTTTTGGACCCACCAATTCCGGGGGCTGCAAAAGGAGGGCTAGGCATTGCTTTTTGCTCCTCTGGAGGAGGGTGGCATCATTTTATTCAAAAATAAGGAACTAACTTTTTATGTTTCTATTCCCTTGGGTCTTGAGATTTTTAGTTTAATTACAGAGATGGCTTTCCTGGACAATGATGGCCAGTTCCTCCATTAGACAAAATGAAGCATTTGCCTTGGACAGTAGCTGAAGACAAGCAACAAACTGGAGCCAAGCCTTCACCCGCTGCCCTCCTGACCTAAAGAAGCCACTTTGCTTGCTTTTAACTTTAATTACAGAGATTATTTTCCTGGCCAATCTCAAAACATTGGGGGCAATGAGATTCACATTGTAAGGCAAAATCAAGCATCCTGAGCTGAAGCTTTGCTGCCAGCATTCAAAGGAAATGGAGCAAAATACTTACCAGCTTGCAAATTTGTATTGATCTGCCAAGCTCTGGGATAAACACATTTTGTTTCAATGTCAATTAAAGTTTCCTGTAAAGATAACAGAGTTAGACGCCTGTGGGGTTATTCACATGATTTAAGGTCACCGGAGTGAGTTTTGTGGAGACAAATGGAATATAAATAGTGCAATCACTCTTACAATCCTGATGGTGGGTAGTTCTTGTTGAAAGCAGGTTGATGGATCTACACACTTTTTTGCTGTAACTAGATTGCTCTTACTGAGTTAACTGTCATGGTATCCTTGCTTTATACTAATTTTATTAAAAATTACAATTAAAAAGATAAAAAACTAATATGAAATAAAAGAATAAAAAAGTAGAAAGTGCAGTAAAGGAAAAGAAAATAGAAAGAAAAATAGAAAAGAAAAAACCCCAAAAATATAGTAAAGAAAAAGAAAAGAAATATAGAAAGAAATGGCTTCCCCCTTCATCACAACAAGTATAAACAATTTTAGTAACTTATCACCTTCTCTTAAAATACAACAAATGGTCTCTTCTTCCTATATCCCATCTCTTATCTATAAATAAATCCTTAAAAACCTCATCATTTCAGTCCTGATCAGCAAAAGTCCATTAAGGATTACCAGAGATAACATATCTATTTTAACCTTGATCAAATAAACCAATCTTACATTCCTTTCTTTTACTTTTAACAATCTTGATCTTTAGTCCCTTCAAATAATGTCCTAGAGCTTAATTTCTTTTCATTCTTTCTTTGTCCCTTCTCAAAATTTTTTTCAAAGCTTTAACAAGCCTCTTTTGTCAATTAAGTATAGGAAAATTATCCAGGTTACTCTCTTGGTTTTTTATTTGTATATCCCTTTTAATTATTAAGACATTAGCTGGTTTCTTTTGTATGTCTAGTGTAGCATCTTTTTCCATATCATTCTTGTAGCCTGTCATTTTTAAATCCACTTTCAGATCAGTCTCAGTCTTGTCCAGTAAAACTTGTTCCTCTTTCATAACTTCTTTTTAACACAATCTATCTATAGAGGCAGACATTCTTAAAATTAACTCCTGGAATACTGGTGGTATAAGGAACTCAAAAAGAAGGATTGGGACTAAGAACTTTGGGTGGAACAATTACGTTCATGATCTTTCCTTTTAGTTGCATGGTTCTTACTTTTAAAATCTAAACGTCCCAGAGTTGTCTTGAGTCAGGTGGCATTTAAACTTAGTGAAATAAATAAACAAACAAACAAACATCTGGTCTACATATCTTGTAAAATGAGACATTAGAAGAGTCTCCCCAGTCCTGATGATCTCTAGATGTACTGGGCTAGAGCTCCTAGAACTTCCAACTATAAGGTTGGGAGTCAATAAGGTTGGAGAAGACTGTGATAAAACAGTAGAGCAGAACAGAGTACTGATAATACAGGAAAGTAAGCTACATCATATAGTAATAATGTGAACTACATTTTGAGTATCCATCCTCATTGCAAAGAGTGCAACAAGCAATTTTCTTCCTCTTCCTTTATTAGAACCTATAATAGCAGGCAGGTGAAATGCATAGACCATTAAAGCTATCCTTTCTGCAACCTGAAAGCATATCATGTTAAGGCTTTGTTACTTCATTTTCAGGTTCAGAATGGGAGCACAAGAACAAAGGTAACTTTTAAAGCCACTTTTAACACTTCCATCTTTCTGAAGCCCTCTGAACTAGCAGTCAGTATCACGTCACGCCCATCAAGTAAAACAGCTTTTGCTAATTCCAATGATTTTTATGTGGGAGAATATATCTTTGAATTGTGCCAAATGCAGATGTGTTATTGCTACACATAGAGTTGATTTATGCTCAATCCAAAAAGGCTAACATGTTTGCAAGTAGATGAACCAACTCACCCATAATCTGGTTGCAGATGACTTTTACCTGCTCAGGCTAAGAAACCCAAAACCTCCACTGGAGTAGCTTATTAGTAAGTTAATAACAGTGAATTATAGTGGCAGCACCACTCTACCATAAATTTGTGTTTCTTCCTCCCTTTCTCACCCCCAGCATTACTCTCTCTCTGCTAGACATTTGCCAGGTATCTACAGAAGCAAGCAAAACCACAGGAGATCATTGGCCACTTTGTTGTTATGTATTGTCCCTTGTAAACATGCAATTCATTCATTCATTCACAGTAAAAGAGCAACTCAAAGCAGGGGGGTGGGGGCAACAAATTGTGTTTCTTCTCAAGCCTGAACATTATCATAAAATGTATGTCTTACATTAAGAATCAGCAACTTTCCATGTTTCTGACAAATTAAAAAAAAAGTTTGTAAAATTATAACCATTAATCTAATTAAGGGAGGAATCCACAGTCTGCTAGTAAGAAACACCATTGTCAGGCTAGAGTTAAACCTATGACGTTGATGAAAGAAAGTTGTGTCCCAGCATTTAAAGCCAAGGAAAAGTCCATTTTGGTATCTCTACTTTTTTTTAACTAAGTCATCTTGCATTTCCTCTAAGAACTCCCCAACGGAAAGCCCATTAATCAGAAACTGGAAAAATAAATAATTCTCTTTCTGTTACATCACTGTCTACCGATGAGGGATAAATACGTCATCCCACATTTTATAGACTTCACCAAATCCAAGGATTAAAGGATTGGTCTGCATGTGTTTCATTTCTTACTTTTCTGACCAGATCTGGCAGACCCATTATGATAGGACTCTTTTTTTTAATGTACACCAAACTAGAACTAATACTTGATGTTATATCATCAAGCAGAAATGGGACATTTGTCTTACTTTTGCAAGGAGGAAAAAAAATAACCAAATAACCTGCTCTAATGTAAATTGGTTTATTTAGATCTATAGCTACACTAGTCCATAGCAAAAATGATAGTCTAGCTTGGAGATTTTTCTACCAGATCTCAAGGAAGGATCAGTGAGAAAGATGCTTTATTTTGTTTGAGAAACAACAAAACTCTGAACTACACATCATATAGCTAACATGATGCATCAGCACCTTTTTCAAAGGAAGCAGGAGTTTGACATGTGACAGCTTCAGAAAGACTAATGTTATTCCTTCTTAGGACAGAAGGAAGGGGTAGAACCATTGATTTTCTGGTTTTTGTTCGTTTGCTTGTTTGTTTTTTGGGGTGTGTGGGTGGGAGGGGTTGATCAGCTTTGTCATTACTTTGCTCCCTCACCATGTTAATAATAAATAAGCTTGTAGCCTTTTACCAAAGGTAAGTGGGTTTGGATCAGTCTAGGACCTGGGGAGGAGAACTTCTAACCAACTCCATATATGTTGTCTTGCATTCAATGATGGAAGGAAGGCAGGATCTGAACCTTGTCTCTAGACTTTCTAGGACATGTTGTTGCCTATCAAGAGTTCATTCCTGTCTGCCCCCAAAACATTTTAGTCCTGCAAAAATCTTCAAGGAGAAAAAATGGGATGGGATTATAACTATAATAGACTAATGAATACTACTTTGAGACAACACTAAGACCTACAAGCAGCCTGCATATCCCTCAAAACTATGGTTTGGCACAGCATGTGTAAGTAGCCAGGAAAAAACTAATAGCTAGTTGCAATTCATATAAGGGAAATAATAGCAGAAGAACAGCATGAGATCTCCTTACCAGAAGTGGTGATACAAGCCATTAATTAGGCAAAAGGAAATGGACAAATGAATACTGAATGTGTTGACTAATGATTTGGGGAGGAAAAAATGGAAACGTACAGGCAATAGGGAAAGAGGCACTCCATAGTATGCCAGTATGACTATGGATTATGAGCTTTGGAGTTGAGGAACTGCTGCTTTGGATGTGTACTCTTTCCCGACGTCTATCAGATTAATGCTGTTAACGTAAATAAAGAAAGAACAATGTATGTTTGCATTTAATCTATACAAAGGTGTATTTAAGAATAAGTGGATCAATCCAAATCCTGCACGTGTCAATGGAGAAAGCATTGTAGTAATAGGCTGTTCCATTAGGTCTTCTGCAAGTTATTAAGGTTCCGATCGGCAAATCATACTTTGCTTTACTGTACTACAATACACCATACTACACCGTGTAATAACTGGCAGTTTTTATGCATAATTTACTCAACTTATATATGTGGTACACTTTTTAACGAACACTTGCATGCCATAATGTTAATTGAGACTGCAGGTTGAAGAAGGGTAGGTGAATGGAAGCACAGATTTTGAGAAGAGGTAGCAGGCATCTCCAGACCTACTGAGAGACAGAAAGAAGAAAGGAAAAGTGTTTCCAGAGCTGGATGTCTCCCCCTTTTCCTACTTGTGTGCAAAAACCAAAGGAGAGGAGGCCCAAGATTTTGTGCAAAGAATACCTGAATCATGATTGGCAGCTGAGTCAATGCATGTGAAGCATGTAAACAAAGGGGTGGAACTTTGATCATGTGGTCACAGCTGCCATCTTGATCTTTTTGACACCTCCCTTCTCCCACCCCATGGATGCCCTCTGTGCATCTCTAACAGAACACAGCTTGCCTGAGTCCTATAAGGTCTGCAGGTTTGAGTTTTCCTCGTTAGCTTCTGTTTGTTTGCTAATATGGAGGTATCTTCTTCTTTCATCACCTCCCTCTGGCTGCGTTTGCCCAAAAAAGAGGTCATGTTACTCTCTTTGTTTTACATTTTTGCCAGCAGCCACGCAGGCAGGGTTCTTCATCGTTCATAATTCAGAACTCCAATTTCGCAAGTCAACATCAAAAGTGCCACTTTAAACCACACTCATTCTTTCACAGTTTAACATGAGTGGGTGACCGTGCAAGCCAAGCAAGGGGGAGCTGGGGGTAAGGGGGGCTGTCTAATTTCAGTAAGTGTACTGCAAGCCAATTTGGCAGACCTCCACTTGGATCAGACACATGTCTGCTGTGTGGAAACTCAAGGCATACTGATTGTTATCATTGCTGATATAGCATCAATTGCACTAACAGTGTGGTTTACATCGTGGAAACAAAGTAAGGTTGTCTCCTTCGCTGAGAAGGACATGAGTCTGATTTAGGAAGCTTGTAGCAATCTTGGGGATTTCAGGATGGCCAAGGCTGGAAAAGAAGAAAGCAATGCATTAGCTGGCAGTGCACGTGTTTAATTGTTGCACATCCCTTCATTCCTGAGGTGGTTGATGCTGGGACAGGAAAGGACGCATGGTATGTGATGGATGAGTTATTTGTGGCTTAAAGTGGAGGGTGAGCATTGTGGGTGGCAAGCCTACAGCTTCTGAAGGTCACTGTCAGTTTGTTATTTTTCCCCACTCTGTGATTGGCATTTTCTTGCAAATATGAGGCTGTCTACAGCACTGCATTTCTAAGTTCGGATGTCCACCGGAAAGAAGGCTCTGTAGATCATGTTCGTGTCTGCATTTCAGATTCAGAAACTGTTTGGAGTCCTTGGAGATTCTTCTGGAGGTTGGGAATGATAACGAAGCTTCTCTGTGCATAGAAAACACAATAACAACACCAAAACAACCTCCACCTAGTTCTCCTGGTCTAGTTCTTAAGAAAGTCAACCCTCCCAAACAAATACATGGAAAAATGTTCCCATAGTACTAGCAGAGATTCTAGTCTGATCTGTAGTCTTGGTACTAATTTACTTCTAGAGTGAGGCATCTTTGAATACCTACAAAATAGCAATGAAGTGTTTCAGTCCCCAAGAGTCCAAGATCAGGGATAATGGGACGGAAGGGAAGGGAAGGGAAGGGAAGGGAAGGGAAGGGAAGGGAAGGGAAGGGAAGGGAAGGGAAGGGAAGGGAAGGGAAGGGAAGGGAAGGGAAGGATGAACAAGGGAGGGCAGGGGAAGGGAAGGGAAGGGAAGGATGAACAAGGGAGGGCAGGGGAAGGGAAGGGAAGGGAAGGGAAGGGAAGGGAAGGGAAGGGAAGGGAAGGGAAGGGAAGGGAAGGGTGAACAAGGGAGGGCAGGGGCAGGGGCAGGGCAGGGCAGGGCAGGGCAGGGCAGGGCAGGGCAGGGCAGGGCAGGGCAGGGCAGGGCAGGGAAACTTCCGATACCTCAACAAAGTATCTTATGGAGTTTTCAGGGACCTTCTATCTTCTGGTTTGCAGTTTTAAACTAGACTTGGTTTGTATATTCCTTCTAACAGAGGGCACCTTCAAAGAAATTATAACAGCTGATCAGGTAAAGACATGCCTTTTGTGATTGGACACGTTGTGACTGTATCGTACAGAAAAGCCTATGCTCAAAGTTGCAAAAACAGCTTGGGTTAAAGGACCAATGTGGGCCAAGCTGAAAATCGTCTATTTTTGCCATGTTGCAGTTTGCAAGTACAGAAACGCAGCTCCTATAGCTGCTTCCAATAGAATATGCAATAGAATATCTTTATTTTTCTGTATTTTCATCTTCCTTATTTTGCATTATTTTCATCTTGATCCATTTTCCCCCAAAGTTATTTTTGAATGTCACATGAACATTAGCAGAGATAAACCATTTGCTGAGTGTAATGATTAATGATTGAACAGTGCAGTTGTTTCAGAAATAAAGTCATGCTGTGACAAGAGATCAGAAGATTATACCTAACACCAGGGGATTGCTTATTAATCATACTTCTAGAAGAATTTGTGAGTAAATCAATCCGCCTTATTAATGATATTTCAACTTTGCTCTGTGAGATGTCTTTTATACTTCCAGATGAGCAATTATCTGTTTAGGCCAAGAAACAATATTAGTTACAGCCAGTATGGAAATGTTTGATCTACTTAATTTAAATAAAAAGAAATGAATGGGGGGAGTGAGTAACAAAGTATGAAATGTATTTGAAAGACCTTGCATAACCATAATAGCATGGCATTGAGAAAGGACTTAATTGCAATTTTTTGTTCCTTCCCCTCTGGAAATCACCCGATGTGTGTAAAAATATACACACATGTTTGTACACTGAAACTATGATAATATAACAGCATAAAAGAGGGAAAACATGCCTTTATCACCTTCAGTTTGAATAATCCTCATTTATATATGAAGCAGTTAACTATATTCTGGGAAGCTTTATTAATGAAAGAGTTCTTCAAAGAGAAATCTTAAATTCTTGAGTGTGAGAAGGAAAAAGCAGACAATAATTTAAAAGGACTTTTTTTCATCATGTTGGGTAACACATTTTTCAGATACCTGTCATTTATAACTCACTGAAACTAAACACGAAGTCAGAGAAAATGAGTTTGCATAGACATAAATGGAAATCTTTTTGGAAACCTACAAAGGAATTTGGTTAGCAGTTTTAGCATGGATGTTTTAATTGCTTTATCACAGACAGTGTAAAAGTTTAAAATTAAGGCTTTACTAGCCCTCGACTTTAAACAAGGAAACATCACACACCCCAACAATCCCATTAGAAATACATTCATTCAAGGCTTTCTCAACACGCCAAATCTGGTGACACCGAATCTGCCTAACTCGGAAGGACATTTTTAATGGTGTGAACTTGCTCTCCCTATTCTGGTTTTAGCTGGTTTGAATTCTGCTGGCATTCAGGACCCAGCTGGGGCTAGTTCCATATTTTATTCATGTCTTTAAAGCTTTCATCAAAGCGGGATATGATTTTTCTTTCTTTCTGGATATCTGTATACATTTTGAGACAGGCTCCAGGCTGGAATGATGCATACCCAGAAATGAAAAATGGAGTAAGTCATGTCTTCCCCTGGCTTCTGGGTCTCAGAACAGGATGAAATGTATGACGCTCTTGCCAATTCACAAGTGAGTTCAAACAAGAAGGAAATAGCCTTCATCCAATTTTCATCCAAGCTTATCTACGTTTGTGATCAAAGTAATGTTCTTGCCCACTTCTGGCGATTATCATATCTCTCTGACATCTGACTAATAAAACAATATATTCTGCCCCAATCCATCTGTATTGCTAGGCACAGTATCCAGGTCACATGAACTGATGTGTCACCCCTGGGCATCTCTTCTGTTCAGGGAAAGGGGACAAGGTTTGGAAGTTTTGAATCAAAGAGCCAGGTTGAATGGGGTGCCTTGAATCAATTCAACAGACTTTTGCTGTGTACATGCACACAGTTTATCCAATCAGTTTGACACATACAACTGACCTGATGACTCAGACTGACTTGGCTTCACCCAACTCATCCAATCCAACCCACCACTTGAATTAGAACATGAGAGAATCACACATGCCTAAGAGCCTTAAAATGTGTGACCACTGGAATAAACATCTCCAAAGAAGACATTTTTGGTGCACAATGTAACGGCAAAATGACAATTTCTTGCCATGAAGATTGTTACAAGATGCAGGCTTCATGGCTTGAACATCGCCCACTTCTTTCATATTGCTCCCATTTTTTCTTTTCATCAGCTGGGCGGAAACAGGCTGTTAATGGGGGCAGAGATGCTGATACAGACAGCTCTTCAGCTGTAAGTCAGAGAAATATCCTGCACTGTTTCCTCATGAAACCACACGGGAGGCAAAGACATAGTTCACCAAAGTCTCAAACGTAGGCGAAGTTCAAAGATGGATTCACCAGTGATGGTGAGACATTAGGCAGGCATCTGAATTCAGAATCAGCTCAGCAATTGTCCATGGATCCTTCTGCTTGGTATTTAGTCATCCAGGAGGGCCTTGCTAGACAGGGCAGGTTCCAAAATCAATACATAGATGATGTCCCTGCATTAGTCTGTTACAAATGGGCAGATGACCTAGGCTCAAGGGTTAGCCCTCAGAATTCAGCTGGCTAGACTCATCAATGCATGCTCTTTTTTATCTGCCTGTTCTTTAGGTCCAAGTTCCTGGAGCTATAGTGAGGTCTATCTTCTTTGGAGCCAAGGATTGCTTGACCTGACAGGTTCCTCCTGGACACCTTTTATTCCGTATGATGATTGTGCTAATCTCCTTTATGTTCCTGAAGGATTATGACCAGCTTTGTATGCATCTTTCTTAAAGTGGGTTTCTTCCTACCTCAGAACAGTTAGATCAGCACAGTAAGCATTGGTTTCACAGAAGGGTGAGAAGATTAATTCTTCCTTTGTAAAAAAGCAGAGAAATGTCTAGTGGGAAAAAACCTTTTACTACATTCTCCATAAAGATCCTGTTAATTATGTTTTCCTTTGGTATTTGGGACCTAATCTCCCTGTTCTAAAGTGAGTGGGGAGAGAAGCCGTTAAAACACATAGAGGTGTGTGTGTGCATGCATACACACCCATGGCCCCCCCACACACGCAGACACACTGGCATGCATATTGTGGAATAACCATAAATTACATAGCCTTCCATGTTTAAGCATTGAAAATGTGGCCCACAATTATCTTATTTAAGGGGGAGATTCTCAGACAAAAATCTAATTTACTATTCATGCAAATCACAATGAAGCCCAAATGTTACCAGGAGGCAGAAAAAGGCATTTTTGTTTCACTAAGGTGTACATGTTAAATTATCAAAGGATTCAGCATGACAATATGGTTATTGATGGTTATCTTAAGTGCCTTCTGTGGCGAGAAACTGAAATTAAAAACTTGAACAAAACATGAGACATGAAAGTACAGGTTCTACAAACACTAGGTTGCTTATTAAAACCTCTTTGATCTATTGCTTCTTTGATATCCTAGGTCTTATCAAGAATTCACTTTCAGGGGTAAATATAGGTAGTTCAGAGAGATTTTATGACATACTAGAATAGTCTTTTCCCTGACACTTTTTTTTTTAATTACTGGAAAGGGGGATGGAGAAAAAGAAATCAAGAAAGTGGAAAGACCTGCTGATGCATATAGCTACCTGGAAGTTTTATTTCAAAACTGCTGATTATTTGGAAATAAGACACATGCGTGCCACATTTCCAATCAACCCACACTGAGTTTGCATTATTTTCAAATAGGAAACATATACATGGGTTTAAAACTAACTGAAGCAAAACTAACAACCAAGGGAAAAGGCATACAGATTATGAAAGGGGTATTTTCCAAACTTTAATGGATCTCTGTGGAAACACGGCCCAGTTTAATTGGCCAATGATCTTCATAGTTGATTTCCTTGTATGAAATACATGAGGTCAGTACATTACCCAAAATTGCGAGCTATTTTGGAGGGATAAAGGAGCGGAAACCATATTTGTAAAGAAGGAATAATGCAAACCTGATTTTCTCTCTTCCCCAACCTCCATTAGCAATAAGCATTTTTGAAGCAAACCCCTGTATGAACTGTAGCAATTACAGCTGGATTCCAATTTTATTTTCAAAGCCCTTCTTCCAATAGGAAATGCAAAAAGGCAGACAAGCCTTTCCCACAGCTACCATTCCACAAGAAGAAGAGATCCATTTTTTTCTAGCCAGCTGAAGGATGAACACTTGTATATGTGTGCATCCATGGGGGTGAGTGTGTGTGTCTATGGTTTCAATTTTATGAACTCTTCTAGGCAAAAATCTGTAGTCAATAAGCTATTGTTCCGAGGCTTCAAAGCAAAGCCTGTTGTAATGACGAGAATATTTGTTTAGCCACATGTATTCTTTATTTTTATGGCATCATGTGACAAATGGAATACAGCAGCACAAATAAAAAACAGAGTTCCTGCACATGTGTGATGTGTGTCTACGTTTCCAGAACTGATATTCAATGTCAAATGCACCTCCATCTATAGTTAAGAAATATTTGCTAGTATGAAACAGCATAGATTATTTCTGGGGAAATATGAGTCTTGGATTGGGGTGAAACTTTACAGACAAGTCAACAGTGTTTTCTCTATATAGCTTCTGGCCTCTTATGCACCGGTTGTAGCTGGCTACAGAGACGTTAAAGAGGTACAGAGATGATGATAAGTTCATCAACCTCTTCCCAGCAATGCTGTGACATTCCTATAATACCAGTTGCCTTCATGGTGCAAACCAAACACCTTGTCAAGGCAAATAGAAAGTGTCTCAGGCCAACAGATGTAGCCAATGTAGATCGGGTCAAAGAGAGATGATTCAGTTACCCTCCTGTCTGCAACTTGCTTTGCGTATTGTGGCAGCACATAGAGAGACAGACTCTCAGATGTGCTATGCAATTCCTGATGGCATGGGTTGTTTTGGGGAAAATGTCCTGCTCTGTTCTTTTCTATCCAGAAAGGCCAAAGGGTTCCAATGCAGTAGAAAATAAAGCTAGAGTCATTTTGTGTGAGATGGGTGGCTTTATAAATGTGATGGAGGGATGGATGGAAGGAAGGAAGGAAGGAAGGAAGGAAGGAAGGAAGGAAGGAAGGAAAGTAGCAGGGTTAGGAACAGCTTTGACCAAGATTAATGTATTTGCACATTTAAGGAGGTTTTGGGACATACTTATCTTCTTCCTCTCCAAGACAGTGATGGATGAACCTAAATCACTTTTAAAAATGGGTACAGCTTTCGCTACACTCTCTTGGTGATCATCCAGCAAGCTAGAATCCTAGTTGAGAGATGTCAGAGACAAGCCAACAATGATTTCTCCATACAGAAAGGCTTCTTAACACGACAAATCCTGTGGACAGCTTTTGCTCAGGCCTTCACATCTTAAGCATTCAGTCTGCATATTTCCAATGAGTGTTAAGAATTTAAAATTTCAGGGCTACTTTTGTAAAAGGATTTTTCCTCTCCTACAAGAGATTTCCTTGTGTTTCTTATCTGCCAGACCAGACTTAAATTGGCCTGTCATGTAATCAATGGGCTATGATAGGCTGATTATCATGTAGGATAAGTGATATCTATTAGATAAAATTGATCCTGACATAATTCAGGGGGAAGAAAATGCAATAGCTAAAACCAAGAGACCACGAACCCTGAACTGGGCCTTTGTACATTTTTAATGGCTGTCATTTTCTGAAAAGTGCTTGAAAACAGCAGATCTCTGGGTAAATCTATATTGATTGAATAATCCTTGTCATCTGTTAGGCCTAACAAAGCTGTCATGACACAGCCACAAGCAAACAGATTTTTTTCCCCCTCCTCTTTAATTTGATAACTTTCTTTCCATTTCAACCTTAAAAGTATGCAAGATTTCAGCCCACGAATCTTTTCTTCTTCAGTCTGTTTGGGCTCTGTTAAGGTCTTTAGCAGGAGGAAAAAGTAAATAAATTGTGGGAGGGAGAACGTGGTTCCTCTGTGACCGATGGACTCCTTTAACATTTAATTAATCCACCATCCTCCAAATGATAGTTTATGAAGGAGTCAGATGTGGATGGCCAAAGAGAGACGTCATTTGATGTTGTGCATGATGTGTTAAAGGCGAGATGAGTAGGGTTGGGAGTGTGATAAAAATTGTAGGGGTGGGTGTGCTGGAGGCTGTCCCCAGTGACTGCATTTCCCTTTATGAATGCAGAAAAATTCATCAAACAGAAATCATTAAACGGAGCAGATGGGGCTTCTTGTGTGTGTGTGTGTGTGTGTATACTTCACACAAAGGAGAAGGAAGAGGGGAAGTGCAGATCCATCAGATCAAAAGATGACAGCACTGGAAGGATACTGGACTGGGATTTGTTTACTCCTATTGTCCTTATCTTGGTGGTTTTGTTTTTTTGTGCTTTTTGTGTTTTTTGCACTGTGTGTCTCTCTGTATGTGTGAGTGAGAAACAGAGAAAGAGCTGATCAGAAAGTGTTCTTTGCAGTCACTGTCAAACTGATGTTCTCTAGGTGGGTCCCGTGAGGACCACTCGTTTACTGCTCTGCCTGCTTCAAGAAACAGAAAATAATGACTTGGGGGTGAGGGGAAGAAAGATTAATCTATTAGGGAAAAGAATAACAATCCACCTTCAGAATTTTTTTCTCCATCAGCTGCACTCAGAGGCCCAGCCACTGAGCTAAGGATAGGGAACCTGTGACCTCTCAGTTGTTGCTGACCTACGATGCCCATCATCCCTAACCACTGGCCATTTTAGGAGGGCTAGTTTGGCAACATCTGGAGGGAGCCATAGATTCCTCATGCCTGCATTAAACAGAGTGAGACAGCCCCTCAGGCAGATGCCAAGAAATAATAGATAATTGGTGGGTATAATATTACTGTTTTTATATTTTTACAGTTAGGAATGGGGAATCAGCTTCTGGGATTTGCTGCCTTGAGTGCCAGAAGTAGCCAACTAGCTTTAGATGGTGAAAGTCATGCACCATAGATTTCCTAGGCTCACTCTGGACAAAATGTGCACTTTGGTGGTGCTAAAGCATGATTCTAGAACCAAGATGTATCTTTTGTACAGAGCAAGCCTAGGAAACGTCATGGCACATGACACCTGGTACCTAAAGCTAGTTTGCCCCATCTTTAGCCAGTCATTATTAAGGGCTGAGCTTGACGTTCAGCCTGCTTTGATTTGGCCTCCCAAGTTGTGGTGGATTAAATAGGCATGCGGAGTGGGAAGAGAATTTTGTCTGGAGTTCAGGAGAAAAAGACAAAGTATCTTTGTCACTATTGCACTGTTGGGTGGCCAGGAAATTAGGTGACCATGAGCACCTGATCTGCACATCACTAATCATTTAGGATTGCTTGTATCTGCTAGACCAGAGACCTTAGCTCTAGCCCTCTAGAGGTTTCTAAAAGTTCTAACAAATTTGTAATTAGAAGGGGAAAATGTAAAATAAATGACTGAAGAACAGAGAACAATCTGACAGGACATCCCTTAACCTAATTTGCTTTTCTTCAAACATCAGAACTGCTTCTGCAAACTTAGATGCTTCCAGTACAAATAAAACAAGTAGCCTTATTTTAACAGAAGAAGAAGAAGAAAGGTAAAATTTACTGAGTTTTAAGCACACTGCTGATGTCTAAGTCAGCAGATCTTTTCCGTTTGAAACTAGACATTTTTTTTTCAAATACAACCAAGAAAAGCTTACACTTTGATCTCAAGGTGATTCAAATGAGATCCACGCAGAGTTTAATGCCAAGCATTTGGTGGGGTGGGGAATAGAATGAAGTAATAGAGATGCTGGAGAAAAGCTTTGGAATTGGATATGAGTCAGAAAAATGGTAGAAGCCCATCTTGATATAGTACAAGGCCCCCAAATTCTTCTCTGGTTTGCATCAAAGCTAAGAAGGATGAAACTTTTTTCAATCTGCAAATACTCACCTACCTAAACTTCAAAGTCACTCAAATTTTCTTGCTAAACTGTCTGCCATTAAAAAAAAAAAATGGTCCTTTTGTTTTTTTTGCCAGCATATTCCACATTCCTGTCTCTAGAAAATCAGAGTACAGAATTTCATGGGCAGCTTCTGTAGAAAGAGGAGACCCTACTATGAAGACAGTGGCACGTAGAGAAAACTTGAATAATGATAGAAGGATAGAGCTAACATTGATATTGACTATAGTTTTAATAGAATCCATCTCCCCGTAGCACAGAAAACTGATTTGGTAACATGTGTTCCAGCTCCATCTGCTTTCCAGGTGTCAACTGTTAATGGGCACCTTCAAGGCATCAGCTCCCCAACTTCTTATAGTTGTTGCTGTTGTTATTTTAAAACTGGATCAGAACTGGGCATAACTACAAAAAGAAGACATTTTCAGATGAAGACGGCTTAGTAGGATACTGAGCACTGATGTCCCCCTAATTTAAATGCTTCATTCAGGACATCCCTTCCCTGCCAGAAGTTTCTTCACAGTATATGCAATTAAATTTGTCACTACAGTTTAAATATCAAAGGAGGTTAAATGTACATATGGTGGATAGATCCGTACTTATGGTGCTATGGACAGGCACAACAGGGAAAGACAATGGGCTATACATCCTCCTTGTGGATTTCCTGGAGCTAGATGATGCTGTGAGAAAGAGGATGCTACATTTGATGGACCTAAATTTGAACTAAATAGGATCTTCTTATGATCAGAATGTAGTAAAACATATGAGGAAGAAGAGAAGTCTGGAATATATTTTAACACTGCAGGAGGGAAGGAAAATTAGCATGACCTGTGAATGCCACCCTCACTATCCTTAATTCTCTCAGAAAAAAAATACAAGATTGAACAAGATTTAAAAAGAGAGAGAACAACTTTTAACACATTTATTGTAAGAACAATATTCTTCTAGCACAAGATGGTTTAAATTCTAGCGATACTAAAAAGGAGGAGGAGGAGGAGGAAGAAGAAGAAGAAGGAGGAGGAGGAGGAGGAGGAGGAGGAGGAGGAGGAGGAGAAGGAGGAGGAAAAAAGCCAACCACAAATAGAATTCTTCCTCTCCTTAACTATTACAACCCCTGCTCTTTTGTGTGCTTTCAAAGTATGCATTCTTTTTTTTTTTTGTAAATATGCCAGGGTAAGGGCCTGTACAACATGTGATCTATAATAAACTTCAAAAGAACACCTTTGACATCTTAGATAAGTTGCAAATGATGATGCAGTGAGATCTTTTGCCACTACAAAGAAAGAACAAAAGAACTAACATGAAAGAGAAATCAATAAACATATGGCAATTAATAAAACATTTTCTATGAATACCATACAAAGAGTTTTACAACAGCATTAAAAAAAACCCCCAAAAGTTATTTCAATATGGATTTAAAAAGGATCAGCTGTTATATTAAGATATCCCTTTCAGACACAAAATATACATAAAATAAAAGATTTTGTTATAAATCCATCAGATGTAGAGGTATGAATAGAGAACCTTTTTGAAAAAGTGACTGATAAATCCGGTAAAGAAAGCATTCATTTTTCAGTGAACAAAACAACATTTCTACACAGGAACTTTTGCTGAACTGAAATGAAATGAACTGTTCAATTTTAAAAGGAAGGGGGGGGGGAGGAGGAACTACACCCGTTTTACATCATCTTTAAACACACATAATACTTGTTTTCCTTAACATTTTAAACCATTTTTATTGATTTCTTTTGTAAGTAATGTTATACCAACCATTAATGTAGACATTACCATGCCTTTGCAGTATGTTATCACCAATAATTTATTGTCATAATGAAGAGGCAGTCATTGAAAGACTTCATGGCTGCTTTGGCCATTAGCCCTGTGAAAAAGCCCACCTTTTAACTGAGGACTTAGTGCTAACCTGAATAAGGGTCATATAATACCCCTCTTAGTGTGTTGACTGCTTGTTAAGTACCTGCTTAGATCTTTGTCGGAGTGAGGCACACATGGCTGTTAAACGTGAACCAGAAAGGAGATATCAAGCTAATGGCCAATACAGAAGGGAACAAGCTAAGATGATGAAACCACAAATCAGTGGTGAAGTGTGAACCAGGAACAAGAATTGTGGCCCAGGTAAAGTCTTGCCCTGAAAAGAAGTTCAGTGGAAATACCAGAAGAGGTTGCTGTGAATGAAGAGCACATGTACTGAAACATCTTCTGGCTTCTGGACATTCTAGAGGAGACAGTGAGAAGGATGTGAAGCAAAGCATCTTTCTCCTTGGTTTGTGTTGTAAAAGCAAGAGCTGTGTTCCTTCATGGGGCATCCTCCAGGGGTGCTTGACTCAAAGCATCCTCAAAGTGCTGCACTTTGTCACCAATTTCATCTTCCCCAACTGATTAAAAAAGGAAATTGTTGAGGTATTAATTACATATCTTTTATTAGAATGTACATTGAACTGGATTAAATGTTCATTCAATTTAGCCTGGCCTCATACCCACTTTCGAGGAGTACAGTCCAAGTTAGTTTTATTCTGGAAAAAATAAAAATCCTGTATGTCTCAGAGGGTCTGCCAAAATCCCAACCTGGTCCACCTATCTTCTCATTTTTTTAAAGTCAAACCTACAAAGCCTGTTTTTAAGCTCTAGGCATTCAAAGAATATACAATGATTTACTGAGAAGAGAGGGAAAAAGGAAACCTTTTGTGTTTTTGTTACTGTTCTAAGATTTCAGCTCAATCTTTCTTTATATATGAGAGTCACATAATAAACTTTTGGTTGACTGGTGTTGCCCTACATCTCATCATCTGGAGAAAAACAGAAGGAATAGTTTAAATGCTACCCTGAACCTTCTTTAATCTTTTGGCTAGACATGGATTCAGTTTTTAATGGGGCCAGACCAAAATATTTTGTTGAATGGAGTGGTGGGGTGTTGGACCGAAAAACAAAATGGCACCCCTTTCTCAGTCCAAGTATAGAAGCTGACTAGACTGGCAGTTGAATTTTACTTCAACACTGATAATAACTCTGGGCTCCCAACCATCACAGATGAGATAGTGGTTGGTTTAGAGTGCTCAGGAGAAGCTGGTGGTCCTCCCACAACATGTCTGACCAAAGCAACCTTTTTCCTAATATTTACCACATAGGTAGCTCATGAGTTTGGTCAGTCCTTCCACAGTCCTTATAAAACTCCTCCCAGCCACCGCAAAGAGAGTTGGAAGGCTGGCCCTTTCTTTTCTGCACCCTGCTTCCATTTCTTCTCCTGTTGACCTGAAGAAATAAAAATCCCATGGTGAAGTGATCAGGGTTGACAAGATGACATGGCAAGGTTGGAGGAGCCATACCCCAACCTTCATTTTTAACCCCCTAGTTAACCCCTGGTTCAGTTGACCAGGGTGGGTTAGTTTAAACTCCCCAAAATCCTGGGCAGCTTAGGGGCTAAGTTCATGCATCTTAGGGTAATGAAATGGGTCAATACAGTTTTTCTACTCAAATTATCTCCATCTTTCAAATCATAATCATATTAGTGTCATTTAGGAAGCCTGCCCCTGATGACATCTAGAATCTGCCACTTGATGAGGCGTCTCAACTTGCCTGAGGATAACTTGGCTTTTTAAGATTATTCACATGGCACTGGTATTCTGGAAAAAGTACACAATAATTTAAAGATATTTTTTAAATTTCTGGTGGTTAAGGGCAAATTAGCTTTTCATTATGAAATTCAGTTTAAACAACTTATTAAGAGCAAAGCAGTCCTTCCTTTCTTCTGTTTAAGGCAGGCAAGTTTTCATTAACTTCCTTTCTGAATTAAACATCAGTGAAAAAGCATGTCATTAAGTTTTATTCTGATTGTATTTTTTTTAAAAAAATCTAATTTCATAGACTTTCAAGTAAGTCCAATGCATAATGCGATTTTTCAGCCTTCCAGCAAGATGATTTCTCCAATGACTCCAAGACAACCTCTTCTGTAAAATATTTTATAAATAATCTCCTCAGATTCATGTCTTTGCTAATTGACAAAACCACCTCAGAATTCAGATCCCCAGCCAATGACAGAAGACAGATATTCTTCTGTCCTTTTCACGGATAACACTTTGATTGAAGATCCATCCACTTTTGTAAGATTCATTATCATACCTCTGCATCATTTCATCTTATGCCCGCCTCGGAATTCTGACTGAGGTATGGTACAGAAATCCCCCCAAAAGAAGCAAGCAGATCACCCAATCACTCCGTTAACGAAGTAAAGCAGCTGTTGTCTTTCCATTTTCAGGAGGGACATCTGCATGCTGACACATTTTGCAATTTGCAGTTTCTTTGTGCATGGACTTCCCTATCATCCATAATGTATTATGGAAGAGATGCATGTCAATAGGGTTCTTTTTTTGGTATATCCAGTTTAGAAAAAGGGCTACACAAAACTTAAGTATATAATATAGGTATACATAGTTTTAGAGGGGCATTTTGCTTTGAGGAAGCATCAAGTGACACACCCTACCCCAGATCATGCTTGGCACAGGCACACAGCTCACAGCTTATGTTTGGCACACACTCATTCATGGGTGCATGGGTATGATATTTAAGATGTTACTTATTAATTCTGGGGCACTTTCCTTCCCACTAGTATTTCTCCTTCTTTGTAGTAATTTCCTTCATTTTAGTTCTAACTCTGTCCACTTGAAGCTCTTTCCTCTCCGACACATGCATGCAACGTGCACGCAGGCATGCACACACACACACACACACAAACAGAAGAAAGATTTGGAAGAATTCCTCTCATTTCTTCCCAGCTTGTTTTATCTTTGCTTGAGATGTGAATAATTCATAGCCCTCTGTCTGCTTTACAGTCAAACGCATTCTGTCCACCCAAGACTGTTCGACAGTTTGTGATTTATTATTTAATAATTTGCAGGGTTGCGCTGTTGTAAGGTGAGCAATGTGGCTGCTTGCAGAACTGTTACAATCTGGCCTAGTTAGCTGTCCTTTCTTTTCCTTTCTCTGAACAGCACCAGTTATTGATTCTTTTCTTTTTTTTACAAACCTGTGCCATGTAATCCCACAGCTGCTGATCTCAAAGCTGTTACTATAATATAAAAAGTTGGCCCTTCTTCTCAAAACAAGAAGTCAGTTTTTTTTTTAAATTCACTTTTCCTTAAAAAAAAAAAAAACTATCAAGACTTCCCTTCTTCCCTTTTTTCCTTCTTCTCTTTGTTTCTCTTGTTTTGTATGGTACACTGTGACAATAACAGGAAAGGCGACAGTCATTTCTCAGAAAAAGAATTTAGAAGAAGACAACTCTTGATGAACAAACGTCTTTGGGGAAATAGATGCTGAAGCTTTCGTTATCCCTCTTACCAAATCTCTCACAGACAATATTTGCCTGAAACTTTCTCAGCCTTTGAAAGTTCCTTCCCATCAATCCAAGGAAGTTGCACTATTTCATATAATAGTTTTATAGAACTATCGTTGTGGTGAAGGTTCACCACTGGAGTCAAGTTGGGTTTAAATCATGCTGTGTCCCAAAAGCAAAAGCCCACAGCTTTTTCCCCATATTCTTGAAAAACAAAAAAAGCCAAACACCCTCATGTTAATTTTTGCTTCTGTTTTTTAAAAAATGTGTTAATTTGTGAAATTTCATATTGTTAAAATACTAAGCAGAATTTCTGTCTGTCCCTAAATCTTGAGTTTTTAGCATGCTTCTCTGCCTCCTGCTTGAACTGAAGAGGCTACAAATTAATTTAAACTATTGTTTTTGAGTTTATACATAATTGCAACATGTAATCATCTTTGACCGATCTCAGGAAAGCTAAGCAGGGTCAGACTTAATTAGGACTTGGATAACAGGCCACTAGGAAATTCCTATGAAATGGACTAAATTGGGAAGTGGAAAAACACACTGGAAGAAGTTGAGGGCAAGTCACTTTCATATTGTCAAGATAACTACCTGACCATGTCTGAGAAACTTCCAGGAATTTAGGGAGTCTTTATTTTTTCTGAAAACCATTACAAAAGCCACAAATAGATTATAACATGTCCATCTGCTTTAATATGGAACAAACACTAGGATTTATTTATTTATCTATCACATTTATATAGTTGCCCATCTCACGTGGTGACTCTGAGTGGTGTAGACAATAAAACAATCCAAATAGAGAAAATCAATTAAAAATACAACCAAAATACATTAAAAAATCTTTAAAAAGTGACACCCCCCCCCCCCAAAAAATGTACAGAGACTGCATTCCAGTTAACCATCATGTAACCATCTAGCAAGCTCCCTCTATCATGGAATCCCCAGGCTAGTTGACAAAATCATGTCTTGAAGGCCTTCTAGAAGGCCAACAGAATTGGAGCTAGCCTGACTTTGGAAGAAGGATGTTCCACAGGTCGGGGCCTTGGCAGAAAAGGCTTCATCAGAAATTGATCAGAAATTCATTCAGAACTCTTCTCTAATTCTGATTTTCTGATAAAGGCTCAAAGTAACCCTCCAGCAGGATAATCTCCAATGGATGAATAATGAATGGCCAAAGCAAATAACTAATGTTTAAATAAGCAAACATTTCTTCTGAAACCAGTGAGGCAAACTATTTCATGGTTAGATTGAATCTGCCAGCAAAGGAGCCCAACCATTATCTTCAATGCAAATGGGGAAAACAACAACAGCCTCACACAACAACAATTCCCTTCCTTCTCAGGTATCTCTTTTCATACAGAATGGTAAATTATGTTATTACTTTTTGTATGTTATTCCCTATGGTTATTGAATATTCACCTTGCAACATCTCGCACAGCTTTATTAGGACCTTCTTCTAATTCCTTTTTCGTCTTTCCATTCACAAACACTCAGCCTTTTGTCAAGAGTCGGGTAATGTTCTATTGTGCTGTTTTTTCCCACCTTCCCCACCATCTAGTATAGGCACATTCTTTTAACAAATGCCATGACAATATCTTGCATTTGTCAAGTAAATAATTAAACATTCAAGGCAGTCTTATAGGATGTTGTGCTATAACAGATAAAAGAAATAAGAAATGTCAAAACTAAATGTGAAAAAAAGAAACAAGCTGAAGAGCGTGTTCTGACGTGTTTTTAAAAGTTTTCCTCAAAGAGGATTAATGAGTTAATTAAGTACATTTAAAATGCTAATTAGTGACCAACACAGAATCTTTTACATAAATAATTAAATGCATTATTTATGGAGATCTCTTGCACATGGATAATGTGTTCAGACCAGAAAATTGAGTTTTACAATGCATACTTTTAGATTCAATTAATTTTATTTGTTCGTTTTACTGTGCTAATTAAAATACCTTTGGGGTGGGCCTGCTTGCTAGATAATTTTTCCAGTAACCTTTATTCAGCTTACCCAACTACAAATGTTGGGGAAGAAAATAGAGCTTGCTCCTGTTACTGGAAAAGATGGTCAGAGCTGAAGTCCAGGTTAAGAGTGGAAACCAAGATGGAAACCAGAAAGCTAGTTGGATATTTGGATGGGCTTAAAAAACCATACCTCTGCTTTACCTGAAGATCCCAAGTTTAAACCCCAACATCTCCAGGCAGGGCTTGAAAAATTCTTACCTGAAATTCTGAATAGTTGTTGCTGCTAGTAAATATCCAGAGAGACTATGTTTTGATTTAGACAGCATGCTATGTAACCACAGCCAGAGAATAAGCCACAAAAGTCCCTGGTCCTCTCTATTTCCAAGTCACATTTTAATCTGAACATGAAACAATATTAAAATATGCAACATAAATAATTTCCTTCAATTATCAGGAAAGTACAGCAAACATGAATTTTCAGGCTGATGATAGAGTTATAATTTTCAGGTTCCAAAATTAATAATTTACTTAGGTAAGACATGGTCCTTTGCCTCGATATGGAAAACTGAAACTTTTTTTCTTCTTTATTTCTTTTCAAGGGAGAACCTTCTACCATCACCCTTACTGGGGACAGAGGGAGAAAGAAATCAAGATTGTTCTGTAGCTGTAGGAATTATAAAATTGTTGGCAAAGGTGTATGGGTGGGGAAAATGCTTGAAGTACACAGTCGCCTAGCTTCATCTGAAGGCGCGAAAGATTGACAATCTATTATGAATGCCTCACATCACAGATAAATATTTCAATGCAAATAAATAAAGGATGGGAAAGTGTTTGCTCTTCTGAATGGTTTTTTACAGCTCGCTGCGCACAATAGTTTGGAGACCGTTGGAGACTTGGTCTCCTGTCCAAGACTTGGCATCCCCCAAGGCTCTCTGCTCTGAAAACAACCAGGTGACATGGTGCATTCAATTTGGAAATACAACAAACCAATTCATCAGCTCCCTTCAGGTAGAATGTAAAACCAATCTACGGAGCATTAGAACATTCATAGGCACTGTGAAGCAGGACGTGTTTTGTCTTGCATTCTCAAGTAATTACTATAAAATGTACCATTTGTGTCAAGTATAATGGCCTCTTTTTTAGCATTTCTCTTTTTCTTCTTTTTGTTGTAAAGAAGAGGATAAGTACAACGTTGTTTAAGTCCCTGTCAGCATTTTCCTGCAGGTCTACAGAATAAAATTAAGGCGTACAACCCATGAATTGAACCCACTACTTGCTTTATGTAACTTTTTGATTACTTGTTGAATAGAACATTGATTTGTGGTGAAATGAAAACAAACAAGTAAAAAAAAAAAAGGTGATTTTGGTCCAGCTATTGTTTCCTCTCTTCTTTCCATTAATATGGATATGCCCGAAAAGAACAACATTGTTTCTGGGACAAAAGGCATGATCATAACCGAAAAGAAACCTAGCACGCTGTAGCTTTCTACAGCTTGTGGCAACATTTCTAATAAATATAAGCAACACTGTCAGATCTTACCAGTCAGGACTCAATCTCCTTTAAAACAATTTCTCAATCACTGCATATTTGGCAGTAATTCCTGAAGAAGAACTTTAAACTACTGGAAGACAGAATCAAGGATGTGTGAAGGCAATGCACTCCAAATGGGATGCTGCAAAATAGAATAAAATGAACAGGTCAGCTGTAGGATGGGGAAGCAACAATTCTAGGTCGGCACAATTCCTTCTGCATTTCATACAGTTTCACCCTGATAGTCCTTTTGCAAACCATTTCCAATTATAATTGGAAACACACACACACACACACACTTGGTTGGAACAACATGGATGTTGTGGTTACTCAGTTAGACATGTTGTATGCCCTTGCATGATACATTGAATCATAAACTAAGTACACAACATAGGTTTCAATGGTTATGCACCAAAAATAGCCAACTTTAAAACTCACCATGTTTAACGTTGCATAAAGGCAGCCACTGGGCTCTGATTGACTTGGTTAGGCCTGTCACGCTCATCCAGTCCACAATGTTGCCAAGAAAAATATTATGAGTATATCTGGTTCTCAGGGTCATATTCAAGCATAATACTGACTATTTCCAATTTAATATGATACTGAAGTTCGGATTCTAATTATGGGCTTTTGACTATGTAGCTCTTGGGTTGCGGCTTGCAATGAATGCCACATTGCAGATTTTGGGAAAGTTCAACACAACCAAAAGCATTTGGATGTCAAGAAGACTATTGTACTGCTGTCAGAAATATCTCAACATCAAGTTTGCTTTCAATTGTTTGGCTACAGGCAAGTAATTTTGCCGGCATGAATATACTGTTACATCTACTGTTACTCTGAATGCAGAGGGTAGGTGGGAGAGAGATAGGGGACAACATTTATGGGAGGGGAAAAAATTGCTTACTTTTTTTTTTTTAAGGGGGAGCTTTTTTCCAAGACTTATAGGACTATTTTTTGAATTCCATTCTTACCTTAAAAATAAGGATCAGTATCTCTTCTTTACATTAATTTTTCATTAATAAGTGTTCTATCAAGTGGTTAATCAATTGCGATATATAATGCAGCAGGTTTGCTTATGGCAAGATATGGGCTGAGTTTTAAAGGAAGGAGGTAAGGTCGGGACCAAATTCAATTTCATTCGGGCAAAGTCAGTCTGGGAGCCTCAATATCTTTCCAACATCAAAAACCATAATCCATGTGAAGGATTTCTATTGAATGACAAAACTGGTTGATCATTAAATTGACTTTTCCTTAAATAGTCATTCAAAAATTTGTTTTACATTTTGAATTTCCACTGGAGAGTCTCTTTCTTCTAGATCAGGGTAGTCAAGCAGAAGACACCGAGATTGGGTAGGAGAAGCGAGAAGAAAGAAAACTGTAGACAGCATTAGTTCTTTGTATCCTTATCAGTAAGGGCTGCCTTTTATTTTATTTATTTTTAATTAAGGGACAGAAACCTAACTGGAGATTATGAACATTAACAGTGATAGTTAAATGGTAGACTCTTGGATCATCTTGAAACACTCAGATGTTCAGAACTGCTCAAAGATGAGTTCCAAATAAACCTTTCCCAGTAGCAAAAAATGTTATGCCCTACGGCTTATTGCTCTTAATAAGTTCCTAGTTCAGAGGAACAGGAATGAAGAATTCAGATTTTAGCCTATGGAAATATAGCATCTCCATGCTTCCCAACATGAAACTTGGTGTGGATGGGTTTTGAAGACTCATGATCAGACCTGACATCTTTGGAAAAGCTGGTGAAATGTGGGCATTATAGGAGCAGTTGGGGAAGGACACATTACAATTTTTGTAGGATGTGATGATTGTGCAAATTCTGGGCCTAATGTCCTTATGTCAGACAACAAGATGCAAATATGTAAGGAGAACATTTGTCTGATGATGCCACCACATCCATGTAATTATTTTTGTTGCATCATGGTTTGCTGCAGATACCACTGTGATGAAATCTTATTTCTTTTCCCAAACCCTCTTTTGTTAGTACAAAATAGAATATTTGGATACTGTACTGGAGATACAGGACAGAGACATCTCAACAGGCCATCTCACCTTCTGGTCCCTATGTCCTGGAGCACTTCCAGGTTTTCAGTGCTTTATGGAAAGCTAGCAGGATTAGGGCCCATCTGATTATGGGTTATGGTCCTCCAGAGCAAAAGTGCTGTGACAGAAAAGGCTGAGGTCCCATAAGTCTTTCACTGAAATGATCTGGAACGTGCCCCTCCTGTCACACCTAGTGGGATAGGTAGAAACAACTGGGGAGAGGTGGTCCAGCATATAACACAGTCCCATGTCATGAAGGGCTTTATACATGACAATCAGCACCTTGAATTCAACCTGGAAGACAAATCTCAAGTGCCTGTTCAGAAAAGGATTCCCATGAGTTGCCGACAGATAAGTAAACAGTGCTTGTAATCTAGATCTTCCTAGGTAGCCTTAATATGTTGAAGAAAGTATTCTTTTAGATGAGTACTTTCCAATCCTCTAGCAGCCCAGAAGCAAATTTCATCCTCAATCCTGCTACTGTATTTTACCTGTACTATATTTTCTGGACCCACGGACCTTAGATCTTGCAGGGATAACTAGGGCTACCAGATCAAGGCTGCAAAAATCCAGATACCCACTAGATGGTAGGAAAAAGCTAGAGTCTACTGTGTTTGTTTGTTCCCATCTAGTGGTGGTCTAGATTTTTGCAGCCAGATCTGGTAGCCTTAATGGTAGCAGGTGTTGGAGACATTGATACTGTATATCTCCTCTGTGGTTGGGAATACTCATCATTTCTCAAAGGCCCAGTTGTCCACAGCCATAGATTTTTCCATGGTCATTAAACATTAAGTATCAACATCAACAACTTCCCAGCTTCTGATGCTGACCATAAATTACCATGTTAAGAACAAATGAAAGCCACCCAATGTCATTGGGCAGACAAACCTTTCATATTTTTTTTCTGCCAGGTCTACCACCCCTGATGAAGCTCCATGTTGCCTCCCCCCAAAAGTGTGGCAATCAATGAAGATAATTATATGTAGAACTAGTGACACGCCACATACAATTCAGAAAGTACAACACAATCAGAGTGTCAATTATTTAAACCGTAACTAACATAGCTCTGCATGTCTTTCCAGGGCTTAGACAGAACACGAAGCATTGTTAGAATGGCATAAAAGAGAAAATAAAATATTAATGGAAGGCAGCTTTGTTCTCGGCACAGCAAGATCGAGGTGGTTGTAAAAACTGGATTCCTGCAGTTGCTACAGCTTTAATTAGGAAGGTCACTATCTTCCTACACTTCCTTGGATTCCTTTAATTTCCACAGAGGAAAACGGCTTCTGCATTTTATTGAACACCGCTGAATTTTTATTTTTAGAAATCAAAACAGAAACATTTCTTGGCATCTGTTGTGAGTTCTAGGTGTTATTTGCTCTTTAGAGATAAAACTGTTTTTATAGCTTTAAAAAAAAAAAAGGAGGCAAATATATTCATATGGGGAGAACCTGCTCTACAGGGATATTGTAGAAGAAGAAGAAGAAGAAGTAAAATCTTTATAACCCCAATGCTCGAATCCATTTAAGGCCAAAAAAAAAATAGAATAGTTATTGTACATAAACTCTGCTGGATGGATATAAGAACAGATTTTAACTGTTTCCCTACTAAGATTCACTGTGTTCAAGACAGCAAACAATAGAAAGTAAATGTCTTGACTTAAACAGGAGCCCCATTATAAGAGCCATCGGCTTCACAACCTCATCTATGCTGAGACAAGACAAAGTTGCCACATTTCATGGCTGTCATCTTTCATTGCTGAATGATGGCACTGAATGGTTGAAAAGTTACTGGCTACTGGTAACCAGTTACTAGTTACTGGTTTTACTGCTGTGGTGAGCCACCCAGAGTTGTGTAAGATGGGCAGCCATACAAATCTTATAAATAAATACATACATACATACATACATACATACATACGATGCTATGCACCTTACTCTTTTTTCCCTATACCACACTAGGAATATGCCTTGCTAGCTCAGAGAGGGAGAATCAGGTGAGGTCCAAGAAAGAATGATGGGGTGGGGTGGGGTGGGGTGGGGTGGGGTGGGGGGCAGTGGTTGCTTCCACACATACCTCAAAGACAGTTTGTCCTTTCTTTAACTCAAAGGTCGTCTCCAGGCCCCTAGCGTGGTGGTTGTAGAAGCACCTGACCAACCTTGAAATGATTTGAAGGCTAAGTAGGGTCAGACCTTATAAATACTTAGATGGAAGATTTCCAGGGAATCCTAGGGCTCTTGATTAGACTGGGAGGACACACACACACACACCACATGTGCAAAACACACAAGACTAGATGAAAGCAGTGATCAACCAGTGATAGCTTCCAAGAAGTTTTTGGTTGCTGTAGTGCAACTAGAGTATTAATAGTTCTCCTAACATAATAGAGAGATGACAGTTTTGAGTATCAGAATTACCGAGCAGAATAGAATGACCCATGAATCGCACATCTTGGATGGTATCTCTCAGGTTCTTTCCCATACCCCATTCCCTCTGTTCCTTCAAATAGGGCATTTGGTGGGAATAAAGGACCTCCCACTAACCTGAATTGTAAAGACAGTCCATACAATGTCTCCCTTCCTTTTCTCAAATACTGGCTCTTCCATTGTTCAACCTGCAGTCAGGATAAAAGATGCTGGTCCTTTGTTTTCAATTCTATAGCCTTTCATTGTTTTGCTGGCTACCTTTCTTTTGGTGTAAAAATGAATAACTCAGATGCTGCAGACATTGTGTACATTAAAATAATGTAAAATGTAACAGGAATCATGGTTTCCATATAGCTTTTAAGCATTTTGGCATATATATACCTTCAATCAAGCATTTTGGCATACGTATATATATTCTTCAATCAAGAATTTTTAAAAACTGTGAATAAGAATGGTATTTTGGAGTATCATGGTTCATACCATGGGGCTTATTTAAAAAATAATAATTTGCACATTAAAAAAATACATTAGCAAATGAAAAGATCTCAGATACATAATGATTGTGACATCTATTAAAAACAGTCACATTTGAAAAACGGGGAAGTACAATTAGAACTAAATTGTTCCCGCTCTAGGCATTCATAAAACGAAACATAGACAATCAGACTTCGGGATAATAGAAGACAAGTTAGCCCTAATTTGACTATGGATAGTTTAACCACATCCCTGTTAGTCATTTTCTAATATAGTCATCTATGTAATTACATTTGATTTTTATCAGTCCTTGGGAGAGAATATTCTTAATTTATTGACCTTCCAAAAAAAAAAAAAGTTTTTGTTTGTTTATTTGTAGGAATAAATTAGATTTCCATGGCCAAAGCCAAGTTACAGCTTTCATTTTTGCTATACTTCTTGTAGTATATAAAGATTGGTGAACGCTATTCTGGCATCTGTTTAGTAGAGCTGTGGGTATAAGACAGTTGTTTTTTTCTTCTATCTGACTTAAAAACAAAATAGTAGCTGAAATGAAGGAGATTGTGAGATAGATGTACCTTTTTGTGTGAAAGGACTGCAAATTTATTTCTGACAGCAACAACAGCATCTACTACTTAATTCTGCTACTGATATGTCTACTCTGAGCTACCTCTTTGCATTTAATTCTAGTTAGTAGATTTCAAAATTCCAATAAAAATAGATGGCAGATGTCAGGAACTGAATTCTGCCCATCGCTTCTATAGCTGAAGAGGCCCATCAACAACTATAGATTCATCATTCTCCTCCTCCTCCTTCTCCTTCCTTTTTAAAAATAGCAAATAATTGTGATATTTTAGTACTCCCCCCCCCCCCCCGGTTACTGCTTCAACCCTTAAAAATAAAGCAAGACCTGCTGACAAATTCAATCCCACTCACTTTAATGAGGTAATGACTTCTCTGCCTTTTGTCCTTCTCCACCCTAAGTTGCAAATGTTTCCAAGTCATGAAACGCATCCCATATATCCTCAGAAATGTTGTAGAAGGCCAACAAATATATGGCAGTGGTTTGGCTGTATGGAGAGAAGGAATGAGGATGAAATCATGAATGGTGGAAGAGTGAATGGGTCAAAAGAAGAGGGAAGACTGATACAGTGGGGGGTTGAACGGAGTTGATGAGCCTTTGATGGTTTAAGCTTCTTACCTCTCTCTTCTTAAAGGCAGTACATGAAGCCATCTATGGGCATGATGGAAGAAATGATGGTTTGCAGGAATAGGAAGTTAGGGATAGGGACAGTGAATGGTGTTGACTGAAACTAGATTTAGCTATGTTTCTTTCCCTTGCATTTAATTTCTTTGGCTTATTACTTCTTGGTCCCTCTACACTTCACATAATGTTGTTTACCTCAAAAGGGAATAGTGTGATGGGTAAATATATGTATATGAATGTTAAATATCTCATCAGAGGCTGGAGTGCTCCAGAAAAGTAAACCTATGTCTGTTCTTCTTGAAGGGGGGCGGGGAGGAGAGATTCTTCTGGATTACTCCAGAATAAATGCATATTTGCACTGCATCCAGATATAGCCTCTGAACTAGAGCTCCCGTAGCAAATGTGCCACCTCAAACTTACCAAGGTCCAATGACAAGGAAATTACACTTAATGTAATTCACTCTTTGCTTTAAAAACCAATTAAGGCAAAAGGCAGAATAGCGATGCCTACGGCTGTTAGCACCTGACAGAAAACGTTGGAGAAGACAGAAGATCTCCCTTCCTTTCTCTCTCTCGGTAATATTTTTATTAACATTTATGAACTGTGGGTAACTGCTTCAACACAGAGAGGAAAGACCTCATGATCTGTTCAGAAACAGCAAAACTCTAGATGGTAACTGATGGAAACAGATAGCAAACAACTGGGGCAAAAACACTGTTTCACCATTAAAAAAAATACCCTCTACCTGGGAAAGAAATCTGAAGCATTCATAAGGTTGACCTCCTGGGTGGACAATCTTAAAGGCCAGAAGTGTACCATTCCCAAAACATTTCTTTGTGCCCTCTCCCCTTTCTCAGTTTCTGCTTTGATTGTGTCTGATGCTTAACCAGCTTTCGTTGAGGAACACAGGGGATTTGGAAGTAAGTTCAGATTAAGTGGATGAAGTTTGGGGGGACAAATGTGGTCAGAATGGATTGGGATACAGCTGGTTATAATCTAAATGTGCTCACCTTCTGCTTTTACCACCCCTGTTTTCCTCGTGTCTTGCCCAGCTCTGCTTCTGACATGTTCTCCAAGACTGAGAATGATCACAGAATTAAAGATGGTTGTACATTCTCAGTCAAATTACAGAGACCTGAGTTCTCAGCCCTGCTGAGAGTCAAACATCAGCAATCGCTGGAAGGAAGCAGAATTGGGCAGTCCAAAAGTAGGATTAGTGCATTGAAGTTTCAAGAAATTGAAAGGGGAAAGGAACATTTCTGATGTTCTGATTCAGAGAACACGCCTGATCAATCTTAAGGCATGGTAGGTTGCTCCTAAGATGATCCTTCTACTCTGATTCATCACACAAATGAACACATTGTGTAATTTGTGGCAGTTGCACATGACAGATGCAAATTACATAATTTGTATCATCCATGATGTCATGCTCCATGTGACACCATTCCTCCTCCCTTCCAGGGACAACCCTGTATCCAGCTGTTGACCAGGTAAGTCTATAGGTTCCTTGGCAGAGAAACAGCTTGAATTTAAGCAGGTGTGAAAGGTTTTAAAATGACTTAAAATTCTGAATAAAATATGTATTTATTTTTAAAAATTGCAGCAACCACTTGGGTATGTCACAAATACCTTGGTTTGCTCTTGGAAAAAATCAACACCACGCCTGTCATAAAAGTAGACTATCTCCCCCACTGCAAATAAATTGTGGGGAAAATAAAGGACAGATGAAACAAGGGACTGAGGGGAGAATTTGAATGGGCTCTAAAGCTTTTCATTAACACTCTCTGAAAAGCAGTCTCTTCTTCCAAGCAGCTAATAAGAAGCCAGACCATGGAGTCTTTGTTGATGTTCAACTCCTGGCTGCACTCTAAGAAACTGAGAAAAGACTAATCAGGATTGTTTTAAAGCCATTTTTTTCCTTTGCCAGGCTTCAATCTCTCATTAGTTCATTCTTAGCTGGCATCATTGTCTGCTAGTATTTGAAAATCACCAAAGGAGCAAGGATTTCTCTTAATCCCCCATCAAAGGTAATGCTGTTGAAGGACGCCATTTGCAAGCAAGGAGGGGTGGCCCTGCTCAATTCCACACACACACACAAACACACCCCTTTGGTCCTTAGGAAGAACTGGAACAACTGTTTTGGATTTGTTAGGAGAGAAACATTAGGTTTTGGAGGAATGCAGTTGATCAACATTCTGCATGTAGAATTAAAAAGCAGAATTCTTGGTTTACATTCCTTGAGGAGCTAGGATTTATTTTAAGTTGCCCTGAAGCATGGTGGTTGTGTCTCATAAACTGGCGGGGGGGGGGGGGGGAATGGGTCAGTTGCCTCAAATATGGAGGAAACCATACACAGTAGAGTTCAGTATTTGAAAAGACCTGATGGATCAATATTTTTTGTTGAAGGCAGCCAAACTAACCAGTTAAAATATTGCAGTAAGAGATATAAAGTAATACTGCAGGTTTTCCCAACTTTCCCACTGTGCTTACTGGTTTCAAACAACAATGGACAAACAACAATGAAAAAAAGGCAATCTTTAGAGAGTCAGGAAGATGATCTTGATGGAGATATGCAGGGTCTGTTGCCTAGGCAAAAATGCAGAAGCATTTTTTAAGTCCAGAACATCCTGATGACATTCAGAAGTGGTTCAGACAGACGTCTCCCTAATTCAATGAACTATAAGGAGGAGGAGGAGGTACAGTGCAATTAAACTTGCGAGATTCTGTTATTAGATCCAATCTCAATGAAAGTAGTTTTAGCCTTCCTGTGGAGTTGATTTTATGGTGTGGCCTACCTAGTGGAGCTGACATACATATTGACATACAATATGACACATTGACATGAGATGTGATGAGAAGAAAATGCAGTAGGGAGGGTTCAAAGGAACATTCTGCCCTCTTACCTCTCAGAGCTCAAAAAGGACTTGTACCTAATGATGTTCAAGCATGATGCCACCTTTGACAAACAGCTTGATGGATGAAATGGCTAGTAAGCAACAAACACACCATCTCTTAGTGCTACTTAATCACCTGTATGTGTTGATACAAAACATTCTGCTCTTTCCATCTGGATCCAATTAAAGATTTTATTCCATGAGGAACTTTTTACAAGATGGGATGGGATGGGAAAATCCAGCACCAACTTTAGACAATTCATGCCCCCCAGTAGTCAATTTCCTGTGCTGATCTGAACATTTTGTAAAGGTGACCAACTTCAGTAAGGGACATGGTCTGGAGTGGTCCCCTTTGCCTTTCCATAAAGTGTTATCAGCACATAGACATACTGCACACAATAAGATAACCAAGCAATAGATGTATAGAATTGATCAAACTTCTGGGGAACAAATGGCAAACTGAAGATGGCTCCACTAAAAGCAGAGCTGATGACTTCAGTGGAATGAAGAGCCAGCCAGTAGACCAGCTCTTCATAATTCCTCTCCAGACAAGGAAAGGGCTTGAGATCACCCACAAATGCTCCAGACAGTTGCTTATCATGAGGAGACCACAAGACAGCAGTCTCCACTGGGTTTAGAGCTCTGGGAAATTAAGAATAGCTATCTTTTTGCTGAAAAAATTGTTGAAAGATTGTTAAAAGTAGAAGAAAGGAATATAAAGTTGGTTTATTTGATCAAGGTTAAAATAGATATGTTGTTATCTCTAGTAATCCTTAATGGATTTTTTCTGATTAGGACTGAAATGATGAGGTTTTAAAGAACTTGTTTATAGATAAGAGATCATTTATTGAATACTAAGAGAAGGTGATATGTTAGTAAAATTATTTATACTTGTGATGAAGGGGGATGTCATTTCTTTATATATTTCTTTTCTTTGTCTTTACTATATTCTTATTTTTTTTCTTTCTTTTCTATTTCTTTTTTTTCTGCACCTTTTATTTTTATTTTTATCCTTTTGTTTATTTTTAGTTTGTATTAGTTTATCATTGTAAGTGTAATTTTTAATAAAATTGCTATTAAAAAAGAACTGGTATTAATGGGCTATTTTCCAGATTTTCCATATTTTAGATATAAATGCTGTTCCTCAAAATAAGTGATGCAATGTCTAAAATAGGAAATCAATATACTGACAAAATTTGATTTCCTCCAGCTTTACTTTAGAATCAATTGATTTGTTTAGTGGCTTCAGAGTTACACACTTTGAATGCAAAGTTTTCTGTCCATATTAGACAATGGTGCAAAAGTCTTTTGGAATAAACTGAAGAAGATTGAATTCAATCCAAATATTGACTTCTTAATTTATGTGTTGAGCAGTTTCCTTTTGAGGAAGAGCAATTACCTTTGAATTCAGTGGGAAATGTGGAAGCTAGTTTACAAATAAACTTTCTTGGCTGCAGGGGTTTATCTACTTACAATTTTGATCTGAGATGTGTCCATCCCATTTTAGGCATTGACTTACTTGTAACCTTGCAGTCAATCAATCAGACCAATTTTACTGTTTGTACTCAACAACCATTACAATATCAATCATACACAACTGCACCGGGTTTTAATTCAAGAACAACTGAACATATCCTTTTCAGAAGTGCAAATAATCAGCACTTAATAGTATAAAGTTCTGTAAAACATTAAGTCAGATAAATGGTTTGTACCTTTTTTCACCATGAGCAATAGATAATTAGGATTAATCTACCTATGTAGATTAATCTACCTATGTTGGCCAACAGTATAACCACTTGCTATTTATTCCAAGTCATTCCAAGTGGCTCACTGTTTCATTTTCCTTCTTCTTAATTCATCCCATAATCCCCCTTTTGATAGGGCCAATGTGAGAGTCAGGACCAGAGGAGTTAAGAATTTACTCTCGTCGCCAGAGCAACGAGGAACTGATAAGAGGATGAGACTGAACCCTCCCTAAAGAATGCAAGGGAGGTTGGGAGGGTGACCCTGGAATTTGCTCTCACTCTGAGAAGATTTCTGTAATGGGAGAAAGGCCATTAAACCTTGCTGGATTAAATCTGTACTGTCTCCTGGAGTTTCCTGGGCTAATCCTGACAGCCAAGGTTGTAGATTGTCCACATCTGACCATTGATGTGTTAAGGTATTTTCCATCTTTCCTTTCAAATTCATACCTGAAGCAGCTTAGCAATAATAAAATCAGATTTAAACAGCATCAAGTAGATGATTTGTGTCCTGTATGATATCGTCCTCTATCACCCTGACTTAAGCAATATTCTAAATATTTGATTGCGCTCAGTTATCTTCAGGTAAATGCTTAGGCCTTTCTAATCCATATGCAAAAGCCAATGGGGTGGTGACTGATTCACCAGTGATATTGGGGCAGTTGTCTCCACTGTACCAAGAGGGCATCTTAGGGAACAGAAGGCAGGCACCTGGCACACAGCTTCCTCTTCCAAACCCTTGTCGTTTCATCCCAAGATCCAATGCTAGAGGCAACCTTCTTCACTGAACAAAAGGTTGGGCCATCCTGCAGCTTAGATACTGTCAGCCCAATCACAAACATCACTAAGTCAATCTTCAAAACTCACTAAACAAAAATCACATTAGCCATGATCTTCCCAAATCAGGAGTTAACTTGATGTTAATCTCCTGCCAAACGCGCTTTCGTATTCATCCAGTGATGCAATGTTGCTTGTTGCTACTGCTGAGATGGGGAACTGACTAAATAGGGAGGGTTGGTTTTTGTAACGGTGGGGATGAATCAAAGTCTTGGAAACTAACTATCCTTAGATGAAGGGATCCTGTATCAATTATATTAAAATCATTGATTAGTTTAGAAGTATCCCTCTTGATAAAGAAACATACTTTTTTTTTTAATCATGCTACTCCTACGTTATAAAGGGGTTTTGTACCCGTGAAATCATCATTCACTTCAAGTGGGACCATGAGGGGATCTGAGTAGGATTTCTTCTGCTTTCTAGGTATGTATAAATACTTCCAAACAAGTAACTAACCTTAGCAGACACATCTTAAAACCCCTATAACTATTTTAGAAGAGTAAGGCCACTAAATTCATATTAAATTTTGTTTTGCATGAGTTTGGACGCAAGGTACAACATGCATCTTTCATTTACTAAAATATCTTCTTGATGTTCCCTAAGCGCCTCTAAATTCACCCAAGTCCACTTTCAAGCAAATCCCAGTTGTGATTCTAAGCTGGACCAAAGAACTATGGTTAAAACTACAATATGGTTATTGTAGTTTTAACTTTTTAGCTTAATTTTTACCCTTTGTAGTATTTAACCTTTATATTTTTTTTCTAGGATTTTCTAGTTTTTTATCTGTAATGCTGCCTAGAGTCACTTGTATAGTGAGATGAGCGGCATATATAAATTTGAAAAATAGCTAAATAAATAAAAAGGAAAGGAAAGTCACAGCCTATTGTTACTAATGCTTCCAAAAAAAGATTGTGTGGCGATCAAACATGTAGTTTCTATTTATCTTCTGCTCTTCAGCAAGGCAATCAGAACGAAGAGACAGTTCAGATGAATTCTCTTCAGAAAGCTTCCTCTGCATTTTTTTCAACCATTGTCATTTCATAGGATGAAAAAAAAAGTGCTTTCAAGATTTTTGTTCAACGATAAGAATAATTGCGTGAAATATTCACAAGTGGGGTGGATGCTTGCTTGGAGTACAAGTGAATCTCTTCTCTCCAATAGTATGTTGCCTCCTTGACTGCAGAAATTTCAGATGAATCTTAAGGCAAGAAATCAGGGAAGGATTCCTCTTTTTTTAAAAAAAAAAAAACCAAGAAACAGAGCAGCCAGGGGGGCTGCAGAATGACAAAGGAATAGTTAATAACAACAACAATAATAACAGGCTCACAAAAGTTCACAAAATAAATTCTAAAGAGATTTTAAGGACTTGACGATGTAGCAGAAAAACAGAAGCTCCTTTGTCAGGGAAAGAAAACTTTCAGGAAATTGGAAGAACATTTCAGCCCCCAATTAACCCAGATGCAAACAAGTTAAAATGGGAAGCCATGCTGTTTTTTTCACCAACTTATACTTACAACCAGCATAGAGCTGATTTTTTTGAAAGCTCCCAAGTTTGCGCACGTTTTGAGATGGTTGAAGATGAAAGAAGTTGAGCATGTTTTGGTTCTTTCACATTTTGGAAAAGAGAGGACAAAGGGAGGAGAAAAAATATTGGAAGAGGCATTGGCCTCTCTTATTTTCTCACTATTAGATGGTATACAATTACGTCTTGTAAACTGGTATACAACAAAATCTGTCTTTTAGTGGGAGAAAGATACTTTGACTTTTTTCCACTTTAAGGCAATCTCAAGTAGCTCGTCTTACCCTCTTTTGGGCTAAGAAAGTATCAGTAAGAAAAAAAAAACAGCTTTAATTAAGGAATAAGTAATGTAAAGTATAAGGAATTTTGACTGACTTAAGTCTCCAGTTTTATACATATGCTATTGCTTAATTTAAAGATCCATTAAACCTCAGTAATATGAACAGAGGAGTGTAACAGTGTTCAGTTAGAATTTGTTTCCCTCTCTGGGGAGAGGAAAAACTCCCAGCTCTAAAAGAAATATTTTCACAGATGATAATTATTCATGGAAAGTTGGACGAAATGAAAGGTACTGTCTAATTCTGAAGGTTCTGATGGACAGGTTAGCACACCCCAGATTAATTTGTTTGTCCACATGCATGGAAATTAAGAATGGACATGTAACATTTATTTATATTTATTTATATTTCACATTTCTCATTGCCCAGGTCCCTGGAAGTGCCTCTGGGCGATTCACAATAAAATAACATTGTTCTTTTCTTTCCATGAAAAATACTCTTTGGTCTCACCTTGTCATTAATGTCTCTGCTCAACTTTTGCACGGTATAGTACATCAAGCCACTGAGTGTGCTCACATGTATGTGTTTTCCCTCAAAGAACAGGTCTGGAGAAGATGCAAGTCCAACAGCCCTTATTTTGTCATGGAAAGTTTTACACCTCCAAGCCATGGAGGTGTTTCAACTGTAGGGATTTTTTTTTAAAGTTTTCTACCACTAACGCATCAGATAACTAAGCAGTTCCGTAGCTTTGGCTGAATCAGTTGGTCTGGGAAGTTCTCACACATTGGCTGGCATTGGGTGGGTTCAGCCTCTGCTGTTAACAAAGGGAAAAAAAATGCAACCTCATCTAAACAAACCTAAAGAGAAATCCAGCCAGCAACCTTGAGCTCTCCAATACTTTGAAGATGGCATATTTTTAAACAGGAGAAAATACAACATGGTTCCATGTGGCTTGAAATCAAAAAGCTGCTTAGCTTCCAAATTAATGTGGAACAATGCTGCAGATAAGCAAGTTGCTCTAAAGGGAGTCTGTGGGAGTTTACCGCTAATGAGACTTAGCAGTGGTTTTTGACAGCATGCTTACGTCTTGTCAGATAGAGTCAGCCCTCTAAGGTAGGCAAGGTCAAGAAACAAGCACAGGAGGGAACCCAGAAATGTTCTTCATTGTAGTAGGGTAGAATAACAGAATCTTGAAAGCCTGTGGTTGCTTTCTGACCCACCTTATGCTAAATAAAATCAAGACAGGTTTATTTTGAGGTTTTTCCCCCCCACACTTTCCTCTTTCTCAGGACTGAGTAATATTTTGACAAAAAAAACCCTCCCTTTAACCATTCACTCATTCCTTCCCCCTTGCCAGGTCCAGGACTATATTCCATCCTAAATATGCTGACAGAGAAGTTCCTTGAAACTATACAAACTGTATCCATTGACTACAGTTCTAAAATTTCTATTTTTATTGGGGGGGGGGGTTCAGTTCAGATCCCACTCCCTACCCCCCCCCAACATGGGAGAGGTCTAATAAGTGGATCAGGATATTGGCTGTTAATTTATGACCCTGAGTTATACAATAAGGCATTCAACCTTAGACATAAACTAATTCTTCTTTGTATTCAATAGATCACTAGGGCTCAACGTCCAGCTTTGGAGAATATGAAGGAGAGCTTCTGGGGAGCCCAAGAAATGTGGGGACAAAAGTTCAGTGGAGTTTGACCTAGTTTTCTTTGAGGTGGCACTGCTGAGTAAGCAACATGTATGACAAAAAAAAGAGTTAGCTATGCCTTGCTGAAGTGTTCTTCTTTCTCTTGACTGATCTTTATGGGCAGGGAAAAGGCCATATCTCAGAGTTATATCAGACATATCTCAAATGGTGGCAGAAATGTTTGATCTCAGCAGCCCTGGTAGGTTCATATAGAGATAGTCTTTGTCATATTTATGTAAAGCCTATCTATTTATCCCCAGATAAGTTTTGCGTATTTAAGGTGAGTTATTTGCTAAAGCTTTTAATTGGTGAATATTGTTTATCTATTTTTAGTCATGTATTTCAACTGTATTTTTAATTGGCTTGTTCATATAATTTAAGTGTAGGTATCTTGAGTTGGCACAAAGGAGAGGTACACATTTCATTTATAAAATGACTTTTTTATAGAAGAAGGAAGGAAGATCCCATTATCATCATCTGACATTTTTCCACGATACTATCAGAATACGGTAGATTGAAAGCACAGTCAACATAGATTGTGTTCATTTATCATGCTAAGCTGCAGTGTGATTTGTTTCTTTCTAGTTTAATGAGATGTGTGAATGGGGTCCATGAATAAACCATGGTGGTTTGAAACCATGGTTATTATTAGCTTACAGATTGCAACTACAGTTATGGATGCATGATTTATTGAAACAAATGTCCTCTTCTGAACGTGTTGAGTCTTGGGAAGATGGAAACATCATAGTAACTGCTCTAACAGGTTGGAATTTACTCTGGTAGATAAATTTGGTAAGCAGCATAGTCTGAGGAATCACTCAGTTCTACTTTCGTTCACATTTTTTAAAGTTCAACCTCTTTCTGTTCAGTTTATGAGCATATATGCAGATTTTTGTTCATTCTTATCAAAACAATGAGCCAATAATGAATACTATTACATCATTTTAAATAATACATACCATTATCTACTATAGAGGTGGGAAGTGAGTTGCAATCAAATTAACCCATAACATTGTTATTTACTTATTTACTTACTGTACTTAGGTTTACGGTCTATAATATATCCAAGAAGATATATATGTCTGCCTTATTCTTTTTGGTCTATGTCCAAAAAGTTTCTCAAAATATTTTGGTACATTACCAAAAAAAGCTAATGAAGATACACAGAGAAGCGAGCAAAGATAACTTTATGGTTACTTCAAAATAATAGAACTAGAAATGAATTGCCCTTGTGCATTTCGCCACAATATGGTGTCCTCTACATATACTGGCCAACCATTCTTGTTGCTTTCATTCCCCATTTTCTTCCCCTGACAATCACATAAATCATTAATTGATATTGCATTATTAAACTTTCTGCATCTCATAGAAGAATGAAAATGAATGAAGTTCCTGGTAACTTTTTTAAAGCACCTGGGAAAGTTGATGGAATAAATAAATAACAGAACCAATATTATCAAGGCATACAAAAGCTAAGGGAGGCATCTTGACTTGATCAGGTGCCAGCGAGAAATGAGGCTTTCTGATCAAAAACCTGATTAAAATTGCACAAAGAAATCATTACTGAAGAGAAAAAGAAACATACTGAAAAGCTCTCATTTCTGAGAAAAAAGGATGATTTCAAAGGCTCAGGAAGATAGCAAAAGTTTTCCTATTTAAAACTGGGGGATGGGAAGAGAAATGGGAATGAAGTCTCATGTTTGTTCACGGCGCACTTCTCAAATACTGACCCCTCATGCTGAAATGCACAGAATTGTAAAGATCTAAACTCTGAGCGCACAATGCACTTGAGTTGGGATTGGACGGTTGCATTCATCCATGCTGTGGCCTCCTTTTATTTGTCTGCTTTTCTTCTCTTTGCTGTGCCCAATATGTTGACAACAATATGGTGAGCCACTTCACAATTGCTGTGTTATTGAAATGGGAAGAGCTTCTCCATGTCTATTGGATACTACTATCTAATTAATGCTCACAGTCCAAGAGGCATGTGGGTAATTTACATATAAATGTATTTCTTTGTAACATGTAGAAAAGTTTTTTTTTTAAAAAAATTCCTTCCTGGTTATTTGTTGTGAAATAAAGATATCATCATTTCTTGTTTCCCCTTGTGTCGAAAATCAAACTCTGTTTTCCAGATCTGACTGTTTTGAGTTAAGACTTCCTAAGGCAACATTATGAACTTAATGTCTAAATATTGCTTTGAAAATCTGATCTTTTGGAAGACTCTGAGTTATTAAAAAATTCGTTGAATCTCTATGGCTAATCAAATTGTCTGCTTTGTTTTCTGTTATTGATTTCGGACACACCTATACTGATATTCACATGTTGATCTTGACTCTTGGGTCCTCTTAGGGCCAGCTTCAGATAAGAGGTTGGTTTTTATGGGCAAGTTATGTAACCCATCCTGGCATAAGCAGTCCTGAAGCAGTGAGATCAAGCACAATGAAGACCAGCTACAACTGCAAAAGTAACTGTATAAAGCCATAAAATTTAATCCAAGTCTGGTTGAACAGTTGGACCTGCAGGTGACATGAAAGGATAACAGTGTGAACAGGATTATCACAGATTTGTATTGTTAACAAATGAAGAATAAAAGGCCACTGAGAAAGTGGGATGCCAACTGTTTCAAATGCCTTGAAGCATCTACTTGCCATTATGAGAAACAAAATGCTCATGAGGTTCAATTTTTAGTCTGAAATCCTTCTCTTAAAATTTCTCCATGCAAGTCCATCGGATATTCCTTTAAAAAGAAGATATTCTTCTATCAGAATAGATTCTCCATCTTTTATCATAAGCAAGTCAACATTTTAAGAAAGATAGGATATCATTAAGGTTACCCATCTTTCTTTCCACCCCCCACCCTGCATATATGTGTGTGTTCATGCCTGTTTCCAAGCGAAAAACTCTAATTAAAAACCAAACCCTCAAGTTCAATCATTTTCATGATGATTACCCATGTTCCATTCGGATCAGCAGGTGGGGTTGGACCATTTAAAAAAAACAGCCGGCAAATCCTATCTTTGCTCCCATGTCTGACAGCAATTCACACACTGCACAGCTATGGGATCAGTTTAAGCAAATCCTTCGTTTTCTCGAAGATGTATTGTCTTATCAGCGGAGCGTGATGTGCAGTTGGAAAATAACAAAACCCTATTTCTCACATACTTGAAGCTTAAGCACTTTATTATTGGTTATTAGGGCTGGAGCCCTAGAGATAAACCTACAGGACTGTATACCAGTTAAAGCAAGTAAGCAAAATCTCTGGCAGGAGTCGGTTGTAAAATGATGAATAAGCTTCCTTAGTTGCCATAAGGTGCAAGCCACAATGGAATCATATTTGTCAGACATGCATTGTAACCCTAAGGTTATCGTACTGGGCCACCAGCTACAAGAAGAGTTCTTAACATTATCACCCCTCATTATTTCTCCTACAGGCTAAAAAACTCTACCAGGAGTGTTCCCAGTTAGAGGCAGATGTGTGTTCCACCAATGTTGGGGAAAGCATCTGCAGAAGAGACAAAGAAAAGGATATCAAAGACTTCTCCAGGTACCTGTGCAATATCTTTCTCAATTCTGAATAGTTCATACACTTCACTGTATTCCTAAGGCCTGGAGTTGTTGTTGTTTTTTTAAAAAAAACTATAGACTGCCATAGGTTGAAAATACCGGCACACACACAAAATGCTTATAAAAAAGGGTCTCTTGTCTGATGGGGAGATATTTAGCTAAAACTCCAAGACCACTCTCAAGTAGCAAGTAGTTGAAATAGCCAGAACCTCACGTAATTTTCTGTAATGTTTATTCTCGGGGAAATAATAGGTCCCCGTGTGTTTTTCCCGTGGTAAATTCAATCGCTAAGCCCAGTCCTCCCTTTAGAACTGGAAATGTTAGCTCTGCTCAGGTGACAGCTTTACATGAAAGGGGAAGGGGGTGAGTAATCTCTCCTCTCTGGAACACCACATATCAGAGAACAGTCAATGGTCCATGGGCAGGGCGCAATTACCTCCAATGGGAAGAGCTGTAATCCTCATAGGCTGTGGAAATCTGTACCTGAAGGTGATGGTGATGATGAAGATATTTCTTTATTGTTTAGCGATGAGGCCATATTAAAAAAAAAAATCCAAGACAATAATAAGGCCATACTTAACAAAATAGAATGAAAGGCAAAACTAAAAGAAAATACAATTTGTATTTCTGTATCACCTCCACAATTTACTTCAAGCAGATCCATAGATGGAGTTCTCAATGGCACTGTTTTATTCAGATAAAAGGCCAAATTATATGCAATATTTGGGTTCTGACCACACATAAAATGTGTATTTATAATGCATGGATCCTGATGGGCTAATCTTCTAATGTGTGGCTCAAGACACTGATTTCTTACTTTATTATACACTTGAAGATGTCTCTTGAAAAGTGCTATTGTCTTTTCCACCAAGTTTCTGCACACTTGGCCCCATCCATCTATTTTGCACAAAGGACCTTTCAAAATTCCACCCATCCATGCATATACTTTGGTGACCATTACAGCTTTCATATCTTAAGGGCTAAAACTGGCAAGGTGGGAATCAGTATTATGTAAATGCATTTCAGTTGCCTCCCAAAGCTATCAAGATCCCAGCCAAGTATTCATTAACTCAAAGGGTAGAAAGAAAAACCCTAGAGTTTAAACTCTGGAGCATAAATATATATAGAGTCTTTGACTTCCTTGTGCTTCAGTGGACAGTCAACTAGCATAAGGCTACATTCTCATCTACAGTAAGGTTCCTAATCTAGCTGAGTCATGTCTGAAAATCTTCTGCCAAAGCAAGACCAATCAAGGATTAAGCATCTGAAGCATTATGATTTATGGTCGAATCCTAGTGTGAATCTCACCCATATTGTATTTCTTCACAAGAGAGCATCTCAGATATGGACAAGGCTTATGAAGATCAGCAAGGAAGTTTAAATAGCAACTTTCCTGCTCAATAGCACCATCTGCCTGATAATATAGGTACAACCAAATTCAGGGGGTCAGATGCCCAGTGGGGGAATATCTGTCATTGTGTGGGAGTTGGAAGAGATGCAACGTTGGTGTTTCCTGTCCCAGACCTCAACATGCCTGTCTCGGTGTGCCCATGAATTTGCTGATCCACAATTTATCAGGAGAAGATTTTTTCATTGTAATAACGTTTGAAATTAAGGACCAGATGAACAAGTTTCACTATATACCTTTACATGGAGAGTGAAGGAAAGTACAGTCTGCAATTGGAAAGTACCATATATTTGCAATAAGAACTTAAGCACGATGAACTAAGTTTTAGAAGGATAAATAAAACTATGAAAACATGATAATTTTGGTCTTTCAACAAGAAAGGCTCAGTAAAGTTAGGAGGCACTTGAAGTCCATAATGATTTATATCCTGTGAGCTGGAATGCAACATTAAACATGGTCTTTTCTTCCAAGTTCATCTTGTCATCCATAGATAAATATAAATTAGAACAAACCAAAATAAATGGGTGGGTACCAAAAATCCACAAAACAACTGGCCATAATGGAAGACCTCGTCCCTCAATTTAATAGCAAAAACAGCCCATTACTTGGTTTAAATGACTGGTTGGGCTGAAATGAAATATTATTGGACAGGAGTGTTCATCTAGTATGATACAAACAAGTCAAAAAATAGTCAGGGTACAACCACATAAAACAAAACACTGACCAAATGTAAGTATAAACTGGTTGCTCTCTCATGTTTTTGGATTCCTCTTATTACAGGGTGCAAATCTCAGTAATGTACCTTAGGAAGAGAAAAAGTCTTGTTTGTTAGATTTGCCAAACACAGTTTAAAGAAAAAGAAAAAAGAAACTTCACAAAAATGAAGATATCTGAAGACAGAATGTTGCCATGCAGAAGGAAGGGAGGGAGGGAGGGAGGGAGGGAGGAAGATGGATGGATGGAAGGAAGGAAGGAAGGAAGGAAGGAAGGAAGGAAGGAAGGAAGGAAGGAGAGACAGAAGGGAGGGAGGGAGGGAGGAAGGAAGGAGAGACAGAAGGGAGGGAGGGAGGGAGGGAGGGAGGAAGGAAGGAAGGAAGGAAGGAAGGAAGGAGAGACAGAAGGGAGGGAGGGAGGGAGGGAGGGAGGGAAGGAGGAAGGAAGGAAGGAAGGAAGGAAGGAAGGAAGGAAGGAAGGAAGGAAAAGGGAAGGGAGGAAGGGGAAGACCAGAAAAATAGTACATCTTTGTCTTGGATGAAGAAATGATCTAGCCCAGTATAAGGTCACCTCCTACATTCCCATGTTACAAGTATTCATAACAGCTGGATTCATAGGATGTTGAAAATTTAAGTTCATGTGCATGCTATTCACAAAAAAGATTTCCCCAACCTGAAGTCTTCCAAATATGCTAGACCAACTCCCATAATCCCCAAGAAGCATGTTCTTAGACCCTCTTGGAAATCATGGGAGTTGAAGTTCAAAATATCTAGAGGACAGTTGGTGGGGTAATGTTGGCTTAGAATGACACCTATGTTTGCATAGTTTTTCTCCAGTGCAAGAACTGTATATCTGTGCAAGTAAAACAACAATTTTAAAATGCATTGTCACCATGCATGAAGATAGAAAGAACCATCGAAAGCAAAGAGTGTTACATAATACATTTATGTATCATTACACAATATATTATTAATCATTATTTTTATTGAAGAAAACCAAATTTCCTTTGTTACATATAACTGAACTAGTCACTGATTTCCCAATATCCCACGGTATGTTCACAGCAAATGAATAAAAACACATTTCTAAGTCCACAAATATTTCATTCTATTACATCTTACCAACTTCTTGCATAAATTATCACAGGACTCTGAAATGTACTAATGATTAGAAGGGGAAAAAGAAAAGAAGAAGAAAAAATCACTCTAATAAAAGGATGCACATCAATCTTGTTGGAGACTCCTGAAAATGAAAGCAGATTTTGAACCCCTTAACGGGCTAATTTGTCCTTCCTCCCAGCCCCACATCATCCCCTCCAGTGCAATAAATCTCAATAGCTAAACTTTGATCCAGCAGGTGGCATTGTCGTATTCTGCCACTTGGAAAGATTCAGTGGGCAACCAAACCCCCAAAGTTGTCTTGATTCCATTGTCCAACTGTATTGTCTCTCCTGCCTAAATAGGTTTCATGTTTCTGAAACAGAGAGATTACAAATCAGGGCACTGTTTGTGCTAGTACCATCACCGTTCTTCCCAAACACCAATTCTTTGGGAGGTAAAGGATGGGTGAATTACTCATAAAGATCTGCTGTCTTTGCACACTTTGGGTGTGCACAAAAGTGTATTATGCACTTGGGTATTTTCACAGGTTGTTGGACCGCATCAAGATTTCATGGCTGGAATAATTTGGAGTAGCCAAACTGGATAGATTTTGTAAGCTTTGTGTATGCATGCATGCTTGAACAAACATGCATTCTAGACTTCTACTAGGTGCCTTATTATGTTCCACTTCAGGTTGCAATATTGTTCTGTTAAGAAAAAACTACCTGTCCTGTCTTCATCTTCCCTTGTGGCTCTTATACGTATAATCTAAAGGCAAAGAGTTTTTAAATTGATTTCATTATTTCCTCTGTAAAAAGAATTCTCAGCCTGGGTAAACTGGACAGTACATAGTCAAATGGGTTTTATCGGTTTCTTTGTTGGTGTTGTTCAATTGTTAAGTTGTGTCCGACTCCCTGTGGCCCCATGAACCACATCGCGCCAGGCCTTCCTGTCCTTCGCTGCCTCCCGGAGTTTGCTCAGTTTCATGCTCATTGCTTCGGTGATGCTCTCTAACCATTTCATCCTCTGCCGTCCCCTTCTCCTTTTGCCTTCCATCTTTCCCAGCATCAGGGTCTTTTCCAAAGAGTCCTCTCGAAGGAGCAATGAAAAGATATTTTAGCCATTTAGGGTTTATCAAGTGTTATAGACATTTGCCCCTTCATGGATCACTGCCTTGTCGTGGCGAAGGGGCTTGTGTAACTCAGTGAAGCCATGAGCTATACCGTGCAGGGCCACCCAAGACGGACAGGTCATGACAGAGAGTTCTGACAAAATGTGGTCCACTGGAGAAGGAAATGGCAACCCACTCCAGTATCCTTGCCAAGAAAACCCCATGGACAGTGTTAAAAGGCTAAAAGATATGACGCCGGAAGATGAGCCCCTCAGGTCGGAAGGTGTCCAATATGCTACTGGGGAAGAGCGGAGGGCAATTCCAAGTAGCTCCAGAAAGAGTGAAGCGGCTGGGCCAAAGCCGAAAGGACGTTCAGCTGTGGATGTATCTGGAAGCGAAAAGAAGGTCCGATGCTGTAAAGAACAATATTGTATAGGTACGTGGAATGTAAGATCCATGAACCAAGGCAAGCTGGATGTGGTCAAACATGAGATGACAAGACTGAACGTCGACATCTTGGGAGTCAGCGAATTGAAATGGACGGGAATGGGTGAATTTAATTCAGGTGACCACTATATCTACTACTGTGGGCAAGAAACCCTTAGAAGAAATGGAGTTGCACTCATAGTCAATAAGAGAGTGGGAAAGGCAGTAATGGGGTACAACCTCAAAAACGACAGAATGATCTCAGTGCGTATCCAAGGAAAACCATTCAACATCACGGTAATCCAAGTCTATGCCCCAACCACTGATGCCGAAGAAGCTGAAGTTGACCGGTTCTATGAAGACCTACAAGACCTTCTAGAACTAGCACCAAAAAAAGATGTCCTTTTCATCATAGGGGATTGGAATGCTAAAGTAGGAAGTCAAGGAGTAATCGGAATAACAGGCAAGTTTGGCCTTGGAGTACAAAATGAAGCAGGGCAAAGGCTAATAGAGTTCTGTCAAGAGAACAAGCTAGTCATAGCAAACACCCTTTTCCAACAACACAAGAGACGACTCTACACATGGACATCACCAGATGGTCAATACCGAAACCAGATTGATTACATACTTTGCAGCCAAAGATGGAGAAGCTCTATACAGATGGCAAAAACAAGACCAGGAGCTGACTGTGGCTCAGATCATGAGCTTCTTACTGCAAAATTTAGGCTTAAATTGAAGAACGTAGGGAAAACCACTAGACCACTCAGGTATGACTTAGATCATATTCCATGTGAGTACACAGTGAAGGTGATGAATAGATTTAGAGGATTAGATTTGGTAGACAGAGTGCCTGAAGAACTATGGACGGAGGTCTGTAACATTGTACAAGAGGCAGCAACTAAAACCATCCCAAAGAAAAAGAAATGCAAGAAAGCAAAATGGCTGTCTGATGAGGCTTTACAAATAGCTGTGGAAAGAAGGAATGCGAAAAGCAAGGGTGAAAGGGAAAGATATAAGCAACTGAATGCAGATTTCCAGAGAATAGCAAGGAGAGATAAGAAGGCCTTCTTAAATGAACAATGCAAAGAAATAGAAGAAAACAATAGAATGGGGAAGACTAGAGATCTCTTCAAGAAAATTGGAGATATCAAAGGAACGTTTAGTGCAAAGATGGGCATGATAAAGGACAAAAAAGGCAGGGACCTAACAGAAGCAGAAGAGATTAAGAAGAGGTGGCAAGAATACACAGAAGAACTATACAAGAAAGATCTTAATGTCCCTGATGTCCATGCTGGTGTGGTCACTGACCCTGAGCCAGACATCCTAGAGAGTGAAGTCAAGTGGGCCTTAGGAAGCATTGCTAACAACAAAACTAGTGGAGATGACAGTATTCCAGCTGAGTTATTTAAAATACTAAAAGACGATGCTGTTAAAGTGCTGCACTCAATATGCCAGCAAGTTTGGAAAACGCAACAGTGGCCACGGGATTGGAAAAGGTCAGTTTACGTTCCAATTCCAAAGAAGGGCAATGCCAAAGAATGCTCAAACTATCGCACAATTGCACTCATTTCACATGCTAGCAAGGTTATGCTCAAAATCCTACAAGCTAGGCTTCAGCAGTACGTGAACCGAGAACTACCGGATGTACAAGCTGGGTTTCGAAGAGGCAGAGGAACTAGAGATCAAATTGCCAACATTCGCTGGATCATGGAGAAAGCACGAGAGTTCCAGAAAAGCATCTACTTCTGCTTCATTGACTATGCAAAAGCCTTTGATTGTGTGGATCACAACAAACTGTGGCAAATTCTTAAAGAGATGGGGATACCAGACCACCTTACCTGTCTCCTGAGAAATCTGTATGCAGGCCAAGAAGCAACAGTTAGAACCGGTCATGGAACAACCGATTGGTTCAAAATAGGGAAAGGAGTACGACAAGGCTGTATACTGTCACCCTGCTTATTTAACCTATATGCAGAGTACATCATGAGAAATGCCAGGCTGGAAGAATCACAAGCCGGAATTAAGATTGCAGGGAGAAACATCAATAACCTCAGATATGCAGACGATACCACCCTAATGGCAGAAAGTGAAGAAGAACTAAAGAGCCTCTTGATGAGGGTGAAAGAGGAGAGTGCGAAAGCTGGCTTGAAACTCAACATTAAAAAAACTAAGATCATGGCATCTGAACCCATCAATCCCTGGCAAATAGAAGGGGTAGAAATGGAAGCAGTAACAGACTTCATTTATTTGGGCTCCAAGATCACCGCAGACAGAGACTGCAGCCATGAAATTAAAAGACGCTTGCTCCTTGGGAGGAAAGCTATGGCAAACCTAGATAGCATATTAAAAAGCAGAGACGTCACCTTGCCGACAAAGATCCGCATAGTCAAAGCTATGGTTTTTCCAGTAGTAACGTATGGCTGTGAGAGCTGGACCATAAAGAAGGCTGAACGCCGAAGAATTGATGCCTTTGAACTGTGGTGCTGGAGAAGACTCTTAAGAGTCCCCTGGACTGCTAGGAGGTCAAACCAGTCAATCTTAAAGGAAATCAACTCTGATTGCTCATTGGAAGGATTGATAATGAAGCTCAAGCTCAGATACTTTGGTCACCTAATGCGAAGAGAGGACTCTTTGGAAAAGACCCTGATGCTGGGAAAGATGGAAGGCCAAAGGAGAAGAGGACGGCAGAGGATGAGATGGCTAGATGGCATCACTGAAGCAATGAGCATGAAATTGAGCAAACTCAGGGAGGCAGTGAAAGATAGGAAGGCCTGGCGCAATATGGTTCATGGGGTCACGAAGAGTCGGACACGACTTAACGACTAAACAACAACAACAAAAATAGACATTTTGCCAGAGAATAGGTTATATCGCCTTGCCTCCCTCTCAAAATATGGGAGATAATCTGAAATTTTGCCAGAAAAAAGTGAGAATAATACAATTATTGGCAAACTATTGGCAAAAAGACTGCAGATTTTTATAAATAATATAAAAATAATCCATGTTCATAAAAATGAACAGATTAATTTTTTAATTAGATTGACCCCAAGCCATAAGTAGTTGTTTGCTGGATTCTTGCTCAGGCTAAATATTATACTGGTAAAAATAGTAAAAAGGAGGCTATGCTGGTCTATGACCATAATAAAGATAGGGTTTGAATTAAAAGGGAGGAGAATATTTGGAAAAATGAAAAAGAAATGAACCAGTATGAACCAGGGGGTGAAATTTCAGGAATCTAGAAAGGAGCAACTGCCAGTTGAGCATCATGATAAGTATTCTGGATCCTTGACATGAGATCTAAGATCTCTGTGGGATGGAGATGCATGAGTGAGGATGGGTCTAGGTGGGGAATTGATACAGGGCACCCATCCAATTGATGTTTTGGCCCTACAAACAAATGGTGGCTTGCCCTTCCAGAACACCCCAGAATGACTTGGAGAATCAAGTTCTCATGAACATGAATTTTTTCAGTGATAAGCCCTGGTGAGAATTGGTAGTGAATGAAGCACTGATTAAGAGACTATTTTAATTACTCAGCTCACTGCAGCAATAACAATTAAAACTATGGGAGAAAGGAAACATACTTGGATACAAAGTAGCTCTCTCATTAATTTTGCAGCACTAATGTGCTCCCAGTCGACCTATAATGCACTCTTAGGAAGTCAGCCAAATAAGATAAATGAGGTGGAATTTGGGGCAGAAAACAACAATAGAGTTATTAGTGGCAGAAATTCCATAAATAAACATATTGGGTGGGCTGATGCTTTGATTGACTGATTTTATTTTATTTTTCTTCACAAGGTAGAACTTCCTTTAGACAAGCTTAGGCTGATTTCCATTTCATCTTCCATATTCATCTACACTTTTCAGAAAGACTGATTATTATCAAAGGAATTCCCCTACCTTTTTTTTTCCTTCCAGTTATCTTGAAAAATTCCTTGAAAGGGGATGAGAAATGTTCATTTAATGAAATTCTCCTTGCTGGAGGATGGTGTCCTTGTACTTACTTAAACACAAGGTGGTCTGTGACTATAATAAAGATTTATTTGTTTGTTTGTTTGTTTGTTTGTTTGTCACATTTATATAGCTGTCCATCTCACACAAAATGGCTCTGATTGATTGAATGTGGGAAAAGGTGGAACATGAAAGTCCTGTCTGGGGACTGAATTGAAACTTTCAGAAGAAGTCCCACCATCAAGAAATTGCTAAAGAAAGTCCCCTTTTCCTGGAAAAAAAACTCAGAAAAATCACTCATCTAACTTCTCTAACTTAAATAACTTTGTAGAAAATTTAGGAAGGACATTTGGAACCAATTCTATTAATTAGTCTCAGATTCCTGGGGACGCTCCAAAGGGAACTGAGAAAGTTTTAACGTTCTTGTCGAATGCACAGACTTACACACATGGACAAAAGTTTTAAAAATGGGAGTAGTAGTCAAACACCTCAAAGAGCTTCTGTGGTTATACTGTAGGTGGAATCCTCAGAATCAGGAAAACTAAAAGTTCTCTTAGGATGCATTAAGGCATTGCAATGCTTTAGAAATAATTTGAAAAAAAGATATTTCAGAGTACTTGCAATGGGAATGCAGCTACATTTGCTACTCTTTAAAGTAGTTGCATCTTTTCCCAGGGTCACATGGCAGCTACAAAGGTCAGCCATGTGGTCTTCCACAAAATATGCAGCTGCTTTAAAGAGATGTGGAAAGCTGCTCTATTCATACCCTCAGAAAGACCTTTTCTAAATTACTTCCCAAGCTCTGTACAACCATAATGATCGTACTTGTGATATAGAAGAAATGCAACTGGATACCTCTGGGTGCCAGATTTCTTTGCTCTCCCCACCCTTATGAACTAGTTCTGGATTTATGACCAGCGGTCAATGTAGGTCAATACCATTTCTACCAGAGAAGCAAAACTTGAGCTCCCAGCTCTATGTTTGACTACCAAAATCCTTGAATGAAGTCTCCAGAGCAGTTCCCAAAGTTGCCACTGAACTGTAATCTGTAATGCGACAGAGCGAAAATTGATTACATACATGGGAAGTAATCATATTAATTCAATTTATTTTTAATTACATTTAAATGAAGTGAAGTTAAGGGTCTGTTTGTCACGGCCCTGCTCATTTCTTTGTCCTGATCCCACTTTCTCTTTGGTGGACAGCCCGTAGCATGCAGCCAAGATGCTAAGTACAGAAAGTTGCATGTTCTACCCTATAATGAGAGAGACTTCTCAGAGTAGTAGTTTCTTGTTCTACCCAGCAATATCAATGATCGAACCTGGGGGTTCCTCTAAAGCTTGCTGAGGCACAGCCTTTCCATGGATAGAACTAAAGCAGAAATTGTGCTTAAATAAATAAATAAATAAATAAATGCAAGCCACCCAATAGAGGTCTGCGTGCTAAGGCAGGGAAACAGCAGTATGGGGAAAATTACACATTAGCCATCCCCATTATAAAGATGTTGTCATCTTTCAGCGGCAGACGATCCATTAATCATCTAACAATCATTCATCCAGTTCTTTCATTGCGACATTAAACTGTGGTCCTTTCTGTCTGTCACCGTTGATCATCCAGATGGAAATTAGAAATCCCAGAGCATTTTCTAAAAAAAAGGGGGCCAACCTGGTGACCCTCAACCATTTGAAAGAGAAGGGGGGGGGGGAGAGCTTCCATTGTCCACAGCTGTGTGGGAAGCTCCTGTTAAACTCAAAGGCATCACATTTATCAGTGATATATTTTTTTTTCATGCATCACTAGTGATGAGGGTACTCTGAGATCCCACGACGCTGAAGGGCGCGAGGTAAAATCATAATCTATAATCATTTGTATTTACACACTGTGGACAGATAATCTGCCAAAAATTAAGACGTACACCTGAGATTCATTTGAAGGGATTTTTCATCATCAGTGAAGCAATCTGTCTCGTGTATTCAGCCCGGTCAGAGGACAGCCCATAATAGAAACAGCTGTACATTGCAAAATAACTGTCACATGGTGGAAAGAAGAGCTAAATGAAAAAGCCAGCCAGGGTGATCGGTAGCAAGGCAGTGCAATTGCTAAGAAGGGTTTAGTGGCTGAGGAGGTAATAAAGGGAGCACAGGGGAATGCAGGATCACACAATGCCTTTTGTGCTAGGATAACTGAAACGTGGTAAACCAGGCATGATGTTAACACTTCGAGGTAGACCAGGTCAGGAAATAAATAGCACAAAAATTACTGGAGTGCTACTCTATTGTTATAGGTAAAATAACAGAATCTTGAAAGGCTGAAAGAGATTCTTTCTCCCCCAAGAAAATCAAGGCAGGGCAATCCTGAGTTTCTTTCTCGCCCACTCCTCCCTTCCCAGAGTAAGCTGATGCTTAGATAATGGCTGTTGCTGCCATTGTCTGTGGGAATGACCTTGGGAGACAGGAGCAAGAGCCACAGCATAGAGAACCATCATGAAAAAGATATCTCAGCCCACAGAAGGAAAAGGAATGTGGGAAGTGTCTCAGAAGGGTCCCTCCCTGGTTTTCTGGAAAGTAAAAGTAAGGGAGGGGAGAACTGCTTTCAGACTTGCAAGATTCTGTTACTGTAACCTTACAATAAAGGTCTTTACTGTACCAAAATTTTAAAAGCAATCGGTGCTACAAGTATGAGTTAGAGAAGCTTTCTACTTAAGGGTAATTGACTGATTAATTGACTCACTGTTGCTCTCCTAATTGCATCACTTCTGCTTGTCTAAAGGAGTACAGAGATAGCCTTGAACATGATATGCAACAGTAATGGTATGTGGGAATGACTTGGAGAAGTGCTTTGAGACTTGCAAGATTGATACTAGCCCTTCAAGGTAGTCCAGACAAGAAGCACAAAAAAGCTTGGACATCGCATAGAGGGGAGCGAATATTCCTTCAATTCCCCACTACCGTGCCTCCAGAAAATCAAAGCCTTAAAAATAGAAGAAGATGAAATTATGGTTTCGTTCAATGTCCCAGCAGTCTTCACATCCACAGATCCAGAACTAGCAAAAGAATCCAGGCAGCAGTCTACACAGCACACCCGACCTAACCAAATACATTAAGATTGAAATACCCAGAATCATGGACCTCATCAACCTCAGCCTCACTGCCTACTTTTAGTTGGTATATCGGAGGCAGATGCCATGACTGAGAAAGCCTGCTTCCTACATCCTGTCAAATGACACCGTTTGATTGATGGGGTCCAGAGTGTACCAATTCTGTCTGATCATACCAGGATTGGTAATACTATTGGAGACAAATGATAGCCAGGCCCTATGCTATGACAGGCTTTATATAGGTGGTAACCAGCACCTCAATTTTCACCCAGAAGCTAACTGGCAACCAGTACAGCTCATGAATATCTTTTTTTTTTTTTTTTTGGTGCCTTCAAGTCAGTGTTGACTCCTGGCAACTACCTGGACATGTCCCTGCAGTTTTCTAGACATCATGTTTGGAAGTAGTTTGCCCTTGCCTTCTTCTTCCCAGGGCTGAGAGACAGTGACTGGCCCAAGGTCACACAGCTGGCTTTGTGCCTGAGGGGGGACTGGAACTCACGGTCTCTAGCCTTGTGCCTTCACCACTACACCAAACTGGATCTTCATGAATATCTACTTTCCACCAAATCTCTGTATCTAGGACTGAACCTACCACTTTTGCACATAAAGCAAGGGTGGGCAAATGTTTTGCACCAAGCCAGAGGTAGCTCCAATCACCTGTTTTTGAAACATCTAGCACCCCATCAAACTATAGTACCAAAGTTTGCTGGTGCAATTGCTAAAAATTGTATGCAATTTTACATCATTTTGATACAAAAGACATGAAAATCGTGACAAAGGTCCTATGTGAAGCTTTGCTAGAACTGGGAACAAATAGCATTTTCGAAAGCCTCCACCAAATTGGTGGGTAGATAAAATAGGTGGATGATTTCTCCAAATTTCTCCATGGGAATAGAAAGAACTTCAATGATTTCTCAAAGAGAGGAATTCCCCTTAGCATAATAGTACTAGGATTACTGAAAAAGCTTTCCAGGAATTTCTTCCTAATGTCTTCCCTTGGGATTTAACTGAAATGTGAGAGGTCAGGGAGGTTGTAAGTCAGTGGAGAGATGATTGCACCTTGAAAAATAGGACATTCACACATTCCTTGACCCTCTTGTAACTCTATAACCTTAAGAATGCCAAAATCTGTCCATGAGAATTTGACCAAAGTTCTCTTCTTATTTGAAATAAATTTCTAAAGCAAATTAATATTCAACAAATTGAATGAGAATTGTTAACCCCCCCCCCCCAAAAAAAAGGCAAGAGCTTTTTTTGCACGCCACTAAGCTTAAGAGGGTTTTGTTTTTAAAGAAGAAACAAAGTCCTCCATTCAGAAACCTCACAAGAAATTAAGGCCGGATCAGTATACACATGGACCCAATCATTTTTCATTCTTACAGTACGTCTTATGGCATCCTTAAACAAAAAGTTGCCCATCTCTTCTTCAAACATGATTTGTTTTTGAATGATGGCACCTTCTCCTCTGGAACTGATTTTCCACCCACCTTTAGGTATGTTTCAGCCTTCACTGCTTCTAAGCTTTAGCTTAGTTCTTGCTCAAAGCAATACGGTTCTAGGAAGAATTCTACTGGAGAAGGTCCAAAATACAAGGCGAAGACAGCAATTCTATCCATCTTCCAAGCATTTGGAACAGCAGCATCCTATCTTTGTTTGACTTTAAAGACTGGTACTGCTTTGTATCTATTCAGGTTTAGGCTCAGCTGAAGCATCCTACACTGAGTATACATTGAAGTGAAGACAGGAGCACTCCATCCCGTTTGATACATAGTTGTTTGGTATGATTTATATGTTCAGGTGCCTGAGGTATCTGCTCTCAATTTTTCTGCAATTAAGAAGGGCAAACCAGGGCAGTTGACAAATTGTCCTCTGATAGCTGTTTTGCTATTGCTATTATCCTGTGGATATCTTTTAAACTAATTCATCCATTTTCAGAACCTACGAGTTTGGCTTGATAAATCAAGGAAGACCTAAGAGTGCTGGGAGCAGACTACAGGGTCATCTCTCAACCACAATGTTTGACTTGACTTGCACAACTTTACATTTTATCCAGCTGCTGAGTAATGTATCAGCGGGGCTAATCCCAATGCAAAGCATTCAGATTTTTTTTTTAAAAAAAAATCAGGGTGGAAGAAGAGGCTGTATTACAATAAATCACTGCCAAGCGAAGGTTGACCTTTGCGTTTCTACAAGGTATTGTGCTTTTAGAATTTTCTACAAACACGATTTTTCATTGGGTGCTTTAATTTGCATTGGAAAAGAAGAAAGGTATATAAGCTCTGAGTAAAAGAATGAGTAAAAGGAGTAAATATGAGTAAAAGAATGGCAGAATATACAGCAAACATTGTACAGCAAACCACCACCGCCAGCACCACCACACAGTTAAAGACTCTGACTTTGTTCCAGACTGGATTTGTATTATGTTGATGTCCACATCCCTTGGAAAAGAGATTTTGGACTCCCCCTATCCTCAGGACAGTTTTTTCTTATTATTTGTTTGTCCATGCTACTTCCACAAAGGGATGGTATCTCCAGTTCTCTAGCATTTTCCAGGTCATCTTCACCACCCTTCGAGGTAGACAACATTAAGAAGATAATGAAGCTGAGCCTCAGTTGGCTTCAGAGATGAATCGGGTGTTTGAACCCCAGTTTTGCTGGTATAAGGGCTGGATGAGGTGTGTTTGTGGGATATTTGTAAAATGACAGCCTCAAGAAAGAGGATGAATCTGATCCAAGCTTTATTATTTGGGGAGATAGATTAGCTTGTCTTTTCTCTGCTGAATGAGTCCTTGAAAACTGCTCTATTATTTATTCAAGAATAAATGAGTGCTTGGTGTCTATGTTCCATCCTAGAGCTAGATCTGGGTTGCAAAATCTGGGTTGCCATTAAAGGGGAGAAAAGAGATACCTCTTTGCTACCATTTAAGAGCACCCCAGATCTGATAGCCCTACAAGCTCATGCCTTCACAAAACATCGTGTGTGATTTCTGGTTACCCAAATGTTGCCTACTCCTGTTGTGAAAGAACCCCAACCAAGCATCTCCATATGAGATATTATGGAAGCAACTCCAGGATCTGTTCTTAAATATTAATCCTTGAATTGGATCAATGGTCTCCATGCTTGAATAATTGGAATCCAAATCAACCTTCATATGCTTGTCTTTGAAATCACCACATTAACTTCATTTGGGAGTTCCAATATTTTGGTTATGAAGTCATTCTGCCATCATAAGAAATGTCACCCCTTCCCTTGCTTCTGCCCACTCTTACTATCTTCCACATTTTGAACCAAATGAATAACAGTGACTGTGTTTTCCCTACCAGGAGGGTTGCCCATCAAAGTTTTTCAATAAAGAGTTTTATTTTAACATCACAGATGATCAAATGCTTTAGTGTGACCAATGAGCTTTTGTAAATGTGTACAAATTATTTATATTGGGTCTCTCCTAGCAAAGTAGAATTATTTTATTTATTTTTATTTCTATTTCACATTTGTCACTGCCCATCTCCCTAGAAGCGACTCTGGGCGATTTATAGTAAAAGAATAAATATTAATTAAAATACAATAAAACAATAGACCTACAAATAATAAATAATAAATAACTTTGAAGAGTGATGATAAAATTGTGATGAATTATGATGTTAAAATACATTAACGTACTGGGAAATTAAACAGCCCACTTCCATTCCCTGAATTTACATGGACGAAAGCTTCACACTAATAAAATTAGGACAAGAAGAAACGTACTGAATTACAGAAGTATAGATGTAAGGTTTTGCAAAGTAGACACCATCCTGAACAAAATTATTATTATTAATAATAAAATTCCTGAATTTTGGGAATTCAAACACTTTCCTGAAATCTATCCAAAGGAGATTTATTTATTTATTTATTTATTTATTTATTTATTTATTTATTTTCTTACTCACAGCAGAACAAGCCAAGTTACTGGTCTTGGTCCTCATCTATAACAAAGGAAAAGAGGGAGAGGAAAAAGAGAGATCTTCAGTCATCAAAACGGGATTTGCATGAAAGTTAGAGACCTCTGCTTCCTATATTCTGCCAATCGTTATCATAAAACCCCACAGTTTCTTGTGCATATTCAGGAAAGAGAGATCTCAGGGAGGCTAAAAACTCCATTATAATCAGGGGAAATTAATCCCCTGGGATCAATGAAAGCATATGATACCAGCTGGATTTAAAGGCCCAAGATATCTGTGGTCAAATGGCTAGTGAATAGCACCATCATTTCATGTCTGCATAAGTGTAACCCCTAAAGAAGGATATGGGATAGTCCCTCTGCCCAAAACTTTGGAGATATCTGCTAATCCGGGCTGATAACAGCAACCAGATAAATATAAATTGGATCCCTCCTCCCCAAAAACAGCTTATGTTCCTATATTATTAAAAAGATATTTAAAATGCTTAATAGGCATTTTCATCTCACAGGCATATTCTGAAGAACTTCCTTCCTTCCTTCCTTCCTTCCTTCCTTCCTTCCTTCCTTCCTTCCTTCCTTCCTTCCTTCCTTCCTTCCTTCCTCCCTCCCTCCCTCCCTCCCTCCCTCCCTCCCTCTTGGGGATCCTTGGGATCCATTTCAGGGGAAGGAAGGAAGGAAGGAAGGAAGGAAGGAAGGAAGGAAGGAAGGAAGGAAGGAAGGAAGGAAGGAAGGAAGGAAGGAAGGAAGGAAGTCCTCTGTGAGTCAAGGTTTCAGAGTTGTGCTATTCCTCATGAAGGTTAATTGGACAAGGAGTTGTCACTACACTCCACTGATGTTGTGGCCTCTGTTTTTAATTAAATAAAAATGTCTCTGAGCATTTTTAATGTCAGAACAACATTTACAAAAGGAGACATTAACTTGTCACTCATTGATCTGTAACATTACCAGCTGCGACACACAGATCCAAGAGGCCTTCCTATAATGACAGCCCTTCAACCTCTAAAGAGTCCTAAGTTCCATAGAATTTTTTGACAGCACTTTTTTTGCAATGTGGTGATGGGTAATGGCTTCTAGACCTTTGTTGCAGAGTTCATAATTTCTAAATTGGGTGAAATGAGGTTATGGGAAAGGGGAAAAACATACAGTTTTACATGTCTCCACAATCTAGATTATGTAAATCTGTTTCCCTGAAAAATGATGGAGTTGAATATATGTAGTCGTTTCCAAGTGGAAAATTCCCAAACTAGCAGGCAATCTGATAAATTCCCCATCTGCACTGTTTTTTCCCCAATTAGTGAGGAAATTCTTGTTATTCTGTAGGCTCCTTCAGTATTCTTCTATACTGCATTGATCAGTATAATGCAGTTTGCACTTTTGCACATGGAAGTCCACTTTACCAGATGATCTTCAAGCCAAAACAAAAAGCAAATTCTGGCACACAATGCCATAATTAACACATAATAAATGTGTTACAGTGAACTACAGGCAATTAAAACTTATCCCTAGCATCTGCAATGAAAAGCCTATGGACACTAATGTACCTGTTGAAATGTCCTTGGATATGTCCCAGACACCATTCCCATCCAATTGTGAACTGTTCAAAAAAAATTTTCCACGCTAAAATAAACAAACATGCACGAAGCAAAGCAAAGCATTAGCTTCTAGTATCACTTTCATGCACAGGGAAGTATTCTTAGGAAATAAAAAAGTGGATCGCTGCAACAAAATGCTTTGTTCAAGAGATGGCCACCTGGCTAGAAAGAGGACAAGGGATGGTCCAGATGGAGGCACTGAGAACACATTCCGATGATCCAATTAAATCAATCGTTACTGCAATTGTTGACCAGCAATAAAGCCCTTTCTGAAGCCTACCGTTCTTGGCAGAAGCCACATCAGCAGTTTGCCCTCGGTAAATGGATGGTTTCTAATGACCACCATGGCAGCCATTTTATTTAGAAGCAAACCCAACCTTCCCCTAGCAGCAATTTTGTGAGAGCAGACATAGAATGTTCTCAACAAACTACTGTCCAAAAAGATCATCAGTTTCCGCATGAAGCCATACATAACTTCTGAACTCGTATTCCTTGTTTCATTGAACTGAAGTTTTTAACCAACAAAGTTTAGGGACAGTCAGAAGAATAGGAGACAAAACAGCTGAAAAAAGACAGAATAAAGGAACTCAGAATTTATGATCTCCAAGCATACACTGACTTGGTGGGGCTGAAGCAACTGTCAAGTAACTGCCAAACTATTTCCTTGAAACCAAATTTGGTAGATCAGCTGACCTGCTTTTCTAAACTTGTCCCCAGATCTTAACTAGGAACAGGAGGCTAAATATTGGAATACAGCAATAGTGCTGGCTTGCATCATATGAAAAAAAACAAGTGGATGAAGCAGGAGTGAAGACTGGATAATTTGGTTGGTTTATGGATTAGAAAACCCCAAAATATGCCAGCAAAAGAGATGGAGCAGAATATTAATATTTCAGCAACAAGATCAAAACCAGTTGATGCTCCTGGCGCTATGTTGGAACACTGGATATTTATTTCTTTACAGCTATAGGAGGGAAAAACCCTGGATGTATTAAAAAAAAAAAACCCACCCTTTTGTTGAGTCAAATAATGCCACATGTTCTTGATTTTAAGTTGCTGTCTTACAATCCATCTTAACTGAGTCAGCACTGAACTTTTCTGATCTCCACATTTAATATGTCAAGTCCCTCCTTTTGCCCGGAATCCTTTCTGGATGTTCAACATGAGTTGAGTTTAATCATTGGAATATGGCAAATATCATATCAATGTCCATATCATTTATTTTGTCCTCTTATTCAGTCAATTGGTAATATTTCTGTTCATCTTCCAGGCGTACAACAATAGTAGGTGTACATTGTAACTTGTAAAAAAGTAATCATATCTCACTTTAAGGTGGAATGAGTGAGATTTTTGTTTCAGAAGTACAAAACAGAAGAAAAAGGAAATAACAGGACACAATGATGTTTGGTTAGCTAGGCAGGACGGCAAGGCCAATCGTAAACTGTAGCCCCAAACCAGTGAAAGCACTAACCTTTATCTGGTGGATATAATGTGGATGTTGGACAGTAGGATAAACTTTTTATTTATCTAGAGTGGTGGAGGACTGTCCCCCTTGTTAGAAGTTTTCAGGTAGGAAGCCTAGAGCCCCCCACCCACACTTTTATTCCATGCTTCATGCATCTTAAGTGAAACCCTCATCCAAAGCTTTAAGTCTCAGCTAAGCCCCCAAAGCCTCAGAGAGACCACTTAGAAGCCTCAAAAGCTGGAAGGTTTCTGTATTTTCATTCAAGAGCAAGGTCCAATAAAAAGAGGAAGCACTAAATGGTTTACTAATGCATGGTTGAAACCAGCATTCCTAAAGTGGCCTTCTGAGATGTTCCTGCTATCCGTAATTATGAGTATGGAACCAAGGATGTGGGGTGAGATAAATTAGACAATTTAAAAAGACATTCTGCATATTTTTAATAATTTTAATCATGGTTCGGGAAGTCCTTAACTCCTGCTACCCTGATTGTCTTCTGGAACTGGCCCTGGTTTTCTTTTTACAGAGAATGCAACCCTTCAGATCGGACAACCACCTTCTGGTTTCCTTAGGCATATCCACTTAGTAGGCGTAGACTTCATCATGAAGATTTCACTTAGTGTTTTATCACAACCACTCCATTGTTTCAGAAGCCATCCTCTTTTGATCGTATGGCACCCAGGCACCCTATTATTTAGCCTTAGAACAATTTCCTTTGACAGACACAAATGTGAGATCCCAAGTGTGTCAATTTGACAGCACACCTTCGTTAACTCCATAATGTAGCCTTATGTTTTATACACAGGTAAGCTTCAAGAGTTCATTTCTTTAATGTAATGCAATATTTATCAGATCTGAGATCTAAAGTGTACACATTCAATTTTTATGCATATCTTTACATGATTCATGCAACTCTTCTCATTACAGTTTGTTTTTGTGGACCGTTGTCTACTCTGAGCCCTACTCCTCCGAATGGTGTCACACTGAAAAGCTTTATTTAGCCTCCTTTGAACAAAACTCAGTTTACGTTCCAGTCAGGATTACAGAGAATGAACACCTCCCATCAGATTTTTTTCCCTTCCCCTTTTGGTAGTATACTACAAAAGAAATAAAATAAAGATTCCCAGAAGAGTGCTAAATTTATGATGAAGCCAAATAGGTTACATTCATTCAGCTTGGATACAGACTTTTAAAGATATGTTTAAATGTGGTACCAAGTAGTTGAAGTGGCCTGCGAATCACAGCTGCTGCCTTCTTTTAAGTGCAATGCTTTAGATGACTTCATTGCTTTTGAACTGAAAGGCAGGGTGTAGGAAATCATCTTCCGTATTAATTAGGCTTTGTTGTTCCTTCTGGGATCCTCATTTTAGTGTCTGTTCTTGGGTCTTGCTGTTGGAGCAAGGAGTATTCACCATCTATTAGGCCAAAATGATGACAACATGGATAGCCTTTTTATTGCTTCAACAACAGCTGGGTGATACAGCGAAGATGCTATGTGTTACTAGCATGGAAATAACCTGAGTTTCTTCTCTCCCAGAATGTGGGACCTGCATTGGCCAATGTGGCAGGGTTACACTTAAGGTACAGTAAAAACCACAGACCAGGAGGCTGAATGCATCTCCTCTGGTATTTACAAGAGGTAGATTTATTATACAAACTATACACTCCTAGTGCATTAAGCCTACTATATGCAAACTTATCTACCTGTCTGTGTGTCATACTATATCTAAAGGTGACAAGGATATTATTTACAATACAGAACAAGGTTATTCATTTCTTTTTTCCCCAGGTTCTCATCTGCCTACTTTTCTTAGTAGTAAAGGTAGAGGTCTTTCTCTAGCCCTCTCCTTTAACCTTTAAGAATCCTAATCTTTTTAACCAAGGCTGAATGTTCCTTTAGCTTACACATGGGTCTATATTTTTTTTCCTCCACTCTGCAGCCCCTATACTTCAGTAGGTCCTGTGTCAGGTTGGAGGTGCCTGGTAATTGCTGGCTTTTCCTGAGTTACTCCTCAATCTCTCAGTCCTTATCAATATGTAGAAGGGAAGGGAAAAACAATTACTCACTGCTGGCTGGCTGCAGGTGTTCTACGTCTCTGGAAAATTGTGAGGCTGTTAGAGTTTACTACTCTTCATTCCAGCTGTGGTAGCTTCAACATCTCATTGCTCACTGCACCAAACTGTTTAGGTTTAGTCTGGCCTCTTCCATGCACAACTGGCATCTCTTTCAGCTCTCTGACACAACTCCTTTCTCTCTGCTACCGACAGTTGCACCCTATGCCTTCAGGGTTTCTCCTTCACCTCTCTGCAGTACAGTTGGGGTCATTTACCCTTTGAAAGTCCCAGATGACATAAAACCATGAGGAAGGCAAACTCACATGGGCCGCTTCGAGTGTATCCTTCCACTGCCACTGTGGAATTGGGGCACACCATAAAACATCGTCAAATGGTAGCTTTACAAATCAATTTACTGCTTTGGAACTAAAAGTGGACCCTATTTCATCCTGACAGATGTTTGAACAGGCCCAAAGTGGAAGGGTCCCCTGTTAGGTTCCAGAACTCCTCAGTGAAATTCAGTGGTACTAACCTAGCATCTTCTTGCCACTGACGGGAGACATCTCCATTTTATGCTCCTCTGTGTGCCTCGAGGAATGTTAGGTTAAACAGGGCTCCTGTATCTTGACATTCTGCAAGTCCCTCAAGACCTGGCTATGTGATCAGGCCTGGGGCTCCCAGGGGACCAGGGAGATTTTGCGATGGCCTCCTTATTAATTTTATCCTTTCCTGTTTTGTGTGTTTTTATAATTTTTTGTCTTTTTAATGTAGTTATTCTTTTTAATTGTTGTACGCCGCCCAGAGTCACTTTGTATGAGATGGGTGGCTATATAAATATGATAACTAACTAACTAACTAACTAACTATCTGGGATACAAAAATCCAGACAACTGCTAGAGGTTCACAAAAATATAAAGGAACTATAATCTCTTTGTGGCTTTCTGGTGGCCATTCAAACGTTTGCAGCCCCGATATAGTAGTTCTAAGGTTGGTAATGTGCCATGTTTTCAGCTCGGAGAATTTGGGGAAAAGATGGCTGCTGAAAATGGCTGATATATATATATATATATATATATATATATATATAGAGAGAGAGAGAGAGAGAGAGAGAGAGAGAGAGAGAGAGAGAGAGATTTTATATCTTTGGGTTGTGGACATGGTTACCGAGAGGAATCCCTGTAGTGACAAAAATCTCAACTACCTCCCTCTCCCTTCCCCATTAATCCTTACAATGACTTAGTTGCCCCCTAATTTCACCACTAGCAGAGAGGAAGGGTATTTGGGTTTTTCAGGAGAACAAATTATCTGCATTGTCCAGAAGAACAAATTAACCCTGGAGATCTGTTTTCAGAGATTTACTATAGGGTAAAAGGAAATCACAAAATTTGATTATTTATATATTTAAATGTATTGGCCACCCAACTCCAGTGGATTATTGATTATGAGTGCGAAGATCACCTCTTTAGAAGGTTGTTTTTTTAAAAAATAGCTTGAGATTCTAGTATATGATTTGGACAGAATTTTGAGTCGTTCGAATGTAGGCTGGGGCTTATGGCAATTATAGGTCAAAGCATCTGGAAGAGATTCCTAACCTTGGCTTAGTGAATTGATACTTTTTTTAATTAATTGGCCATTAATTGCTTGGAATGTGCCAGGTCCATCCCTTACAATCTGGAACTCACTTGGCATATAGCTTTCAGATCCAGAAATTATTTTTCATATTTATTATGGGATTTCCTATTACAGTAACCATCAGACCCGAAATGTTCAGAAGCAAAGACTAAGAAGCAGATCTAGAGCCTCTGAATTTCAGCCAAGGGAATCAAAATTCTTCCCAGGAGTTTTATTTTTTATTTTATTTTATTCATCGTATTTATATAGCTGCCCATCTCGCAAGATGTGACTCTGGGTGGCATACAAACAATAAAATAAGCAACATTAAAAAACATCATATTTATATAGCTGCCCATCTCGCAAGATGTGACTCTGGGTGGCATACAAACAATAAAATAAGCAACATTAAAAACATTCCACAATTAAAAACATCCATTTAGTAATTACTAAGAATGGTAACAGTTGACACCAATTATTTGCTACCTAAACCATGTCAAACCTTGAAGTTGTTATTTATTAGCTTATCTCCTCCTGCAGTGGGAATGTTAGAAGTAGTAAATATTTAAAAAAAAAAAAAATTGTGGGAACTATGGCAGAGGTGGTGAATGATAAAAATATATAAATAAACAGGGAAGTGTAGAAATGTGTTTCCTCCAAATTCCCTTGAAGAGTCTGTTTTATGACAAGGTACTTGATGTCACAACACTGGGGGGAAAAAGACTCCTGTGTTGAAACATTTGATACTTTTCTGAAGCCTGGAACATCGCTAAATCACTGGAGGCTACATTTCAACAGTTTTCTTTAATTAATCTGTTGAGTTAGCCAAAGATTACACATCTATGTGATCACTTAGAAATAGCCATTTGACCGGCATCATCTATGTGGTAAAAAAAATCCCGCAAGTAAACTTTAATTGGTTCTCAGCCACCAGCAAGACTTTTAATGTGAAATAGGAGTGAAATTCCAACCATTCCCTCCCCTTGCACAGTTTCACACTTGAAGAATGTAAACCAACACATTTTTGCAAAAGCAAGTAATTGCTTCTGAGGCCTAAGCCAATGTTTACAACAGAACTGACCCAAGGAATATGGTGGCCTGGAAAATCAGAGTCCTTGGATAGCAATGTTGTTTTCCACCCAAAATCTGCAATGATAGCTGGTTTCCGTTCATATAAAGAGGAAGGGTTGTGAAAGGAAAATGTCTCCTAAACATCTGTTCATCACACTTTTTCCTCCTGGAATATCAATTTGAAGCACATTTTGCTCCGGCAGTCCAAACAGGTTTCTTTACATGAATGCTCTGTCAAAAGATGTTGACCATTCTTGTTTGATAGACAATATACAGCTCCTAGAAATTGTTCATGTTGCTTTCCCCTCCAAAGGAGAAGTAAAAATTGGTGAAATGTTCATGGTTGAGGTACAGTGTCCTAGTTCTCATTTGAGATGCAAAACAGTCGAATGATGAGTGTGACTCAGAAGGGTCATTCTACAATTGCCACTCTGTCACTCTATAACCTTCCTGGTGAGCCACGTTTGACTTGCTTACCTGTGCTTTAAATCATGAAAGGATAAAGAAAGCAAACTTACTCTAATGAATCATGCAAACGTACAGGCTAACCTCTAGCTCATACCTGTTGGTTGCACAATGCACTTCTACAAAATCTCGGGTCTTTTGACCCACATAACTCTGAAGAATATACTAACAGATTTCACAGGAATGCTTGTCCCTAAAGCTTGGAAGATGTCAAGCCAGCACCTGCTAGCCAGCTTTTCATTCAGATGGAAAAAACAAGAGGCTGTGAGTGAACGTGAGTGGGGAAAAGAATGCCAGCCTCCTGCTATTTCAAAGCAAAGAGGCACTTAAACAATCCCATACATTATAATGAGACATACCAGAAAGAATGAGAGGAAATACATGTTACAAAAACGCATAATTTCTCTCTTCCTTACTATTATACATCAAAACATCTTCAAAATAAATTAAAGCAGCATGAAAACATGAGTTCGTCGGTCATTAGAATGCTACAGCCCTACTACAACAATGTGCTACCCTCCCAAGTCCTTGCAAGATGTCACATATTAGGGCTGCAAACCTTTACCTGCTTACTAAGAAGGATGTCCCATTGACCTCTGCGGAGTTGTTTCTGAGCAGTAACTCATACGATGTTGCCTTGAAATAATTGAAGCTGCTGCATTGTTGCTAAAGCTGGATCTGAATCAAGATTGGAAGAGATCCAAATGATCCATGTTCTCCAGGGCTTCCTGGATTTAGCAGGCCACATACTTGTTTTAAAAATGGGGAAAAAAGATGATGCGTGTGCCACTTTTTAAAGCCAGTGTTTGATCTGCATGCCCATCAATTTATTAATGCATCTTTATCTGGGGCCACCACGATATTCACTAGTGATAAGTTTCATAGGTTACAGCAGTGTTGTCCAAACTTGGCCACTTTAAGATGAGTGGACTTCAATTCTAAGAATTCCCCAGCCAGCCATGCTGGCTGGGGAATTCTGGGAGTTGAAGTCCACTCAAAGTGGCCAAGTTTGGACAACACTGGGTTACAGGGTCTTTAAAATGGGGAATTGCACCTCCGCCAATCTCACAACGTTGTGTGCTCTGTGATTTCCCAGCTCAGGTAAGCGAACAGTTGCGAGTGTCAAAATCAAGCTCAATATTGAAATGCTCATAACTACCCCCACCCCATCCAAAAAAGAAGTTTAAGGGGGAAAAAAAATCTGCCACGATTCACAGTTCTGCCATTTCCTTCTGCAGTTGCTTAAATAAGGCAAAAATAGGCTTGCAGACAAATGGTTTTCATTTGTCATCTTGCTTTTTAGATCCAGTTGTGCCTTCAATGCAATATTTATCCAGTCCAATATCTCACTTTTATGATCGTAACAATCTCCTCTTCTGTGCTTAACATGACAATGAGATGCTTACAGAAAAGCCTGTAAATTCTTGTAGGTTACCAAACTTCTTGAGAACCTCATAATTAAATGTGATGTCTAACATCTGGGAATGCACTATCAACATTTTATTTATAGAGGGTTTTTGTGCATATGCTATATACTCTTGGCAATGCACTGGGTAAGCCAGAGCTGGGAATTTGTTCTTCTTTTGAAGGAATATGTGTTAATTATAAATTGGCAGCTTTTTAAAAAAATTAAAGCTGCATGTTTTATTTTGTTATGCCATCCATGTCCCCAAAGCTGGAAAAGCTGAGATCAAAAGCATGTTGTCAAACAATTCTTACAATCAGCCTATCTTTTAGTACAGAGGAATCTCTTTCGCCCTCTTTCCCACCCACAACCCAGTGAAAAACTTGCTAGGAGAGTTGAAAAAACATTAGGATGTGCTTTTTGCGGCTCTCTGGAGTGTGCAAAAGTTCAGCCTGAAAAACATTCAGTTGAATCTCCAAATCCATTTCTTTTGAATTAATTCAGAAATCCAGATCCTACTGGTGAATGTGACAATTTGGTTCGTATGTTTGAATCAGAATGAACTGATTTTCTTTTTTTTTTAGATTTTTTAACCCGCCTTTATTATTTTTATAAGTAACTCAAGGTGGCGAACATACCTAATACCCCTTCCTCCTTCTATTTTCCATACAACAACAACCCTGTGAGGTGAGTTCGGCTGGGAAAGAGGGACTGGCCCAAAGTCACCCAGCTGGCTTTCATGCCTAAGGCAGGACTGGAACTCACTGTCTCCTGCTTTCTAGCCTGGTGCCTTCATCACTAGACCAAATTGGCTCTCTTTTTCTGACCAACTTTGAATTACTGAATTTAAGCTGACTGAACTGATGATCTGAATTGATGATCTGAATAGGATTTTGCATGATTCATGCAGAACAAGTATTTATTTCCATGGGCCCAGGAGACTCTGAGGTTTTCCACTTTTGCAGATAGAGGAGGAGAAGGACTCCAACAAAGCTGTCTGTTGGCCCATGATGGCAAGCTTGACTATTGTGATTGCTTCACAGGTAATGATCCATAGGCAATATGGAGAAAAAGAGGTATTTTGAGATGTGCCAAGGATAGATTGGTCAGACTTTGATAGATCATATCTAAAGTTTCCTTATCTTCCAAACATCTACCACAGGAGAATTCTTCATCAATGAGGATGGTAAAGAGAGGGAAACTCCAATTAGCAGGTATTGTATAGAAATGATTCCATGTCATGCTGTTGGTGACCATAGTCTCCCCTGACCTCAATAATGCTCTATAGCAGTGTTTCTCAACCTTGGGAACTTTAAGATGTGTGGACTTCAACTCCCAAAATCCACACATCTTAAAGTCCCCAAGGTTGAGAAACACTGCTATAGAGCAATGTTAGGTCAGAAGCATTTGGAGAATGGAAGAAGAAACAGTTGTATTGCAATTACAATAGTAAGTCCCACCTCTAGATGATGACAGCTCAAGTTTGCACACCTCGAATTAACCAGTACTGTTGAAGGAAGAACAAAATGTGAATATGAGATTTCCTGTTCATATTTGTGAGATGGGGTGTGGGTGGGGGGAATGAAAAGGAATTACTGTGTTAATGGAGTTTGTTGTAAATCTTTTGCATCTATTTTCTGAATGGCCCATTACTCAAACATTTAACAGAGGAATCAGTGGCAGTAGGGCAAACTGAGTACAACTTTCATCATAATGATTTTCCTGCAGAATGCTGAAGAAAAGACGCTACCTCTTGCTCCAATTTTAATATTTAACGGACAGAAATCTGCTTTGTGTGTTATTCAAAGGCATCAGCTCTCCTTTGGGGAAATTAGAGACTTGGCAGTTAAGCAAAGTTGAAAAGAAAAGAGACAGATTTTGAAGTCCACCTTTCTAAAGGGTTGGAAAGGTGAACCTTGGCTATAAAAGAGTCCAGGGAAGTCATTGCTATAGTTCTGGCAGATAACATGAGAACTCTTCAAATCAATTCTCCAGAACAAAGAAGAAAAAATAATGTATGGCATGTTTCAGTTCTACTGATGAGCAATGAAAGGACCCCCATTGACATAAGCAAGCTTTTTGATCAGCTTCTCTATAGAGTATTAAATAAATAGATAATAATACATGGTAGTCTCATTATGTATGATTAATATTTGTTTAACAGCATTCACTGGTGGAGAAATACCTTAACCCTTTTGAATTATTTCAAGAATCCTTGGAGATGCAGGCATTACTCTGAGCTTAGCTTGCCTCTCCTCTCCTCTCCTCTCCTCTCCTCTCCTCTCCTCTCCTCTCCTCTCCTCTCCTCTCCTCTCCTCTCCTCCCCTCCCCTCCCCTCCCCTCCCCTCCCCTCCCCTCCCCTCCCCTCCCCTCTCCTCTCCTCTCCTCTCCTCTCCTCTCCTCTCCCCTCCCTTCCCTTCCCTTCCCTTCCCTTCCCTCCCCTCCCCTTCCCCTCCCCTCCCCCCTCTTCCTCCTCCTTCTCCCATTGTATTAAACAGTTCTGATGCAAGGCATACATTGAGAATGTCACTCTTAATAAGAATCTACCTCAGGGATTCTTTAGTGCAGCCATCAGCAAAACTATTGGGAGGTTGCATCCAGAATGGGGGAGGGGGAAATACAAGCAATCAGTTGCTCAGTGATGATTTATCATCCACACACAAAAAATGGAGGGATGTTGGGTCACCTAGAAGTTGCAAGCCTCTGGACACGATGTCATTTGATCACCAGGGGTCTCATCTCACACCAGCAATCCTTACATCTGATCATCTCTAAAGTTTCAAATGAAGGTATCTCCTATCACCTGGTGCCATGGATTTTTCAACCCATTATGAAGGGAGGACGAGCAGGGAGCTAGAAGCACAACTTCAGCCAGCATGTATTTGGACCCAGCAAGTTATCTGCATTTGGATTCTCCTGGCAGAACAAGTAGGATTGCTAAAGAATCCACATCTCCCAAATTCCCTTTTTTGAAATGAATTTCAAGGAGATTGAAATAAGACAGTGTAAGAAGTGGGCTAATAAAAGAACAGTGTGGGAGAAACTCATTCATTCTTGTTCTAAATAGGGAGTCTAAATAATCTGGGAGTCCTTACTTCCAGTGATATGATCATTCAAACTCTGGATCCTGCATCTTTTCATTCATTTCATCATGATGTGCAGCAATGGTGAAGAATTTTTACATTTTTCTTCTTTGCTTTCTTGTATGCTAGGTCAAACTTTCCCCATTAAATGTATCATCTCCTTTCTTAAGCATGTTCAATGTGAAGAGAAGGTCTGAAGGCAGAGAAGCACCGATTTTATAAAATTATTCTTTTAATTAGATACTCGCAAAAATGCTTAAATATATAAAAATATTAAATAGATCTAATGAAGTGGAATGGAGTGCTAAGTTTTAATTAAACAAACTAGAAAATTGGCAGGAAGGATATTAAATGATCCTTTGAAATGGAAATGGTCCACTTAGCTTTACACTTCATGTTATGAATGCAGATGCATAGACAAGATATCAAATGTGTCTTCTACCAAGTCTCTTGTATCAAGCTTACAGATACAGAAATGTATCCATTCCTATCTTTAGACCAATTGAGAAAATGGAATTTACTCTGGTGTGTTAGCCTTTCAAGGATGTAAAAAGAGATGTTGTTTGTCACATAATCCAGAGTGGGCAAAAGATTTAGACATGATTCAGTAATTTCCAATGTCAGCTAATCAACCACTCTGATTGTTCTCAAGTGTTGGACATCTCAGGCATAAGAACTGCTTTACAAGGTATGCTGATATCCACTTTTTCTAAAAAATGCCTCTCTAGAGTGCTCAAGAACAGAAGATGTTGATGTTGTTCTTTATCTCTTATTTGGCTGGATCTATGGTATGTTTGGCATCTCCGAAACATCGTGATTCAGTTGTCTGGCTTGGTGTTTGTCCCCTGGCCAATGGTTCAGAGCTTAATAGTTCTATGAAGTAGTTGCATGAGATTCCAGGCATTACAGACATGCATATGCTTCCACAAATATATCCCACAAATTCTTCTCACCTATGATCAGGCACACATGTTAATTCACAATGGGAAGGGAAAGATGTTCAGTTTCTTCACTGGAAGAAACAGGGAAGTCAGAAGGATTCCCTATTTCACCAAGGAAAGAGAGCAAAATTGCTGTATTCTCACTGCATATGGATGATGGTGGGAATGAAGAGACTTTCAATTCATCTGGTGGGAATCCCCAGCAGCCTGCAGATTACCTAATCAATGAACAGACTAGAATTACAGTGGTACCTCGCGTTACGAACTTAATCCATTCCGTGACTCTGATCGCAACTCGATTTGGTTGCATGGCGAGGCAAATTTTCCCATAAGGTTCAATGAAAATATGGTTAATCTGTTCCGCCCTCCGAATTTGGTCGTGCCGCAAGGCAAATTTCCCCATAAGGTTCAATGTAAATACATACGGCTCTGCATTTTCTTTGGAGCCATGCTGACAAGCACACCAAAAACCTTCCAAATGCCACAAAACACACCACAAGCCCCACCGAACATCTCCTTGCTACCGCGATCTCACCCACAGGAAGCCACGACCACGTGGCAGCAGGGCAAATGGCCATGGATCCGGTTCGTAGCTTGAGGCGGAGTTCGCATGTCGAGGTAAATTTTTGGGGCCGGAGCTGATCGTATCGCGAAAAATTTGTAAGGAGGGGCATTCGTAACCCGAGGTACCACTGTACTTGAGGGAATCGTGTGAGACTTTTACTGCTTACTGTCAAGAGTCATATGGGAAGATTGTTGGCTCTCAAATTCTGCTCTCTGCTTTTTAGAGAGGAAAAGGCTCCCCCAGAAAAGTGGAAGAAAAGTGGGAAATGCATGGAGGAGGTTGGTGGGAGACATAGCAAAAACAGCATCAGCTAAGCCAAATGGAGTATAAATATTTTCTTCCCATATTTTATCTCCTTTTCTCCATTTCTGTCTTTTCTTTGGGTGGGTAACTTTTGCCAAATAGCAGATTTATAGAGCTGGAAGGAAGGATCACATTCTGAAGCCCCAAAGTACAGCCTTGAGGTAAGGAGTAACAGCAATCATATTTAAGGTATAAATGTTTGATTTCCCTCATAACAACTTGATCCAACAAAGATTATTCTGCAGCGGGAAAATCTTTCTTACTTGAACTACCTCACTCCCCTTCAAGCCAATTTGCAGGGCAAAAGATGGCCACAGTTTCTGCTTCATAGGGTAACTGAACTCTGTGCCTTGTATATGGATCCATTAGAAGCCATATTGAATCCTGTGTCCCATGAAGCTATCCTGCAAACAACACAAGTTATGTCAATTGTGACTGGCACCAATTGCATCATTCCAGTGTCATCTGCACAAGGACTTTATGGCACAGGTGAAGGTGTACAGAAAGACCCGCTTGAAAAAAGAAAAAGAAAAGAAAAGAAAGAAATGTGAGTAACATAGAAGTCAATGGATTGGAGACACTCCTCATGGAATGATTGCTTCCCTCTTATGGGTGTGAGGAAACACATTTTTAATATGGCATTAGGAAAGAGGGGTCAATGGGCTTCAAGTTAGTCATGAAGCCCTAATGATTTCAATGGGTCCTCCCCTAATTTTTTAGAAGGAAAGACAGGTTGAATTCAACAGACTTCTATGTATTAAATGGTTAGAAATCTGTTGAGCAAATATCTATAAAACACTGCTCACTTCCTCCTTCCCCCATCAAATTTCTTTATCCATAGAAACCTATTTATAGGACCAGAATTCTAATAAACACAGATTGCAGAGCAAAGAAAAAAGGTCAGCAGAGTATACCAGAAGCTTTATTGATGTCTTGTCAATCAATCTTTTTTTATTTTGTTGTCTATTTTTTAAAAAGAAGAAGACGAAAATGCATGTAAGCACTTTTCCCTCGTCTAATAGCAGATTTATTGAGCTTTTTTGACAAATCAGCTTCAAGATATGATAAGCAATGACAGGCCATTATCAACTTTGTGGTATAGGGTCAAGCTGGAAATCAACCCTGTGTATAAAGCTGGACTTTCTGGGGAATAGCCAAAGCACTTTCAAATATAATAATTTCCAATAAACTTTCCCCTTGCCTGCCCTGCAACACGCTTGAGGGGGCTCGTTTGCAAGAAGGTGCTGCAACGCGTCTGACAAATATATACAGTCAAATATATTGTCTTTCTGTAATTTTGTTAAGACAATAAAAACAGGTCAGCTCCGATGTGAGCATCTTGAGTATCAATGCCAAGAGGATTTGAGATCAGCATGCATTTTCTGGTGGACGAAATGCTGGAGAACTCAGCAATCGATATAAAGATTGCTTTGCAGTCCCCCATTCCCTTCCAGCTTGCAGAAATGTCTAGCCCAGGGTATGCATCATACTACACTATATATTTTTTTAATTAAATAGTAATAATTGGGAATTGGCTTGCTATAAAACAAAGTTCAAGGGTCTATCATAAACTTTATTTACAAGTATGTCTTTAGGACCTGTGGAAGCCTTATCAGCATGTTTACAAATGACAAATAGTAAATGATTGCAACCAGCTGTTTGAAAGTATGTCTACATGCCCCCCAAAACAGGGAAAGTGGACCTGGGTGCGAGACAGAAGCCTGAAAATTTCGAGGGGATAGTTTACCACAAGTACAGGCTTTATATCTGTACACATGCAGACTATGCTAAGATGCAGAGTCCCAGTCACAAACACATAGCCTGTGATGGTACTTAAAGAAATTAATAATAATGCTATGCAAAGATTTGAAGGGGCCTTTTGATCTGACAAAGATTCAAAGGACTTCTTCAGAGTGAAATGCCAAATTCAAGTGGTATCCTAGAAGAAGAAATATCAGATTGAAGCAGTCGTGCAGTTATGATTTGGTGAATAAAATGGCCTTTGGTCAATAAAATGATTTGGTCAATGAAATTTGGTCAATGCTTTGGTCAATAACATGGTTTTTGGGACAAAAGATACATTTATATTTCACAGTTGTCACATATGTCACCACCCATCTCACTGGAAGCGATTCTGGGTGATTTACAATAAAAAAATAATTGATTAAAATACAGTATAGCAATATTCCTACAAATAACAAATATCTTCCAAGATATTGATGGTGAACTGAAAATCATGAGGCTCAGGGAGTGTCTTCAAGGTGCCAGCCACCCCCAGGTTGGTTATATCCCTTCTCGCCCCATGCAAGTCAGCAGAGCCAGGTCTTCAGTTCTTTCCAGAAAGCCAGGAGGGTGGGGTCCTGCCTCACCTCGGGGGGGGGGGGGGAGATTATTCCATAGGGCAGGGGCAACAGCAGAGAAGGCTGTCCTCCGAGGCCCCACCAGCTGACATTCTCTCACCGATGGGATCTGAGGGTACATGCTGTCGTTTTGCTTCTGGCAGCTCCAGATGTCCATTAAGTGATGGACACCTTATGCTGTATACTCTTCTTGGGAGAAAGAGGAAAGTAAACAACTCTAGGCCCTCTCCCTCAACAGATGGAATTGGGCAGAGCAGGAGAATAGGGATCCCAGTGATTTTATGTCCTCTGAGGCAAAGGCAGGAGAGAGGCCTACAAAAGGAAGGGCTTCCCCTTTCCCACTTGAAGACAGCATAGAACTACTGTGGTCCTACATTCCAAACTGGGGGGAGGAAAAATTAATTCATCTTTCCCTTGTTCATTATGTTAAGTCCTTTCCCATAAGATGAAGGAGGAAAAATGTTGCAAGAGGGTGCATTATTATTTAATATCCCAAAGGTGGCTCTTGGCCTTGTTAAGAAGGAAAGATAAATAACTGTCATAAAGAGTGAGCTTATCCATTCAATCCTCTCCATATTACGTTTGCATAATATTGCTTATCCAGAGAAGGAATCGCATGATAGGAATGAATGTATTCATGTATGCTCTTACAAGTGAATGAACTGGCCCTTTTCTTCATGAGTCTCTTTAGTGCAGTGTTGTCCAAACTTGGCCACTTTAAGATAAGTGGACTTCAAATCCCAGAATTCCCCAGCCAGCCATGCTGAGTTGAAGTCCACTCATCTTAAAGTGGCCAAGTTTGGACAACACTGCTTTAGTGTCTCTCTTAGAAGCCATACTACTATATGCCCAAAGGTTTGCCTTTGTGCTGAATATGGGGATACAAAGGAAGTCATTTCTCTAGCTCTGTGCCTACATGAGAACAGTTAGAATTTCTTCCCATAAATCCTTGTAGATTTCTTCTAGTGGTCTGGATGGCACTGGCAGGAAAAGCAAATAATTAAGTAAATAATGGGACTGGTTTCCTTGTTGTGAATAGGGTTGGAACATTATCCTTTCCCCTCATTTTCAAGGTTTGGTGACAATCTCAACTATTCATCTGTTTGCACATCTTAGCAGTTATTGTGTGAGGAAGCATTGCTCAGTTCAGAGATTAAATCAAAATCAAAATGGAAATTGCCAAGTTTAAATATTTTTAATGCAGGATGGAAGAAGAGTCTTAGCAGGGAGGGCTACTACCCCTTTGTTTTGTATAGTCTTTTAAACATTTACAGCTAGAATCAGTAAAAAAGATTCTGGACTTTGTGCCATTTTGAACCGGAATATAACACATTACACGCATTGTTTCAGGTCATAACCTCTATTAAGCGAGCTGATTTATGCTGGAACCTTAAGACACAGATGCAATGATAGAACATTGAGAAAACAGGGAGTGTATCTTTTTGTATTAAGAAAGAAAGGAAAGAAGTAGGAGAAATCCCTCATGATTTTGTTAGTAATTGAGTTGCTATTTTGCTGTTAACGTAGGTGATCACTGTGTTGATATTAGAACTTATATCTAACCACATTTTGTGTGGGTGTTATTGGTCAACTTAAATGTTTATTTAAACAAACAAGCAAATAAATCTTCCAAGACACTTCCATGATAGTTTCAGGAAAGACCAAACAAAATTTATAGCATATAAAGTTAATTAATTGGTGGGAGTGTGCTGCCGTGCAGATGTATAATAATCCTTAGCTCGCTTGATTGCTTGCTTGACTGATTGTCCCTAACCTGGTCTTTCAAGTCTTCCAATGGTACCCCCATCTCCACTAGAACTGAGTCCATTCACCTTGCTGCTGGTCATCCTCTTCTTCTCTTTCCTTCCACCTTTCCCAGCATTATGGACTTCTCAAGAGGGCTAGGCAAGGCCTTAGCTTAGATGGCTTTCAACATGAATTAGAAAATGATAGTTCTACTCATCATGAATGCAGATCGAAACTGTCATGGGCAGAGACAACTTGCCAATGACTGTCATTTGCATGGATCATTATTGAAAGGATTATCATAGACTAGATGGATCTTCAAGCTTGTGCCAGTATGAGACAACTTGTTTGCATTTGTATTACAATGGTGGGATGCTTCAATGCATACCCTAATGCAACCAGAAGACTCACACCTGAATATCAAGCAAAAGAGTTGCTATAATGTTCTCCAAGAGGAGAATTCAATAATTTGTGACTCACCAAAGCAAATGTATTCCATCTAACATTTCTTGTTCCTTGCCATATACTGGGCAATATCTGCAGGCAACAAAACAGAAAGTTGTGAGAGCTTTCACTGGATTGTCTAACTTGGGTGGTGGTCTCCATTTTGCTCGTAATCATTTTGTATTATCTACTGTCATTTTAAGACTGCATACCTGCCGATGACTGACCACCTTGTGCACTTTTGCAAAACGAGTAATAACTTGGTGCACAGACATTACCCTTAGATTTAGGTCACCAATGAGATAATCTACTACTGTCGCAGATATTGGACAATTCTCCTGGCTAACCCATATCAGTTTTACATTCCTAGCTTCTTTGATAACTTAGACTTTTTATATATTTCAGATTGATCATCTGGGCACCAGGAACATATGGTTCCTCTTCTTTCCCACACCCCTCAGTGCAACTAAACAATGCTTGTATTCAGTGGTGTCAGGAAAACCTTGCCAGTCCTTTATGGTACTTTTTCTTCATGCACAGATGCTTAGGGAAGGAAGAGCATAATTAAGCCTGCTGCCCCCATCTCTCATATCATGCACCCTGTGTCTGCATTCATCATTTCTTGTCAGAATCTCATGAGATTTCTAAAAGCATAGCTATTATTATTATATCTAATTCCTCCCTCTGAACAATTAGTTTACAAAATAAGATTGTACAAACTAATTGTAAAATAAGATCTCTAACAAGCCAACGCAAATTCTCATGGAAAAGCAACTAAGTTCAAGGCACCATCTTTGCCCAAGCAAGACGGAGAAATCAGCCAACTGGTCATGTATGCTTCAATATTCCCTTTCATTTTGCATCTGTTTTCTTGGTTAATGTACAGCAGGGAACATAAGTGAAGGGCAGAGCCACAAACCCTAATGACCAGATGCTGCACGGAAATATGGAAGAGTTTACAGGAAAAATGACACAGAATACCCATACTGTGTGGTAACACTCGGAATGTCTCCATGGCATGCCCCCTTCTGCCTGGTTTACAGAAGCCAGCAGCAAATGCATTTAGTGACTACAATGCTAAACACAAGGTATCAGTTGAACTGGACATTGATGCCTTACTAGAAAGCTTGATCATTCATCACTCCTTGACAGAAAGGTTTTTGTCCTCCTTATTTTACAAAGACACTTCTTTATTTAGTTCATACTGGAAAAAAATCAGAGTGAGATTTATTTGCAGTTGGGGAACATATTTGGAATTCCCACCCACCATCCCCCACTTCATGAGACATGAATAATCATAATTATTAAATGTGGTTAGATATGGGAGAAGAAAGGAGGAACAATGATGAAGCTAAATCCCATCAGTAAACCCTAAGAAACAGTAGCTAATCTCTTTAGACAGAACTTTAGTTACTTCGGATTAAAATAGACCTCATGCCACTAGACAATTGCAAAGAGATAGATGAGAATGTGTTTCCTTCTCAGTGTAATACAGCTCCATTTTTAAAAAGTCATGAAGGATGTTCATATTGAGGGAAAGAATGCCCCCAAACTGCATTGCATTAGGCAAAATCTCCTATAAAACTAGGAAAAGTGTGTACAAATGTACATGTATTAAGGAAAAATGCAGATAACACGTATATTAGAAGAAATGCACACAAAACAGAAAATAGATTTTTGTACACAATTTTTGAAAAAAGACAAACTGATACAATAGCATTACCTAACACATTTAAGACAGGAATAAAATGAGAAACTAAGCAAAATACAAGGAGACTTAGGACCAATAAAAATAAGCATATTTTTAAGCAATGCATTCTATGCATACCTTGTGGACATGCATAAAGATGAGAAGGCCATTAAATTAGTTTAGTTTTGTTTCTTTTTAAAAAAGGGGGAACCTGAAGAATTCAGAGAGGATGTGGTTCTCAACAACTACTAATTTGGATGGCTACGTACTGCTTCCTTAATCAAAGGAATCATCAGTTGCTAGTCAACCACAATAGAAGAAAGCTATTCTTTGATTCTGGTTTTGAACTTTTAGATGCATCGGGTGGCACAAGAATTTGGCCTGATCCACTAGATTCTTCTCATATTAAGGATCTGAGATAGCCAGATCCAGAACAGCCAGAATTATGTTTAAAAAAGGATTCAGTGGGCCAAAGGCAGGAGATGCATCAAAGGTGGGAAGATAATGCAAAGATAAAATGAGATAGCATCTTCCAGACTCTACTACAATTTCAAAAACAGGGGAGTCAGTGCTAATAATAACAGTGGCATAAAGATCCCAGTCGGCATTTCAGATTATATGGAAAGCTGCAGTTGTCTTATCAGTAGGGACTGCACTGTAGAGAGTAATCCTGCCAAATTTCCTAGGCTGAAATCCTACCATCTTTCTCTGCACTTGGCCCATAGCTCGGTGTCAGTTCATGGATCCCATGGCCATAACCTTGTTCTCCACCCACTGCTGCTGAATATGATGATCTCATCCATCATCTTACTAGCCTGATCCATCTATGAGCATGTATGAAATATATCAATCAATGAAAAAGACATATTCTAGGATTTAGAAATAGAAGCCACTCATACGCTGGATCATTTTGCAACCCTTGGATTTAAAATTAAAAACTTCAGCTATGAACATTCATGCCTGACATTAAGTCCTTTACACGCATACACAGACCCACACATTAAGAAAGATATTTAAAGATAGTGTATTTAATTTAATGAATGTTAAGACACACACACTGCAGATAAATATATATTCTAGGAATCTTCAATCATAAAATTAAATCACTCTTGGAGATTTCACAGGTTGGTTAAATAGACTTCATAAATTAAAGTAATGACAGTGTAATAATTTAGTGGGTTCTGAACCAATACTAAAGTGACTAAAAATATAACACTCCATCTGGCCATTTCAATTAAAGTAAATCCTGTTATATTGCAATAAAAAAAGGCATTTGGAATTAATATGATAAAATATGTGCTGGGGAACCTTTTCAAATTTGATTGACTGAGTCCGACTTAACGAAGCTGTGGGCTCGGACTACCCTAGGGAAGTTATGCAGGATTACTTTGCCCTACAGGGACATCTTCTTTAAATAGGTATTTTTGAAAAGTCATGATCTTCTTTTCCACTGGATGTTCTCTATAAATATTTGGAAAATGAAATCACAGATGACAAGGGTTTAGAGCAAGCCCTCCCACACAGCAGGCTGAGATGACTTGCTTTAAGAATCGAGGAAGGGAAGAATGGATTTTTGAAGAGTGGGTCTTAGAGATTGGAACTGGGGAAGTGGGCTTTTCACGCCGTGCTGCAGCATAAGATGGGCAAATGTTGCAAAGGGTACTTTCCTCCTACAGTGAAACTTTTCAAAACACTTGAACCATCTTTTTAAAAAAGAAATAGGAAGGTAGTTGAAACTATCTTGGTTTCCAAGAATACATGAGACCTTTTCTGTATCACAATGGGCCTCATCTGCATGGTTTGAAAATCAAAGGGAACATGACTTCAGTCCATGCTTTTCTTAAAAACCTACCCACCAACCTAGAAGAAAGACACGGGAGAACCAAGGGTGGATAGACAATATTTTATTTGCCATTCTACTAACTGGGGCAACCATTGTACCAAGGGGCAAGCTACCCCAACAACAGCAATGTTATCCAAGTGCCCATCAGTCCTGTCGTCAGCCAGCTGCAGCGATGACCAAAATGATCACCCATGCATAATGACACCATCGTGCAAACGGCATGATTACACACTTGCATCAGGAGACCTGATGCACACCCATGGGTCCTGATATTCGAATGATTCTGTCGTCATGCAAAATTGGTTATTTTTTCCCCTCTTGTCCTCAAAATTCCAAAGGTCCACACCATCCTTAGGACCCATTTTTAAAGGATACCATCTCCTTTCAAGTGATTGCTTTCTAAAAGTATGGACCTGCTGTTGGGATGGCTTGCCAAAACTTTACATAGCATAGAACAGTGTTGTCCAAACTTGGCCACTTTAAGATGAGTGGACTTCAACTCCACTGGGCTGGGGAATTCTGAGAGTTGAAGTCCACTCATCTTAAAGTGGCCAAGTTTGGACAACACTGGCATAGAAGATACAGATGCTACCAAGTAAAAAGTGGTGTGCTGTGCTTTAGTGACCCCCACTCCCCAAATACTGCAAAGAATTTATCTACTGTATATCACAATATGATAGTCTTGCCTTCTTTACTTCACTCCATTGCACGGAAAGCTCCTGAAATATTCTGTCTCTCTTTGTGTAAGGGGAAACTTAGACAAGAAAGGAAGAATTAAACACACAGGACCATCTTTTCAGTGGCAGTTCCACCTTTCACGTCAGTGTGTAATTCCTTCCTCAATCCCATCAGCTTCAAGAGGAATTTAATATGCTTAAAAAGGAACTAAACATGTTTTAAATCCAGACGCTAGTTGTTTTAAATGTGACCAGCCATACATGATTAAAAAAAAAAAGACAATTTCTGGTTGTTTTTCTTTTTTATTATTGTTTTCTTTACCCCTCCCTACCCATTTTAATTTTTTTGAGGGGGAAAAAACCCTGAATCACAGCAATCCAATTTAATCTTTCGTTTCATACAACATTCTGCCTTCCCATCTGCATCTTGATTCAATTTTGGTTTCTCCCATTCCAGTTGGCAAACAACCATAACTTTCATAAAGGATCCCTGTACACCCACTCCCATATGTTGGAGACCTTGAACAAACAGAAAACCTTTTGAAGTTCTTGCAAGCTTCAAAACCACTTTGTCATTTCCAGTGATACGTGAGCCACACTGGAGAGACACACAGTCATTATGGCTTTGGGGGAGTGCCTTTCACTCGGTGTAAGTTTACCAGAGAACAAATTTACTGTAATCTTTCTGTTAAAATGCTGCTACTGTGTGACAGGAGGGATGGAGAAGAAGGTCAGCAAAGCAATCTGCATTACTGGTCAGGCAGTTTGCGAGCAAGGGCCAGCTTTCACATAAGATGAAACTGGATTAAAGCCAGTGGCACCACAAAGGAGCTATATCAATGCTGTCTGTTCTGATGATCCTTCATAGTCTAAAAGGTAAAGGACAGCAAGGTAAAGCAGTTTCAGAACTGGAAACAGTATGACCATGAAAGAGAGGAAGCAATCCAAAATCTAGTTGGGCGGTCTGAACTTTAGCAGACAGCATTATCAGCTCTTGCAGTCCCAATGTGTCTTCATTATGGGGAAGTTAAAATGTCAGGAAAAAGTGGTGGGTAAAAATGTCATATCTGCAGCAGGTCACAGTTGTAGATGGTGTATTTGTGGGGGCAGGGGTGTGATCTGTAGGTACACAAAACAGCACCAAGGTGAAGGAGCAGCATTAGACGATAGTAGAGCTTCCCTCTCTCTCCCATGTAAATGGGAAGAATCAAGAAAATAATTGGCTTTCTCATTGTTTTTGCGGGGGGGAAGCTCTAAAATCCAGCTATAGATGTCAAAATTGTTTCCAGACTTAGTGGAATGGGTCTGATCATTGATGGAAAGTAGATCTAGTAGGCATCCATGAACCTAGCTGGAGCTCATATAAAATGTACTACGTTAGAAACCAAATCAGCAGGTAAGATATAGTTCCAGCATAGGTTGGGTATTAAATCCTCCTTCCCTTGCTATGCAAATCTTCCTATTGAATGGCTTGTTGTTTCTAGTCAGATGAAAAGCTTCTGCAATCTGCCAGTTATGCACACCCTGGTTTTCTATCCCCATATTCCCTCTGCCTGGGCTGCATTTCTCCATCCAGACAAGATCCCCTCTGCAAACTCATGAGTTGTATTGTATGCAATCCTTCCTTGCTCACTAAATGCATTGCCTGGAGATCAATCTGCGGTTTTCAGTGCAGGACCCATATCAGAGGTTCTCCTAGTTTTCTTGTCCTGCTCAAAAGGCTTCTCTTTCCAGCCTGACTTACCAGGATCTTGGGGATTTTTAAAATGCTTCTCTTAGAGGTATTTTTGAGCTTATTTTTTTACAGCCATCAGACAGAGGCTTCTATTGCTGGTGGTGGTGATTTTGTTTCTGTTTTCCTGTTGCATAGCTCTCCATTACTCAGTAGCAACTCTGCTGTTCATCATTCCTGATGCACGAGGTCCCCTGGGAGGACTTGCCTCTTACTGTCTGCCCTTGTGATTTAAAGCAAGTATGGGAAGCCAGGGAACCTGCAGAGCATAGGTGAGATGATGACACAATGAAAGACGGGAGGCTCATTTATAATGCCCAGCATGGGCCCACATTGTACCTATGAGCATTTCATCAATATTGTCCCCTCTTTTGAAAACAAATTTTCTTCCATCAGACTGAACACGGTAAGGGGAAAATGCAGGAGAATTTTGTTTTGCTTTGACGTGGCTCTTGTGCTCTTAGTGCATAAACAGAAGTAAGGAACTTCACCTGAGTTCTCTCCAAGCCATCATGGTAGACAGGTAGACAGGTAGATAGATATAACCTTGCTTCTTCATGTAGTACTTGCTACCTACAAAAAGTATACTGAATTTTCTTTCTTATGCAAGTTCCCAATCAGAGTAAGCAACACTGGTCTAGATGTAGTAATAATTTGACATGGTATAGCTGCATCATGTGCTGGTAGATTGTCATTACACTGGCAAAATAAATAGATTTGGGAAATTCCTGATATAAACAAAGCCGGAAACAGGGATGGGCCAGTAGGACACTCCACGGACTAACTAACGAACTCATGAAAAAGAAAAGGAAAGACAGTAGAAAAAAAAAGGAAAAGAAAAGAAACAAGAAAGAAATCTGCAACATTTCTAATGTAAGCAATAAGCAGTTGCTGTGTGTTATTGTGTATCAGAGCCATCATTTCACATTGCAAGCCCACCGCCCATTCATTCAAGTCTGCTGGGTTTTGGCGCCATCAGAATGAACTGGAGAGTATGTGGTGCCATATGTCAGCAGCTGAAGTAAAGAGTTATTGTTCCAAAATGTTGATATTTCCCATGTGGATAGGAGCAGTGGTGAAAGGCACACACGGATATATGTGCAAATACAGGGTCTGATGCAATAACAAGCAAAGATCTTAACTGCTCCCCTTGACATTTCAAGCAGGCTCTTTAGCTTCTGCAGAGTCCCCCATCCTGAGCATCACTCTCCTTAATCTGGAGATGATAAAATAGCAGTGTTTCCTTCCAGGGGTGTGGGGGTATGTGTTTAAAATTAATCCACTTTTTTGTGCAAATGAATGCATATTGGATGCCCACGTGCCTTTTAGTGCAAGCTCCTATAAAAGAGCTTCTAAACTGGGCATATGTAGCTGTGCAAAAGAAATAATCAATAGTAAAATAATAAAAATCACAGACTCAGAAGTCATTGAAACAAGACAACCTATTAGTTATTTTTCAGTATGATTACTTTGTAGAATATTTATTAGTACCTTCAGGACAGGAGATCCACACAATTATGTTCTTTCTATTTTTATATTCTTGTGCTCCTTAATCCCTTCTGCTTCCCCCAAGTTTTGTTTGAACTCTCTCTCCTCTGGGTTGTATAGTCCAACAGCAAGAGTAATGATATAAAAAGGAGGAGGCAGTTGAAGTCCACTGAGAAAGTCAATGTTCCAGGTTGAAGCATGAATGGGGTCAGTGGCTTACATGGCTGGCATATTTACTTAAATTTCTGATACACAAGAGATGCATCATTATTAAAATTGTGGGAAATAATTTTTAGCGAATTGAACTTTGAAACTGCTTGAAGAGACTACAGTAACATATTGCCAAATATTACTAGCAAGAGGCTGAATTGTGGAATCATGATATTTTTATTTTGAATTGGAGGAGGAGGAGGAGGAAGAGGGGTATGTTGGATTTTTGATGGGTTTAGTGACTTATTTTACTAAAATGAAAAATAAAATAAAATAAAATCCAGCACCCCAGGAATTCTACAAGGGCTTCCACAGAGATCATTACATGAGTACCATGATGCTGTCCTGGCCTTTGGAGGATAACATAAACAATAACAAAGAGGTTCCTGGCTGCAAAAGAAACTGAATGCCTCTGCTCTAGACCCATATAAATAAAAATAAATAAATAAGATTAGGCATTGTGGGTCTGACCAGTGGCATAGGTGGGTTCTGAAACATTCAGAAGTCAGACTGGATTATTTATAACCCTGATTCTCAGTTTGGATTATTGTTAATGCTAATAATAATATTAGGATGTGTAAGGCTAATTGTTTATCATGCTAAAGGCTATATATATTCCCCATGTTAGTATAACATGAAACATGGATTTGCTTTTCTTTTGGCTTGTAACCATTTTTATGTTCTCCTTCTCCTTCTTCCTTCTCTTTCCTGCCTGTTCAAGTCCCACAAAAAAAATCTCAAGAGCAAATACCAGATCAGATTGACAAATATAAGTATTTATTTATTTAGAATTAAGTGCCACCTGACTCCAAAACGACTCAATAACAATATAGTTATTGAACTAGATTGTTCAATATTGTTATTGAATAATAACAACATTTGTTACTATTTGATGCCACCAGGGCTGGAGAAGATTTAGAAGATCAAGAGAACCGGAAGCATGTTGAAACCTAGAAGTTTGTAGAAGCTTATTAGAAAGCTAGAAATTTTGAAAAATGAGCATAGGAAGGTACCATCTATACATGCCTTGCTGGCATAGTCTCTCTGGTGATGACAGGAGAAAGTTATGGCAACATGATCAGATACAAACCACTTGCTTTAAAAATTTGTGAGGGCATTGAAGGAACATTAAGATGTCAGTTTTCCAACTGCCGCCAATGCTATTTGGGAAGCCCTGGACCCAAAAGAAAGGCAGAAGGAAGCTGGACAATTTAAGACATCAGCTTGCCATCTGTACTTGGACTTGAATATATCCATTCCTCAAGAGTCTTCTTATACTGTTCTTCCATAGGTCAATATATGTTCAGTTTTCAGAAGTCTCCAAAGAGTTGTGGACCAAAATCTTGGACAGAGTTCAGATCACTCAGACTCATTCTTCTGGACAGGCACCACTGTGCTGAATGGAGGAACCACAAACCCACAAAGTTGAATTTCGCCATATTTAAGCACAACTTTGGAAGTCTGGTTCTAAACTCATGCAAAACCCATTTTTCATGTGTAAACATGTCCTTCTGATAAAGTTACTATGGGATTAAGCAGAGAAATATCCAGCGCACACTTCGTATGAGTTTCCCAATATGGAAACTTGAACCTATTCAGTTTACAGCTCCTGAAATTTTAATATCGTGCAGAGAGACAATAATATTAGAATGCATATTTCAATCCAAAGGGAACTTTGAGCCCTGAAGGCAAAAAAAGAGAAAGAAAGGGGGAAAAAAGCACAATCTAATCTTGCCCAGTGAAAACAGATGATAAATTTTACATGCCTATTGATTCCAAACCCAATGGCATTCCTTCTGCCATTGATTTATCCATTGGATCAGCTTAAGCTAGGCAATGGAAGAAGTTAATATTTAAAACACTTCTATAAATCCTCAAACAACCCTGGTGATCATAAATGGAGCAAATAAAGTTGTGCAATTGCATCAGAGATTGTAATAACTGCAATGTGTCAATAATGTGACATAGTTGAGGCATGTAGAATTTATGATAGTTTTCTATATTTCAGCAAAAGAAAACTCTGGCTATTCTAACAGCAGAAATCGGGCTTACAAGTGACCTCTGTGGATATATGGATATCCTTTGCTGATAATGTCATCTGTATTCTGGGGAGGGGGATCACTCTTATTCTATTTAATAAGGCTTTTCTTTTTCTCTCTCCAAAGGAAAATAACATTTTGGTGACATTCTTCTGTATAAGGTTTGGGGGTCATGCACAACTGAATTATAAGTTAACCAAGGTACACACTATACATATACAGGTATGATGAATATTTGCATGGTTTATGCAAATACACACACATGCACACACACACTTCCCTGAGAGAAGGTGGCAATTAAAAAAGTCAAAGGAAGAATGGTGGAAAGAAATTGGTAGCTGTGGCGGGGACATATTAACAACTTCTATCGCTTTAGAATAAATAAAGCTCAAAGATGTTGAGCTTTTTTGATGAAAAGACATTCTAAAAACCTTTTGAGGTTGAGAGAGAAAATCAGAAGCCTTGTCTTGGGGAGAGGGGGGGAAAGAAAACATTTGGGAAGCTGGAGATACCATTTCAGCAAAGGAGTGAGATAAAACCACCTTTCTGATAATGTAGTTGTGGAGCTCTACAAGAATGACCATGTGACGCATCAGTGTGATACAGAATGTAGGTGAGTTTCCATGGGTTTAACCAGGCCCTTTTTCCCAAGAAGTGTGCCAATTTAGCTTGGTTAAAAGTCCAGTGCATAGATGGTTTGTCTGTTTTTGGCTTGGTAGCGGGTCACAACGTATGTAGGCAACCTCCATTATTTATAAATGAACAGCATACATAGACAACTCCCTCACCCAGACTTATTTTAATGAGAAAGCAGAGTTTGTTTCTCCTTCTTCTTTTTATAAAAACATTTCCAAACATAGTTGATTTCATGGAGACCACCTCAGCACATTCCTATTTTTCTCCGTGGAATTCTCAGCTATTTCCTCCCCAACATAAAGAAGCCACAAAGTGAACACGTTAAGAGAAAAGAGGTCATTAAAGCTGGTCACTAAAGTCCACCCCACTGTAGGAAATGCATTTTCAGTCCACCCCCTTGATAACAGTATATACATTTTCATAAGCTCAAGTCCAACTTAGATTTTTTTTTCTTTTTGCTCAAAAGCCAAATTGATTTCCTTCTTGCTTATTTTTAAAACTGCAGTTCCCAAAGCATTTTCGCTTACAGGATAAAAACCCAGATTTCTTAGTATGGCCCAAAGTCTTAAACAAAAGAAAAGTCGGGCAAACAATAGCAATCCCTAAATCTTCCATTCCCTGATTATAAAACTAACAACAGCCATGCCATCACTTGAATAATTTTCTGCTGTTGCTTGTTGTTTCTTTTATAAAATTTGGCTCATTTGTTTGGTGATTGTCCTAGGAATAAGTTTTAAATGTTCAAGGCAAATTCACACGACCAGTTGACCCAACAAGAGATGGGTGTTTGGCCTTGATCTTGGGCTGGTATTCAAGGTCAAGCCTGGGATTTAGTGGTGACTTCTTTGAAATCCATCACATTATGTATCGTTGGTATACGTCACCAGAGAAATTGTCTAGAATGTATAAAGGTACCTCAAATTTATGTTGGAAAGGTGAACAACAAGAAGAGACATTTTATCATGATTGGTGGATGTGTAAAAAGGCCAGAAAATTTTGGATTCAGATACATACACCAATGCAGAGGATTTTAAAGATTAATATACAACGGAAACCAGAGGGCTTTCTTTTGGGACCGATGGAGAAACAGTTGGAAAAAAAGTCATGGAATTTTGTTTCTATATAGGACAACTGCAGTGAGATTATTATATGCACAAAGATGGAAAGATTCAACATGACTCACAATGGAGGAATGGTTGGTGAAGATGATGGAACTTGCTGAAATGCCTAAATGGACTTTAAGACAAT